>WOXC01003546.1:0-466240 GCA_011680675.1 Gymnobelideus leadbeateri | reverse complement strand
ATCAGACATAATCAGATGTTAGAAATGGTTACATTCTTGTAGCACATGTTAGTCTGTTTGAAAACCATGACTGATGGATATCTGTATTATAAATAATCTTGAAACCATCACAGGCAGTTACAAACACTTTACAGAAACAAACCTTATATTGTCTCTCACTCTAGTACTAAGGTTGTTTTCTAATCTAAACTTATCCTCCAACTCAAGTTATTATTCTTTCATCTGGTAGATTTTCAAATAAATTGGTTAGCGACACTAGCCAGGTGCATATTACTAAAAATGAAGTGATATATACAATTGAATTTTACATTTATCATTTAATACAGTTTCTGTCATTTAGTCATGTAGTAAAGTAAATATCTTGTATCATATTTAGCTATTCGTTTTTGTCAATTGATTACACAGCCATATCTTTTGGAGTCTGTGTATTCCTGTAGTGCCAGTGTTAAGCTTCAGGGGAATGTCCTGATACCTGTTTATTGTTATGAGGTCAAGTTACTTGGAGGAATAAACATTTGCACCAATTGCACTGGTACAATATAGTTACATATTTAATGAATATTGCAGATAAAACTAATTTTTAAAGATATATTTGTTTTTAAAAAAATATAGTAATCCCAATATATTATTGGATAAAGCCTTGGAAGTTTGGTGTTTTTTTAACTTTGTTAATGTGTTCATGGGAAATCAAAATGTTCATTGATATTCAGCATACTATGATCAGGGAATTATTAAAACTCATATGATAGGTCATAATTATGGGGCAATTAAATGGCACAGAGGATAGAGTGCCAGACCTGGAGTGAGGAAGATTCATCTCCCTGAGTTCAAATCTGACCTCAGACACTTACTCATTGTGTGATCCTGAGCAAGTCACTTAACCCTATTTGCCTTATTTTTCTCATCTGTAAAATGGGTTAGAGAAAGAAATGACAAACCACTCCAATATCTTTGGTAAGAAAACCCCAAATGAGGTCATGAAGAGTTGGGCATGAATGAAACAACAGAACAACAACAAGAAGATCACAGAATAATACATAAATATGTTCAAGATACTTGTACTATGGTGGGCATGAAAAAGAGAAAATAGAATGACGAATATATTAAATTTTATTTTTAGTTTCTTAGAGATAATGACTATCTACAGCTACAATTTATAACTTATGAAGTTCTTTCAAAGAGCAGCTTAAAACCATCTCCTTTGTCTTGAAACTTACAATCCAAACATGAAAGCTACATTGATAAGCCTGTTACTTTTTTAAAAAAACAAAAAGAAAAATATTCGAAAAGACTCAATAATGATTCATTTATTTCTGTGATAAACAAGAATGTAGAAAAGTAATTGAAGTTTCCTATTTTAAAAGTTATCAAATTATAAAAATTAGAAAAGCCTATAATATTGCAGAAAAATTAATTTTGCCATGTGCTAAATCAATTGATGATTATAGATAGCTATTTCTAAAAATATAGTGTCTTATCAGACACATGATACATTTGATGTTCAATCATATATTGTAGAAAGAATTCCAAGAAGTGACATTTATACTTTCCAATTATATGAGACAGCTGATGCTTGCAACCTAGCAATTTTAATTAATTATATTTGTAATATATATATATATACATGATTGTAAAAGTGAAGAGAATATGCTGTTGTGTCACCAGTGAATGGGATGTACAAGTGGGGAAGGCATTTTTAATCCAATTAATTCATACCTTGAAGGAAAACAAATCAACTGATCCACTTGTAGAATTTGTGGAGATAGAGTAAAATTGGTGACTGGGAAAATTTTAGGGTGTTGTTTCACATAGAAAAAATTCAACTCAGATGTAGTGTGCATATATACTGCAACATACACAAAAAAGTTTTGGCATCAAAGAGGATTCCACAGCAACTTAAAAGTATGCTAGATGAGGCTGTCAGAATAAGTTTATTAAATCAAAACCCTCTAGTTCTTAATCATTTACTCTTTTATAAAGAGACATGGGCAGCAAGCATGTTATACACTTTTTTTATGGAGGGTGGAAGGCAGGGCAATTGGGGTTAAATGACTTGCCCAAGGTCACACAGCTAGTAAGTGTGTCAAGTGTCTTGAGGCCAGATTTGAACTCAGGTCCTTCGGACTTCAGGGTTGGTGCTCTATTGACTTAGCCACTTAGTTGCCCCATTATACTTCTAATACACATCTTTTTCATGGAAGAGTTATTACTTGTCCTTATGAATTGAAAGAAGAGTTATTTGTTGTTTTCAATGACCCTCCTTTTCATCTGAGTGTATGTGATATGACATGATTAGTGTATTTAGCAAACATCTTTTTTTTTCTTTTTGGAGGGCAATTGGGGTTAAGTAACTTGCCCAAGGTCACACGGCTAGGTTTTGGTTTGTGTATGTGTTGAAGTGTCTGGGATCTGAACTCAGGTCCTTCTGACTCCAGGGCCGACGTTCTACTCACTGCACCACCTAGCCGCCCAGCAAACACCTTTTAAAAAATCAACCACCTCAGCACTTCATAACAGAGTGTAAATACAAACATATTCAGTATTCAAGACAAAGTAAAAATCATGATTAAGAGAGGGAAATTTTGGAGGCACACAGTTAAGAAGAACATTATTGAGTGTCTTGTGACATTACATAATGTTTTATTAGAAAATGAACTATCTTTGGATTAGGTTGTCAAAAGATATCAATGAGCATTTGACATTTTTAGGAATGAATTTCAATGAGTATATTCTTGAAATTACCAGTAAAATAAATTGGATTCTGAATCTATTTCATACTCCTTTTGTGTCACTGGTGAATTGATAATTGATGAAAAAAATTTTGTTGAGATGTCAGTGCATTTTGAAGTGAAAACATCATTTCAAAATAATGGCCTTATAAATTTTATGTAAAAATTTAAAAATGAGTTTCCATCTCTCAATAAGTGAGCTTGTAAAATTCTCCTACTATTTTTCCACCATATATTTGTGTGAGAAAGAATTTTTACTTTATTCTTGTTTTAAATTAAAATACAAAAATAAACTCAATGGAGAACCAGATGTAAGTCTGTGTTGGTCTGAGTTTGATCCAAATATTGCAAATCTCTTTCTTCAACATAGAAATTAATGTATGATTATCATTATGATAAACATCTTCCAAGTTGTAACTTACTTCATTTAAATTGTTTATATTCAATGAAATTTGTAAGATAAAGAAATTTAGGATGAAATCTTGCAGATTTATGCAAGATATTGCAGATATACGCCTATAAGGTCTTGATGGATTATCTCTTTTAATTCCAATAGTTTATCCCAGACAAAATAGTTATAGTTATTTTATAACTAGAGTTCTATAATTTTGTATTTAGAATTTTAATAATTACAGGTGGGATAAATTTTTATATTTTATAATTACATACCATAAATTTTATTTTGAAGTTCAAAAGTTATTATAGCTGTTGTAAGCACTTAATGAATACATCTAAAAGAATATTATGAGTAGCACATTAAATTGCCCGGAGCATTCACAACATTTTTCTTTGTTTGTTTAAATGGGTTTGAGAAATAATAGATCTTGGAAGCCACTATCCTAAGGGACTTGTGGAAGGCATCTCCAAAAATAAGGTAGTACCTGGGAGCAAGGCAAGGATAATGCTAGGGACATGGGACAGGAAAGAGGCCCCTTCTGCAGTGTTCCAAAATCTGACTGAACTTCTTTCAGAATCTGACCTGTAATTGGAAATGCAATTCAAATCCTATGGAGAAATGTTCATCTAGAGGCTGCCAGTAGAGTGGAAAAGTCAGGAAAACCGGATTTTGGAGTCAGGAGAGATTTAGATTCTCAACTCCTAACATCCTTGTTGCATGACAATGGGCAAGCAATTTATCCCCTTTGAAGATGCTCAGTTTCCCTATCTGTACAATTGAGGTAGTGATATGCCTGGAGTACCTCAAACTCATAAGGTTGTTATGGGAATCTAAGTAAGATAATCCATATTAGTTGCTTTGCAAACTTTAAATTGCTATACAAATTCAACTATTTTATTAAATGCATATAAGGAAAGGAAAAGAATACTAAGATAAAGAAGATATATAAGAACAAAAAAGGAATAGAAGCATAAAAAGGAGGAAGAGGGGGAGAAAATAGTCAATCGAATTTCTATGATACCTTATTAAGAGGTAGGTTTCTTCACATTGAATGTGCAATGGTGTCATAATCCTCTTTTTAATCAATGAGAGAATTAAAATTCATAGAAGTAAGAAGATGGCAGCTAGGTAGCACAGGGAGTTTGTGCCCCACCTTAGACGTTAACTAGTCATGTGATACTAGACGAGTCACTCAACCTCTGAAGTAATAGTAGCATCTACTTGCAAACAACCTGAGAGTGGACTTTTCCCAGCTCAGGAGATAACAGCAACCAAGGCACAGAAAGATTCACTACAGAAGCACATGGCAGAAAGCAAATACACAGTCTTTTGACCCAATTTTGAGATGTCAGAGATAACTTCTAGAGAAAAGTAATGCAGTATACTGCTTGGAGAAAGAGGAAGTTTGTCAGTTTTCCTGAGTTCAAGTCAGCCAATCACCAGGAGTTCCCTACATGCTTTGAACAAGGTGCAAGGGGCTATGTGCACACTACAGGGTAGTTGTCCCTCAGCTACTTCCAAAGGATCATGCTCTGTAATTTCATCATGTAAATTGAGGAGCTCATAAAATTAATGAGGGATTCACCTCCTCTGTATGTATTTCATACATCTCTGTGTGTATCATCATAAAACCTTATCAAACGTGTGTATTACCCTCATTTTACAGATAAGAAAACTGAGGCCTGGAGAATTTAATCAATGTGCTTGTTGTGACACAACTATTAGGTGTCAAAGGCAAGATTCAAACCCAGGTTTTTCCAGACTACAAGTCCAGGGATCTCCCCCCTATATAAGGCTGAAGGGATTTCCTCAGCATACTTGTTCACCCTGAGGTGATAGAACTGAAGGTCTTACTCTTCTCTTGGGTGGGTGCTGGCAGGGTACATTTTAACAGAGAAATCTAGAAAGGCCAATGCTGAACACAAAGGAGTGAAGCTCTAATAGTGGACTATCAGACAGTGTGACAAGCTAAAAGAAGACATATTTGACAGAAGGGGCCCCTCCTGTTGTCCTCATTTCATACTCTATTCTCTGGGTAGATATCCTTAGTACAGGCCTGAAACTTGTCTCTATTTTTGCATCAGTGCAGGTATCTGCTTGGGAGACAGGTGTCTCTCACAGACAAATAGGTGTCTGTGTTTCGGATGGGATTGAGCCCTTTGCCTCCAAGGAGAAATCTAAGTCGCTGTAATTGGGGATAACTATAACTCTGATACCCATAATCCTCGTAATGCTGAGCAGTGCCACAAGCCTCACTGTCTCATATAGGACTAAGCTTTGCTGTAATCCCTCCAGGGGAAAAAACACAAACTGCAAAAATACAAAGTTGTAAACTGAAAAACTTCATGGATTTTGAAAGAAAACATTAGAGACTGAGAGTGGGCCCCAAGAAACTACAGCCAGCCATTGCTAGAAGTGGAGGCCCTCGTCTTACTTTTCTCCCTCTCTTTTGTCTTTTTTATTTCCTTATTAAAATAAATCTATGAATGTTTCAGAAACATGAGGGTGGGCAGGTGGAACAGTCTTGGGTATCTTTATTCTAGTGTTACTTTGAGAGGCCTGGGAAGTGACAAGATGGTGGCCATTAGTATTCCACTTAATATGCTCCATCTGTTCCCTGGCCCTTCTATTCCGTTTCCTAAGCCTGTGATTATTTCTAGTAAAGAAGGGGTGTTCTATTTCAATGCTAAGGCAAACCAGTGGGAGGCTTTAAAGTTACACTGGTATACAATTTGGGGAAAACTTGGGTCCTGGTGGTCTCCTGGTGGGAGACATTCTTTCAAAACCTATGTCAGAAAGTGGCTGTTAGTTCCACAGAAAAGTACATTCAGAGTCCAAATCAGAGACATTATAGAACAGGAAGTAGAATGCTAGACCCTGACCAGAAAATCTGGGATCATCCTGCCTCCAAAACTTACTGGTTTTGCTACCGTGGGTAAGTCACATAACTACCCTGAGCATTAGTTTTCTCATCTGCAAAACTGGGATGATAATGTCTATAATAGTATCCACTTTCTGAGGTTATTGTTACAAGGTAATGTATATGTAACATGGACTGTCACATCTACAGTGAACTATTTTTTAAGCTTTTTTTTTGGAGGGCAGTTGGGGTTAAGTGACTTGCCCAACGTCACATGGCTAGTTTTTGTGTTAAGTGTCTGAGGCCAGATTTTAACTCAGGTCCTCCTGACTGCAGGGCTGGTGCTCTACTCACTATACCACTTAGCTGCCCCCTACAGTGTGCTTCTAATAGTATATGGAAGAGGCTGAGGAGTCTGCTTCTGGAAGAGTTGTGATGGTAATTGGAACTGTTTGGGGGAGACTAGAGAATTCTTAGACCATATGAAACCGGTTCTAATCTGCTAACTATGTAGTTAGGAAAAACCTTTTTTTGATTGGCTATAGTTGTGAAACCAAAATTAAAGGTACTTTAAAAAGGTCTTAGCTGGCCTCAGTCTCATTCTCTTCTGCTACTCTCTCGGTGGATCTCTCCTCTTGGTTTGACTCCACTTATAGTCCAGTGAAAGACAATACTGTAAGGGGAAAAGGTCTTGGCCCTTCTCCCCTCCAAGGATGACATATGTCTGTTTGTCTTGGCATTTGTTTTTTCATTTTAGGTGAAGAAAATTAATTTGCAGATTCTAACTTTAATGGTTTCAAAAGATCGGTAAGGCCTCTATGTAGGTTTTGAGAAATCTTAGAGTCAAAGATCATTCTGGGTTTTGCAGTCAATGTAGCATTGATGTTCTAAGAAGCAAGGATTGACATTTATTATCTAGCCTAGTGGTAGCAGGGACAAAGACTCATCCATAGTCATGCTGCCTCTGAAAGCGAACTTGGTGGGATTCATATTATCTAAAAACCGTGGTGAGCCCACTGTCCCAGAGACCAAGCCATCTAGAAGAGAATTCACCTCCAGAGGTATTAGGGTGAAATATTTATATTTTTATTCTTTCTAATGTCATTGAAATCAATAGCTCTTTCTAAAAGTTTATTGATTTTAAGTACATAAGTGAAATTTGGACTGATAGCTAAGAGTTGGGACAGCAGTGATATAATCAATGGGGACTCAAGTCTATAGCATTAGAGAGAAGATACCTTCCAAATTCTCAGGGTATATCTAGAACCCTGAAGGGGATATATAGCAAACCTGGTTCTGGAAAAGTGAAACTAGAGAATACTCTCTCTCTCTCTCTCTCTCTCTCTCTCTCTCTCTCTCTCTCTCTCTCTCTATATATATATATATATATATATATATATATATATATATGTCAATGCATACAAACACATAGGATACCTATATAAACACACATAAATATACATATAAGCATATGTATATTCCTTTGCAAACTTTAAAACACCATATAAATGGTGGTTCTAATTATAGCATGGACACTTATAAGAACCCCCAGGGATCAATGTCCACTTACAATTTCCCAAATTCAAGATATCATTTCAGATCATCCTCTATTCATACCTATAGTTCTGAGCCCCCTTTCCAATGAATTTCTAGATCAAGTAACACAAAAAGACATTTGATTAAAACAGAATATCTGGTTAAATATCACAGTAATGAATTGGGTAGCAAGCTTTTTTATCTGATAGCTGCAGACTATTCTATCTGATCATTTTCCTCTCAATATCAGTACTGAAGTTTAGGATGTATTAACTTCTTTTAGCACTTAGGGAGTACTCCTGACTTCAAAGTAACTGGAATGAATTAATGAATTAGTTAATTAACTAATAAAGCATTTATTAAGCATTTACTATGTGTGAAACACCTCCTGGATCTGTAAGGACACAAATTAAAAATTAAGACATTCCTTGCTCTTAAGGAGCTCCCATTCTAGTGGGAGAGAAAATACATGTGATAGGTTTCAGTTATAAGTTTGATAAAGGGGAGCCATGGTCCATGGGATGTGGTGGCAAAGCATATGGTAATGCCTTTTCTTTAACATGATTTCCATTGATAAAATCATATCAGTTTCTGATGTCAAACCATATGACAAACACAAAGACTTTGGTGGAAAGAACTTTCTTTTCTGGGTCTTTAGTAGCTGTGGCTATATGTAGCACTTACAGGAGTAGTTGTCCAGTTGCGTTTCCACTGGAGTTGCTTCCTGGGACAATGGTTGACATCACTGGACTGGAAGCATTGCTATTCCCAAGGTTCTTTGGCTCAGGATCCCAAACTTCTCCAAAGAGATCTAAAGGAAGATGGCAGGTGAAGGTGTTGGTTGGTGGTGGTGATGGCAGCAGTGGTGGTGATGGTAGTTTGTTTTGCCTTGCACATGCTCTCATTTCCCTATCAAGGGGCCTTACTGTTTCAGGTAGGCTGGCTTGCTTACTTGGTACATGGTAGTTGGTGGGGATTGTTAGCCCTTCCTGTACATGAATTGCTTTCCCAAATGATAATGATGAAAACTGAACTGGAAGCAGGACTAGTGATCTGGAGGGTGCTGGCTCCTGTGCCTGTCTATTATTACACCTCTCTCCACTGCTGCCATATCTTTCCCTCTCTTTCTGTCATCTATACCTACTCCAACCTGCTAGTGCATCTCAATATTCCCATTAGATTCCCTTCTTTTTATACTGGGCATATTGGAAGCAACTGTCTGCTTTGTAACATTGCCATAATGCAAAACCAGAACACAGACTTCTGGACCATGTAATTCAAAGGATGTTCCTTCATTCAGTGGCTACTTGCTTAGCCACAAGCATGTGCAAACAAGGAATCCAACAGATACTCTGTTTTACATTATTATGGCAGAGGATCCAACAACAATCCATTCTTTCCTAGGCTATGAGAGTCAAAGAGGAAATTTTGGTTCCTCATGTGTATTTTCCACCCATGCTTTTAAAATGTCTTCAATTTTAAACCTGTGGTATACCATGCGCTTTAACCCTGATGTGCAGACATCAGAAGCTATATGATTTTCAATAAAAATGTTCATAACTATGGCTCCTTTCCAGGAAATGTTTTATAGAATTGAGAACATGTATTAAGGCTCTGCTCCATACAGATCCCTGATCTGGGCTCTGGGAAATATGTCCACCACAAAACGAGATCTTCCTCAAAGTTCCTCTTTGGTTCTATATATTAAGGGGTTAGCACTGAATCATGCACCCCTCCATTGCTCTCTGGGTGACATTCATAGTCAGTTCTTCAGAGAATGCTATATTCCATGTCTCTGAGATATATAGCAAAATCCACAAAATGCTCATGAAGCATCCTAAGAAAATGGACCTTTGTTTCTGAGATAAACTTGAGAATATATAAGGAGCTTTGCAATTTCCAAAAGCAATCTAATCTATTTTGCCCCTCCTCTTTAGATTTTGATCCCAAATTGTTGCAATTTTGCACTGTCTTTCCTAGATATATGAGCTGATGGATAAGCTCTATGCATTAGCCATCTAATTGTATGTCATGGTCTGAGTAATAAACATTTTCTGTTTAATTGGTCTTCCTTATGTGGATGGTCAGGCCAAACTTTTTATTTATTTAGAATTTATGGAATAAAGCAAGTTTCATAACATGGTATAAGAAAAAAAGATAATTGTACACAAAACTACAAATCTATTATGTACAACTTGCTATTCCTTTTAAATATATAATAAAATTATCATGCACATTTCTTCTTTTCCCTTTTTTTTCTTCCCTCCACCATCCCACACTAGAGATGGCTACCATTAGACACAAATAGACTATAAAATATAAGTAAAATTATTCTACGCATACTTCTATTTATCAGTTCTTTTTCTGGATATAGATAGCATCTTTCTTTATATGTATTTTATTTTTAATTTGGGGTATTTATAATAGAAAAAATGACTTAGTCACTCAAAGTCATTCTTAAAACAATATTGTTGTTACCACATAAAATGTTTTTTTGATTTTGCTCACTTTGACTCTTCGTTTCATGCAAGTCTTTCCATGACTTTCTAATGTAAGAGAGCTCATCATTTCTTATAGTACAATAGTATTCCATCACAACCATACACCATTACTTGCTCAGCCATTCCCCAATTGATGGGCATCCCTGCAACATCCATTTCCTTTTCAACACAAAGAAAGCTGTTATAAACATCCCATTCACATTCAAAGTTTTAATTGCTATTTGTGAATTTCTCTCCATCTTATTTTTAACAGGGATAGAGTAAAAAGAGAGGCTAAGAAAGAAAATAGTGAGTAAAAATAAGATGGAAGGGAATTCACAAATAGTAATTACAACTTTGAATGTGAATGAGATGTTCATAAAAATAAGACCAAACTCTTGTAAGTGGAATATAATAGTATGTAGAATGCAAGCTTGTTGAAGGTAAATTTTGTCTTGATATCACTAGTTCCCTGAAAATTTCTTTTCCCACTGTATCTATGATCTAACTGATGTTAGGAGCTCCCCAGTTAAGAAAATCCCTCTTTCATTGCAAAGTGATAACTTCTATGTAACATTTATAGTCTTAATGAGTTGCCTGTGACATTGTGTGTACAATGACTTGCCTACGGTCAAACAGTCAGTAAATGTTAGAGGTAAGACTTCAGTTCAGATCTTATTCCAAGATAAGCTGTCATACTCTGCTGCCTCTCACCTTGCACATAGTAGAAACTTAATATATAATGTGTTGAATATTGAATTAATGAATAGAAATAAAAATCTATATCACTATTTCTTCCCTCCCACCCCATTCCCACAGGCAATGTGAACAAAGACTATAACTCGTACAACAAATACACCAAAACTAACATAAGTTAATAAACATTTTCCCCTTCTAAGTCATCACTTCTGAAGGCTACACATATATTTCAATACTTTTGTGATTGCCGTGATGGTCTCTGGTCTTTTTTTGGTACCTCTCTTTATAGTCAGTTTATGTCCTACATGAAAAAATTTTGTCTCGTTGAAACCTTTCCTCATCTGTGAGAGGATGAGAAAATCAGTATTCCCTAACTCCATTACCCTACCTTAGTCTCCAAAAATGGCTCTGAATGTTTGGGATACAATGTATCTCTGAAAGCATGGGACCCCCTCAACAGGATATATTTGATGAAATATTACATTACTTGAGCACACACGCTCAATAAATGCCGAATAAACTCAATAGTGGTAAACTTTTTTTCCTCTGAACTTCTTTATACTCTTAAAAATTATTGAGCATCCCCTCAAATAGCTTTAGTTTATGTGGGTTATATTTATTGAAATTTACTGTATTAAACATTAGAATGTTTTAGTATTGCCATTTAAAAAGTTTTGATCTTGGCAACCCCACCCCAGAGAGTCTTGGGGATCTTGAGGAGCCCCTAGACCATACTTTGAAAAACACTGGTTTAATTTAAATGTTTGTTGATTACATAATTTCTATTGGATACAAATATAGTTGTTCTTATTAATACAAACCAGGAGATGATTACATACATCCTAGAAGCCATGAGGTGTCTAAAAGCAAGAGAGGACTGTTTCTCTTTACTATATATTTCCTTATTTTTAGATCTATATTTGTCATTTGCAGAGGCAGTGTGGTATAGTATAATAGAATTCTGTCTTTGGTTCAAGTCTTGCCTATGACATATAGACTAAGTGATCTTGGGCAATTCACTTAGCCCGTCAGAGATCTTTACTCCAGTGAAATCACAGAAGAGAACCAAAATATCTGTCATTCAGAATCTCTGAAATGTCATCGAGAAAAACTATAGGCAATAAAATGAGGGAGGTTGGAATAGCTGGATTCTAAGGCTCTTTCCAGCTCTAAATGTATGAACATTTATGTTTGAAGCATTTAAATTAAAGACCAATTCAGTACAATTTATGGTGCCATCTTCCTGCCAACAACCACTTTAGAGTTTTTTTCAAGTGCTGATTTAATTTTAAATGTCCACTGACCAACTCAATCTACTTCAGTGAGCATTTTTAAAGCACCTCCTACATCCCAGGTGCTATGTTCGATGCCCCAGATATAAAGACAAAAACAAATCAATCACTGCTTCAAGGAGCTTAAATTCTGGGGGATCCAGGGGAGAGACAGAAATATAAGTCAACAAATAAACACATGCTGAAATTTTAAGGAGAGAGAGAGCTCTTAATAACTAAGGAGATGGGAAAATAATTCCCATAAGAGGTGGTCTATGAATTGAGGGTTGAGGGAAGCCAGATTATAAATGTTCTCACATGTAGACTGATTTCAAACTGCTGTTCCTGGGGACTGGGGATGATAGTAGAGAAGGGGTCCAGACAACCCATCTTGTCCAAATAAGCAGTGGGGAAACATGAGTTACCATAAGATCAAATATTTAGGCAACTACTGGATATTAGCAATACAATACTCCTAAAATGAAATCTATTCGATAGGAATGGGAGAGAAAGGGGGTATGGAGAGAGAGAGAGAGAGAGAGAGAGAGAGAGAGAGAGAGAGAGAGAGAGAGAGAGAGAGAGAAGGTTATAGACTACATGAAGCCAAATACAATGCTTTTCCCGTGGGATTTTGAGTGAGTCACATTTTTTTTATCCCAGAGCATTTTTATCAATGTAGATCTTCCTGCTCTGGGAAGATTACCACAAGACATCTCACTCTAAACTATTCCAGCAACTAAATACCCAGATCTATGGTCCAGCTACATCACCCTACTGCTTATTTATTCCTGACATGTGATGTTTTACCTCCATCTCCCTTCTCCATGCTTCTATACTTGTAGTTCCCCAAATGCCCAGAATATTCATTCTTCCTAACATTTACCTTCAAATTTTTCTTTTAAAACTCAGCTCAATGTCCACCTTTTACAGGATGCCTTTCATGTTCTCCTCAACTGCTTGTAACTTCCCATGTAAGGCTACCTTCTATCTATCCGTTATTTATCTTGTATGTACTGAATGGTATAGGTACTGTTTCTCCCATTAGAATGTAAGCTCCTTCAGGGCAAGGACAGTTTTTGCATTTTCTTTATATCTACAGAATTTAGCACAGTACCTAGCACATAGTAACTACTTGATAAATCTTTGTTGATTGAGTGGGGTCTCTATTAAGGCCAGGAAAGAGGTAATGATGTCCCACTCCTTATCTCTGAATAGGAGACTTCAGATTAATGCTGAGGGCCTAAAGTACAACACATGGTTCTTGAAGTTCCAGATCTTAATTAACCTTATGTTTCCATAGTCTGATTGCTACCAAATCCAGACGATGCAGAGGCTCCACTAAAGTTTACTTAACTGTCACATTTTTGCTTTCAGTGGACTGATTTTTAATGGAATTTGGATCCATGTAAACCACTGATTTATCCTAGAAGGGCCAGGCCATGGCACTACTGGGTACCTTTGTAGTTAAGATGGGCTTTACATGTTGAAAAAGTTTAACATGGCTTTCTGGGTTTCAATTCTGCTTAAAAGGATAGGCATTACATGTTATATAAAATAACCATTGACAATCAAACACATATTTTGGGATAAACAACTATATTATAGATATTCCCAGTATGAAAACAACCCCTTTCTGAAGTCTATGAACACATCTACATAGTGTATAAACCTCAATGTAGCTTTAATAGTCAGCTAATACTTTAACGTGTAATATTTACAACTTAACTAAATTCATCTTGTACTTAGGACCCCCAGTTTATAAAGCAATTGAAATATGGGGTAATAAATCAGTCACCCTGGTTAAATAAGGATGAAAAACTAATGGATGCTTTTCTTCCCCTTGGATCCAAATTATCTGAAATCTTTCTGTTTTGGAAACATATCCAATTAAATATTTTCACCAACACTGCCAAGCTGTTAGACTCCTTCCATGCTAACTCTTGGTTCTTTGAAGAGGGTGGATGGTGGTGACAGAGATTAATGGTGGTTATCCTCTCCAAATGAACTAATCTAGAATGTGTCTAGATCTAGGGTTGCCTACTATTGTCTAGGTATAGTGAAGACAACCCTAACACTTCTTCCCACCCCTATCTTCTAGCCTTCCTCAACACTCATACACTACTCAATCTAACAAGCATGGAGTAGACTATAAACTCTTCAAGGGAAGGGGCTATTTCAATTTTTCTTTTGTTTCCTTGTACCTAGAATAGTGCTTTAGAGTAATAACTTAACAAATGATTGTGGATAGATTGATAAATACATGATCAATCAATAGATAGATGATAGTTAAAATAGATGATAAATTGGTAGATAAAGATAGACAGACAGGTAGGCAGGCAGACAGACAGACAGACAGACAGATAGATAGATAGTTTCCTTAATATGTGCTATGTGCTAGGGGATATGAAGACAAAAACAACACAATCTCTGCCTTCAAAGAGTCTATTCTTCATTGGGAGCACACACCATATCCATAAGGAAGTACCATACAAGGTGATTTGGGGAGAGGGTCAGAATTAACAACTGGAAGAATTGGTACATGCTAAGGGAGGTAACTAGGTTGGGCTTTGAAGGAACATAAGAAATCTGAGAGATGGGAGAGCATGTTCCAGACATGGGAGACAACTTATGTGGTGGCATGGAGGTGAAAGGTGGAATGCTAAGTTCAAGGAACAACCAGTAAGTAGTCCAACTTAGTCAAAACATACATTGCCTGAAGGGGAATAATATGGAATAATATTGAAAAGGTAGGTTAGAGCTAAATCTTAGATGCTAAGCTGAAAAGTTTATATCTTATCCTAGGTAGATATTGGATGTTTTTGAGTACAAGAGTGACATAGTTAAGACATGAGTGTTAGGAAGATCGTTTTGTATACTGTTTGGAGGACAGCTTGTAGAGAGAGACCTCAAGCAAAGAGACTACAAAGTCTCAAAATCCATGTAGGGTCCAATGATGTTAATTTCTGATCAAAACTGGGGGATAGAGGAAAACACTTTGACTTAGAAAACCACAAATCAGTATTATCTACATTGTATTACAATTTTATTGTTCTTGTGTTTTATTTATTCATTCATTCATTTGTTTGTTTGTTTATTTACCTATTTATTTATTTATTTACTCACTTGCAGTTTTATTGTATTAGGCATTTTCCAAGCATAATTTTTTGGGAGGAGGGCAATTGGGGTTAAGTAACTTGCCCAAGGTCACAGGCTAGTTTTTGTGTTAAGTGTCTGAGGCCAAATTTGAACCCAGGTCCTCTTGACTACAGGGCCAGTGCTCTATTCACTAGATGCCCCTCCAAGTATATTTTAATTAGGCTCAGGAGGTTTGCTTCCTGGCAAAAGCAGGCCATGAGTGTGACACATCTGATCTAGACCAACCAATGCCTGAAAGAGAATCCCTTTTTTCTGTACCCCTAACAAGAGATCAGCCAACTTTTGCTTACAGGTGTTAGTGGGGAAATCAAATTAGGAGCTGAATTAGTCCCGAAGAGAGGTAATGAGTACTTGAACTAGGATGGTGATCGTGTGAGTGGAAAAAGAGGAATGAAAAATGAATGAATGAATGAAGCATTTATTTAATACTTACTCTGTTCAAAGCACTCTGCCAAGTTATAATGATACAAATAGAAAAGTAAGTTCCTCTTTTCAAGAAGTTCGCTTTCATTATTTCCTCTGCTATTCTTGACTTTTTGTTTTTCCAAATGAGCTTTGTTGTGATTTTTTCTAATGCAGTAATTTTTTTTGTAATTCCATAAATTAAGAATAAAATAACAAAAAATTTTAAAAAGAAGCTCACTTTCTAAGGGGGAAGGGCAGCACATAAGCAACACTCAGCTACAAGACAGATGTGGTCCTTGGGGCAAAGCAGATGTGATTGTCTTTCCTTTAATGTCATTTTTACTAATAATATCATATTACTTTCTGATGTTGAACCTTTTGACAGTGACGTAGACTTTGGTGACAATAACTTTCTTTTCTGGGTATATATTCAGTATATGTAACTGTAGCATCTGCAGGAGCAGTTTCCAGGCTGCATCTCCATGAGTCTCTTTCCAAGATGTTGGCTAGGGTCACTGGGTTGGAATCATTGCTCATTCACAAGGCTCTTCAGTTCAGAGCTCTGGGTTACTCCATTAGGGTTTGAGGGGACATGGTGACCGAAGTAGTGGTGGTAGTGGTTTGATTTGTTTGGTACATGCTGCCTTCTGTCTCTCTCTCTCTGGTTGCCCTCACATTTCAGATAGGCTGACTTAGAGAAGGTTTAAGAGAAAGAATGGTTGATGTTTATAATCTGGGTCTCTGAGGCTCTGGGAGAAAGGGGGAAGATGTGATATTGAGTCCTATTTTAAGTGTGTCTTGCCCTTTTCCCTTTGTTCCTGGCTACATAAGGGTAGGGATTTTACCCATTTAAAATGGGCAAACCCTTTTTACCATGCACATAGTAGATGTATGATAAAAGTTGATCAAACTGAATGGAATACCATATCTTGTCATTCTACCATACCATATATCAATTTTAAGATGATTATGGAATATTCAACAGAGATAGCCACTAGACAGTTGTTGTAGAACTAGAGCTCAGGAGAGAGAACAGATTTGGTTAAAAAGATTTGGGAATCACCTGCAGAAATGCTCATTGAACATGAAGGAGTAGATGAAATGACCAAGAGAGACTACAGAAAGAAGAGAGAAAAGGACTCTGGGATAGAGATTTGTGTAACACCCGTGGTAAAGTAGTAGGAGATGGATGGAGATCCAGTAGAGAAGACCTGGGAGTGGTGAGACAGGTAGGAGGGGAATCGGGAAAGAATAGTGTCACAGAAGTGAGGGAAGAGGAAAGAAAAGAGGGAAAGGTTGGCAGTATCAAAAGCTTCAGAGAGATCATATAGGATACAATTGAAAAAGTCATCAGAGTTATCAGGTTATAACTTTGAATGTGAATGAGATGTTTATAAAAATAACAACAAATTCTTGTAAGTGGAATATAATAATATGTAGAATGCAAGCTTGTTGAAGGGAAATTTTGTCTTGATATCACCAGTTCCTTTATCCTTTGAAAGAATAATTTCAGTAGAGTCATGAGGTCTGAAGCCAGAATACAAGGGTATGTAAAGTGAATGGATGATGTGGAAAAGATGGTAGTGAGGAGCAATCTAGGGATTTTGATTGTGAAAAAGAGGAGCTAAATAGGATAAAAGCTTAGAGGAATGAATCAGAGGGTCAAGTGAGTCTGTTTACATAATTGGCATAATAGCCAATAAGACTCTTCATGACTCCATGGACTTGTCTATGGGGTTTTTTGGTGAAAATACTGGAGTGGTTTGCCATTTCCTTCTCCAGTGCATTTACAGTTGAGGAACTGAGGTAAATAGGAGTTATATGACTTGCCCAGGTTCACACAGAAAGTGTCTGAGGTCAGATTTGAACTCA
Source organism: Gymnobelideus leadbeateri (assembly GCA_011680675.1). Taxonomy (NCBI): domain Eukaryota; kingdom Metazoa; phylum Chordata; class Mammalia; order Diprotodontia; family Petauridae; genus Gymnobelideus; species Gymnobelideus leadbeateri. Next base: position 448,835 of record WOXC01003546.1, on the reverse strand, counting down.
GATCTTCCTGATCCCAAGCTCAGTGCTCAGTGCTCTATCTACTGTACCACCTAGATGTCCCCTACAAGATATAAGACCATGGTCAAACCATAAATCACTTAACCTTTCCTCTGAACTTTAGTTTCCTAATCTGTAAAATGGGGATAACAATACCAGTATTATCTAGCAGGGTTATTGTGAGGCTCAAATGGCATATGGATATAAAACACTTAAAAAACTTTTAAGTATAATACAAAAGCCAATTATTGTTTTTAAATATAATTTTTCTTTATTTTTCTTGACTTTTTTGTCTGTTTTCTTTTGCAACATGACTAATATGGACATATGACTTGCATGTACAATCACATCAAATTGCCTGCCCTCTCAAGGAGTGGGGAGAGGTAGAAAAGAAGAAGAGAACCCAGAACCCAAAAATTTTAAATGAAAGTTAAAAATTTTTACATGTATTTGGGAGATATTGGAAATAATAAAAATATATTGAAAGTTTTGAAAATAGGATCTTACATTTAAATCAGAAAGGTCATCTAGCCTAATCCTCTCCTTTTATTTGTGAGAAAATTGACACAGTGGAAAATTGATTTCCCTAAGTTTACACTGAGAGCAAGTGGTAGAGCTGAGATTCAAACCCAGACCTTCTTACACCAAAAGCAGGGAAAACCCAATTATTATTAGGGATAGGAAGGAACTAGAGATACTTGTTGGCTTTGGGGAAAAATCTAGGAGAAAGGAGAAACTGAAGATAAGCAGGAGAATAATAAAAGGAGAAACTCCCAAAGGTGATATATGGGATTAAGGGTACTATAAAAGGGGTTTGCCTTAGCAAGGGATTGGAGCAAAGGAAAAAAGCATGGATAAAGATGTTATAGTGGTTTAAAGATCTTGAAAAAGGGATTTTAGAAGGTTCAAAATTGAATGCCTCAGTTGTTTCAGTAAAGGAGTTGAAATCCTTTGCTGAGAAGAAAAAGGAAGTAGCACTGGGGCTTGAAGAGAGAAAAGACCTAGACCAACCATTCCTGGAAACAGGACAGAGTGTCAATCAAGGAATAAAAGGATTATCTTGCAGCAGTAAGGGCCCATTTGAAATTAGATAATAAGCTGTAATATAGTCATTTGAAATAGTTATATGATTGCTTCCAGTAGCATTCAGCATGGGGAATAAGAACAAAGAAGGTTAATAATGGGGGTAACTCAAGTTTTAGGACAGACAGGTCAAAGGATTCAATGTTAGATGACAATATATAGTTGAAATGGTCAACTATAGGGTCAAAATGGGATAGAGCAGAGCGAGGCCAGAAGTGGGATGATGAACTGGAGGTTTAAGTAAAGATGAAATTTAGGAGTGAGGAAGAGGGAGAAATAGAAAGACAGGAGAATATGATCAGTGAGGAAAATTTCAATTTTATATCATGATACTGGCAGAGTTATAATTGAGAATGAGAGCCAAGTCATGGTTGTGGGTAGTTAAAGTGAAGTGAAAATATAAACCATGGAAGTGGAGACTAAGAACAGAAAGTCTGGAATATATAAGGGATCATCAGCATGTATTTTGGAATAGATTCCCAAACTTGTTTACTAGATCTAGAAGTCATATTTCTTTCTGCTGTTAATGTTTTCCCTATTGATTTATTTATTTAATCTTAAGGTCTTTTCATGTTCTTCTTCCTGGTATCTGTAGTAATTTCAGCCTTTTTTTCCTTTATGTTCCTTTGTTATTCACTTTCGGACTCCTCCCCTCTTATAGTGATTTTCTTAGGAGATGAAACTTAAAGCTTCAAGAAAGAAGTTAAGGAGGTGAATAGAATTTTAGAGAGACTAGATATGATAGATCTCTGGAGAAAACTGAATGGGGATAAAAAGGAATTTACTTTCTTCTCATTGGTGCATGGTACATACTCAAAAATAAACCATGTTCTAGGGCATAAAAACCTCACAATTCAGTGAAGAAAGGCAGAAATATTAAATGCATCATCTCAGATCATGATGCAACAGAAAATTATATGCAATAAAGAGCCATGGAAAGACTAAAAACTAACTGGAAATTAAACAATTCAGCCTAAAGAGTGAATGGGTCAAACAAGAAATTATAGAAACAATCAGTAATTTCATTCAAGAGAATGATAATAATGAGACAACATACCAAAATTTGTGGGATGCATTAAAGGCAGTTCTTAGGGGAAGTTTTATATCCCTGAATGCATAAATGAATAAATTAGAGAAAAAGGAGGTCAATGAATTGGACATGCAATTGAAAAAGCTAGAAAAAGAACAAATTGAAAACCCCCAATTTAGTACTAAATTAGAAATATTGAAAACCAAAGGAGAGATTAATAAAATTGACATTAAAAAAACTATTGAATTAGTAAATAAAACTAAAAGTTGGTTTTACAAAAAACCAATAAAATTAATAGACCCTTAGTTAATATGATTTTAAAAAGAAAGAAGAAAACCAAATTATGAGTATCAAAAATGAAAAGGTTGAATGTACCTCCAGTGAAGAGGAAATCAAAACAAGAATTAGGAATTATTTTTCCCAATTGTATGCACATAAATTTGACAGTCTTAGTGAAATGGATGAATATTTACAAAAATACAAGTTGCCCAGATTAACTGAGGAGGAAGAAAATTACTTAACCCCATTTCAGAAAAAGAAATCAAACAAGCCATCAGTGAACTCCCTAGGAAAAAATCCCCAGGGCCAGATGGGTTTACTAGTGAATTCTATCAAACATTTAAAGAATAATTGATTCCAATACTCTACAAACTATTTGGGAAAATTAGTGAAGAAGGAGTCCTACCAAATTCTTTCTATGACACAAATATGGTACTGATTCCTAAATCAGGAAGAGATAAAACAGAGAAAGAAAATTATAGACCAATTTCCCTCATGAATTTAGATGCAAAAAATTTAAATAAAATATTAGCTAAAAGACTACAACTTATCACAAGAATAATACACTTTGATCAGGAAGGATTTATTCCAGGAATGCAAGGATGGTTTAATGTTAGGAAAACCATCAGTATAATTGATCATATCAACAATAAAATTAGCAGAAACCACATGATTATCTCAATAGATGCAGAAAAGGCTTTTGACAAAGTACAACATCCATTCCTATTAAAAACACTAGAAAGTATAGGAATAAATGGAGCCTTCCTTAAAATAGTAGATAGCATCTGTTTAAAACCATCAGAAAGTATTATATGCAATGGGGATAAACTAGAAGCATTTCCAATAAGATCAGGAGTAAAACAAGTATCACCCCTCTTATTCAATCTGGTACTAGAAACATTAGCAGTAGCAATTAGAGAAGAAAAAGAAATCAAAGGAATCAAATTAGGCAAAGAAGAGACCAAGCTATCACTCTTTGCAGATGATATGATGATATACTTTAAAAATCCTAGAGAATCAAGTAAAAAGCTACTTGAGACAATAAATAAACTTGGCAAAGTTACAGGATATAAAATAAACCTGCATAAATCCTCGGCATTCCTGTATATCTCTAATGAAATTCCACAGCAAGAGATAGAAAGAGAAATTCCATTTAAAGTCACTGTAGATATTATAAAATATTTGGGAATCTACCTGCCAAAACAAACCCAGGACCTATATGATCACAACTACAAAACACTTCTCACACAAATAAAGTCAGATCTAACTAATTGGAAAAATATCAATTGCTCATGGCTGGGTTGAGCTAATATAATAAAAATGACAATTTTACCCAAGCTAAATTATATATTTAGTGCCATACCAATCACTACTTTATAGAGTTAGACAAAATAGTAACAAAATTTATTTGGAAGAACAAAGGGTGTAGAATATCAAAAGAATTAATGAAAAGAAATGCTAGGGGGGTGGGTCTAGGTGGCACAGTGAGTAGAGCATCTGGCCTCAGACACTTAAAGCACACACACACACACACACACACACACAAACCTAGCTGTGTGACCTTGGGCAAGTTACTTAACCTCCAAAAAATTGCCCTCCAAAAAAAAAAAAGAAGAAAGAAATGCTAGGGAAGGTGGACTAGCTATACCAGATTTTAATCTGTATTATACAGCAGCAGTCATCAAAACTGCTTGGTACTGGCTGAGGAATAGTGTAGTGGATCAATGAAATAGATTGGGTACACAAGATCCAGCAGTTAATGAGTATAGTAATCAATTGTTTGATAAACCCCAAGACCCCAGTTTTTGGGATAAGAATGCTCTATTTGACAAAAACTGCTGGGAAAACTGGAATATAGTATGGCAGAAACTGGGCATAGACCATTATCTAACACCATATACCAAAATCAAGTCTAAATGGGTGCACGATCTAGGTATAAAGGATGATACTGCAAGCAGTCTGGAAAAGCAAGGAATAGTTTACCTGTCAGATTTGTGGAGAGGGAAAGACTTTAGGACCAAACAAGAATTAGAGAGCATTATAAAATGCAAAATGGATAATTTTGATTACATTAAATTGAAAACCTTCTGTACAAACAAAGCCAATGTAACCAAGATCAGGAGGGAGGTAGGAAATTGGGAAAGAATTTTTACAACCTATGTCTCTGATAAAGGACTCATTTCTAAAATATACAGAGAATTGAGTCAAATCTATAAGAAGACAAGTCATTCCCCAATTGATAAATGGTCAACGGATATGAACAGGCAGTTTTCAGAGAAAGAAATTAAAGATATCTATCAGCATATGAAAAAATGCTCTAAATCACTATTGATTAGAGAAATGCAAATCAAAACAACTCTGAGGTAACACATCTCTCCAGTCAGATTGGCTAAGATGATGAAACAGGAAAATAACAAATGCTGGAGAGGATGTGGGCAAATTGGAACACTAATGCATTGCTGGTGGAGTTGTGAACTTATCCAACCATTCTGGAGAGCAATCTGGAATTATGCCCCAAGGGCTATAAATAATTTCATACCTTTTGACCCAGCAATACCACTTCTAGGGTTACGTCCCAAAGAGATCATAGAAGTGGGAGGAAGACCCATATGTACAAAAATTTTTATAGTAGCTCTTTTTGTGGTTGCAAAGAATTGGAAATTAAAGGGGTACCCATCAATTGGGGAATGGCTAAACAAGTTGTGGTATATGCATGTAATGGAATACTATTGTGCTATAAGAAACAAGGAGCAGATGGACTTCATATTTACCTGGAGAGGCTTATACAAATTGATGCTGAGTGAGAAGAGTAGAACCAGGAGAAATTTGTATACAATCACAGACACAGCATATGTGTGATGACCAACTATGACAGACTGGACTCTTCTCAGCAACACAGTGATATAAGTCAATCCCAAACGACTCATGAAGGAGAGAGATGCCTACATCCAGAGAAATAACTAAAAAGAACTGAGTTTGAATCCTGATGGAAGCAAACCACTTGATCTTTTTCTTTTCATTGTTTGGTTTTATTTCCTTTTTAACATTTTTCATTCCGTCTAGTACAATATGCCTTTGTAACCTGACTAATGTCTAATGTGAAAGTGTTTGCAGATCCTATGCTGGACTATATGCCATCATGGGGTTGGGGGGTGGGAGGGAAGGGAAATTTGAAACTCAAGGAACTATGGAATTGAATCCTGTAAACTAAAAATAAACAAACAAATTAATATAAAAAAAAGAAACTTAAAGTTTCTCTGCGTTCTCTGACTCTGGGTAATGTATGCTATACCATCTTGAGTCCCTGGCTCAAATGTCTTTTGGGTGGACAGAACTGGCCCCAACTGGATGCGGAGTATCTTCTTTCAGCCTTAATAGAGTGCCATAAAGCCCCCACAATTACTTTGTCCTGACCCACTCACTGTTTCTGTTTTCTCATCTGGCACAAGCAGTTCAGAGAGGTGCTACCCTGGCACTAAATGGTTGTTTTGGTAATCTGGGTCTCTGAGGCTCTGGGAGAAAGGGGAAGATGTAATGTTGAGTCCTATTTTAAGAGTGTCTTGCCCTTTTCCCTTTGTTCCTGGCTATCCTATAGGGATCTTCTGCAGCACAGAATGCTTATCAACCCCATGCTGGTTCTGTGGCCTCAGCAAAATAGATAGATGGATAGATTGATGATAGATAGATAGATAGATAGATAGATAGATAGATAGATAGATAGATAGATAGAGCCTGGAGCACTGCAGAGGCATGCTGGCTTTCTGTTCTAGTCCAAACAACCTAGAGCCAGGAGCCCCACCATACTGGAAAGAAGAAGAGACATGGGTATGAGGTAGGTTTTGTGGTAAGCCTATGTGAATTGTCTAGTGTAGCCTCAGTACTGGTAGCATGGAGTGTGGCAAAGGCACGATGAGTGAGCTCAATGATGAAAACATTTCACAGGTCTTTGTTTCCATCTTCTTTCAGATTCCAGGTGTTTTAAATCATGGAGACAGCTGAAGTTTCTTTATCATTGATACATAATTATATTTTGAAGGGGTTTGAGAGGTTGAAGGACCCACAGAAAATGTCTGGTGCTCCATCTTATTATCATATAACCTGGAAGTGGACTTGATTTGGCTTTAGTTCCAGAGACCTAGGCTTCAAGAATGAAGGGTCACCTCCACACCACAATGAGGTATGAGAAGAGTATTTTGTTTTTGCTTTTTGCTTTTTGGAGCAGGGAAAGCAGGGCAATTGGGGTTAAGTGACTTGCCTAAGGTCACATGGCTAGTAAGTGTTAGGTATCTGAGATCAGATTTGAACTCAGGTCCTCCTGACTCCAGGGCCGGTGCTCTAGTTACTATGCCACCTACCTACCCCTAGAAGAGTATTTTTAATACTATTATTAATCTATCTTTCTTATGTTTCTATTGTCTAGGGTGTTTACAGTATGAATAATCTGCCTATATTCACTCCCCTCATACCAATTCTTCAAATGCTTCTCTTTTATTGAATACCTACATTTTTTACATTGATGATTAGACTCAGATTTATAAGGATTCCCTGGGATTTTACCCTGAGATCTTTTGCTCTTCAGATGAAATTATTCTGTTTTTCTTGTGGTTTTTTGTGGGTGCAGAATAGTCTTGAGTTATTCAAATCTCCTTTCCTTTATATTTAAAATTCTTTCTACTGATGACTTGAAAAATTTGTTTTTTGTCACAAAATCATTAAATCTAATTCCAATGTACATTATATCTTGGTTAATGGGTTTTTTCCCTTGGAAGCAATCTGTGGATTCTTTCAAATAGCACTTTCTTTTCTGTATTCATAAGTTCTAGAGTTTTCTTGTATTATTTCTTATATTATATGTTAAGGCTTTTTGACTTGTCATGTTTTTCTGGGAGAACTATGATCCTTAAGTTGACTCTATACATCTTATCTTCAAGATCAGTATGTTTTGCTTGTATAGAATTCATGTAATCTTTTAATGGTTTTGCTTTTTGCCTCTTTTTTCTAATTGTCTTTCACTTTTCAATCTGTTTTCTCTCTTTCCTTACTTTGGAAAGACTTACCAACATGGATTCAAGTTTTTGTACTTGTCGATTGTTTCTGCTGTGCTGGATGTAAATTTTGTATTTAAAATTCCTATTTCTCTCTTGAATCATTGGAATATCCTCCTATGGTTCCATACTCTCTTGGAAATACATAGGGTTCTCTACCTCATCAGGTACTGATTCATTTTCCTTTGCTTTGAAATATTTCCTTAGAGATGTTTGGATTCATTTAGATGTCTTAGAGGTAATTTTCTCTTGTGTTTTTAATATTTTCCTTTTTGATTTATCTGCTTGTGCTCAAGGTTTTTTTTTTTAATTAATTTATTAGTTTAGTTTCAGTTAACAAGATTCAATTCCATAGTTCCTTGATTTTCAAATTTCCTTTACTTCCCTCCCCCCTCCCCTCATGACAGCATATAGTACAGTATAGGGTCTGCAAATGCATTCATATTAAACATTATAAAATTTTTTTTTGCTTTTTTTTTTTTTGGAGGGCAATTGGGGTTAAGTAACTTGCCCAAGGTCACACGGCTAGGTTTTTGTTTGTGTGTGCTTTAAGTGGCTGAGGCTGGAGCTGAACCCAGGTCCCTCTGACTCCAGGGCTGACGCTCTACTCACTGTGCCACCTAGTCGCCCCATGCTCAAGGTTTTTAAACAAGTTTTCTTCCTTCTGGGATTTTTGGTAATTTCAGCCTTTTCCCCCTTTTATTCTCATGATGCTCACTGTCTGAATCCTTCTCCCTTGAAAGTGGATCTCCAAGGGCTAGAACTCAAAGCTATCCCAATAACCTCCTGTGTTGCGGATTTCATTTTTTACTAGCCTCAGTCTCTGCCCCTAAGCTCCAGCCCTCTTTCCTTCAGACCTAGCACAGTCCCCACACATGCTGTTACCATATCCCAGTTTCTCCTGTTTTTTGGCTCTCTGATTAAGAGTTACTAATGCAACCTGGGCACTTTCACTTATGTCTCCAACTCTCTATCATGGAGAGGGGAGCAGAGTTATATCTGTTGTTCGTTGTCAAAGAATGGTAAAGTGAGGGCAGGAGCAGGGTGTCCTACCAGACACTACAACAACAGCAAGACAATTTCTGAATGAATTCTAGAGCACAAGCTTCTGGCTTAGGTTGTGCTTCCTTGATAGAGGAGGTTGAGGTGTTGGAGAGGGATTGATAAAGGGATTAGAGATAAGCCTTCTCTAGTGCTAATTCATCAGTTTGTTACCTCATTAGATTTCCTGGCATCTTAATCAGCAGAGACATCTATAATTATTTTACCTCACACAAAATTCTTGTTTTGGGGAATTGGAGAAAATGTCTAGTGCTCCATCTCATCCTTCATGTGACCCAGTACTACCGTTAGAAATAAATGCTCTCATTTATATAATGCCATAAGACTTACAAATACAATAATGTGTAATGGAATGGGGGCTGGTTTTAGAGACAGATGATCCAGATTCAAAAACCTCCTTGGACATTTACTAGATTTAGTAACTCTGAATCTCAAACTCCAATAATAATAATAAATAATGGAAGCCCCATGAGAGCAAAGACTATTTTATTTCTATCTTTGTACCTATCACACTTATCCCAAGGTCTAACATATTTGTGATTGCTGTTGTCATTGAGTTGTTTAAATTGTGTCTGGCTCTTCCTGACTTTTTTTTTTTAAGCAATTGGGGTTAAGTAACTTGCTCAAGGTTACACGGCTAGTCATTATTTATGTGTGGGTGCTCATTTTCTGAGGCCGGATTCGATCTCGGGTCTTCCCAACTCCGAGGCCGTCGCTCTTACTCACTGCGCCACCTAGCCGCCCCTTCTTCCTGACTTTATGGGGTTTTCTTGGCAAAGACACTGGAGTGGTTTGCCATTTCCTTCTCCAACTCATTTTACAGATAAGGAAACTGAGGCGAACAGAGCTAAGTGTTTGATCAGACACAACTAGTAAGTGTCTGAGACCAGATTTGAACTCCCAAAGATGCGTCTTCCTGACCAGGTGCTTAATCAATTCTTTTTGTTCATAATAGGCCTGTTAGGCAGATAGTGTAATATTATCTCTCTTTTACAGATGAGAAAATTGAGGCTTAGAGGGTGACTTGGCCATGGTTATATAGCTAATAAGTACCAAAGACCAATTAGAACACAAGTTCCCTGACTCCTGCTTCCAGCTTGCTTTCCATCAATGTTTCATGAGTTTATATTTTGCATCTCTAAATTTGACTGTAACTACATCTTCTTTACCTCCTCCACTGTGCCTAGTGCCTGGTTAGGAACCCAGTGGAGTTAAATCAATATTTGTCTCATTTAGTGGAATAAAAGCAGTCACAAGCAAAAATAGAAATAAATATTTTCTAAGTTTAATATGTCTCTGCTAAGTAGTTGGGGGATTCAGAGATTTCTACCCTCAGGAAACTCATCCTATAGAAGGGGAGATAGGCCAGAGACACAAATATACCATTTTCGTTTTTTTGTTTTGTTTTTAGATAGATTGTATGTGATAAGCCCTATAAGAGTATACAGACACAGTGCTGTGGGATTTGAAACATCATTTTTAGCAGAGCTGATCCACTTAAAGGGGACCTTTCTGTTGGGCCTTGAAGGAAAAGAAGGAGTTGCACAGGTGGAGCTCTTACAGAATAGTGATTCTCCAATCTAGGTCAGAGCCTTGTTGCCAGAGGGCCCTGCTAGCTGATGGGAGCATGAAACCACTTGCTGAAAGCAGCCACACCTCCTTGTCGTACCCACTGCTCTTCAGTTTTTGACAAAAAAAAAAAAAATTACAAAAAGCTTTTACTGGGGACCTCTAGAAGCTTGTTTTCAGTTTGAAAAGTTAATCTACCTAATAAAAGGATTAGTTTGAGCATTTCCCTCAACCATAAGCTCCAAACCTCTATATGGGCAAATGTTTGGCCAGTCTCTGTTGGAAATCCCTATCCCTCACCATTCACAGGTCACCAACACCTGAGGCAATGTGGTTATCTTCACCTGGAATGCCACACCCATGGGGGAGGTCCCTGCAAATTTCATGCCAAGTGACAAGACTTTGAGATGAGCAACCTGGGTGGGCCAGCTATCCCCAATGTCCCAAGTCCCCACCCTCCTGGAAAGTTTGCCAACCTGCTTCCCCAAATGACAGCACCTCCTGCTGATGTCTTCCTGCCAAGAAAGGAGATTACCTGGGAATAGAAGGAAAAGAGACCCCAGGGTGGCAAACATCTGTGGTTACATATGGCACAGGTAGAGCTGGTGGTGCAAATACAACATAACCTCACCTTGTCAGACACTGGAGACACCTTCATACATGGGCGTTCTTACTGTGTCTCGAGAATACCAGCTGTAAAGGCACTCAAACAAGATTTCCACAGCTGACTAAGACCATACTGGTCCTGGTTCAGCATCCTCTTAGGGGAGCCCAATAATCAGGTGACTTCTAAAATAAACCAATTAATTTGGTCAGCTTTCAAGTCATTTTATAATTGGATCTAGAATATAGTCTATTAATCCTTGAACTTTCCCCGCATGCTTACATAACAACTCCATGAGGAGCAGGCAAGAAAACTGGCAAACAAAGTCAGACTTGGAAGCAACCTGGTAAAACAAAACCAAGCTAAAATGAGACTTCTCTGCCCACCCATGGAAGAGAAGACCACCCCTAGGAACACTTCCACATCTTTGCTAACATTATTTACTCCCCCTTCCTGGACCAACCAGTTTCTGCCACCCATCCATTCCTATCCCTCTTTCAAATATTCATTTCCAATCCCACATCCTACAAGAAGTCTTCCCTGATCACTCCAAGCCTCTGCTTTCAACTTAGATTATTTCATTATAGGTCAGTCTGTAAACTAGGATTTATTAAATGCTTACTATGTTCCAGGCACTGTGCTAAATGCTAGGGATACAAAAAAAGCAAAACCAGTTCCTGCCATGAAGGAGTTTAGCTTAATGTCTAATGAAGGGGATAATATGCAAAACACACAAGTCATATATAGGATAATTTGGAGGTAGTGTCAGAGAGAAGAACTAGGAAATGTTTCTTGCAGAAGGTGAGACTTAGGGGTGGCTAGGTGGCTCAGTGAACAGAGCACCAGCCCCGGAGTCAGGAGGACCTGAGTTCAAATTCAGCCTCAGACACTTAATACTTACTAGCCATGTGACTTTGGGCAAGTCACTTAACCCCAATTGCCCTAAAAAAAAAAGTGGGACTTAAATTGAGACTTGAAGGAGCCCAGGGAGGTTGGGAGTAGAGTTGAGGAGGGAAAGTATTACAGGTATGAGAGACTGTCAGCAAAAATGCCCAGAGTCTAGAGATGGAGTATATTGTGAGCAAAGGAACAGCAAAGGAAGCCCAGTCATTAGATTACAAAGTACATGGAGAAGAGTGGGGTATAAGATGACTGGAAAGGTAGGAAGCAGTCATGTTATGGAGGATTTTCAAAGTCAAAGACAAAATTTTATATTGATCCTAGAGGTGATAGGGAGCCACTGAAGTTTATTGAATAAGGAAGTGATATGATCACACCTGTAATTTAGGAAGATAGCTAAGTGGAGAAAAGCTGGCAGCAGGGAGATACCTGAGGCAGGGAGACCAACTAGAAGGTTACATTCCAGGTGTAAGGGTTCACTGTGGTGGTTGCAGTGTCAGTGATAAGTGGGATAAATAAGAATTACTACAAAGGTAGAAATAAGTGGGATGTGATAAATGAGAGGATATGGGAAGGAGAGAGTAGTGAGGAATCAAGGATGGCATCTAGGTTGTGAGCCTGGGTGACTGGGACAATGGTCAATAGCAAAAGGGAAAATTAGGAAGAGTGGAGGATTTTGGGAAAAGATAGTGAGTTTCATTTTGGCCATGTTGAATTTAAGATGTCTATGGGACATCCAGTTAAGGTGTCCAATAGACAGAAACATATGATCAGAAGTCTAGAGAGATATTAGGGCTGGAAAAGTGGATCTGAGATCATCTGTATAGAGGTGATAATTGAAACTATGGGAGCTGATAAGATCACTAACTGAAATAGTCTAAAGAGATAAACTAAGAGGACCCTTAAATTGAGCATTGGAAGACCCCTACAATTATCAGACATGACTTGGATGAAAGAGACTGAGGAGTGGTCAGACAGGCAGGAGGAGAACCAAGTGAAATTAGTGTCATAAAAACCTATAAAGAGAGTATCAAGGAAAAGAGGGTGATCTACAGTGCCAGAGGCTTCAGAGAGCTTCAGAGAAATGAGTATTGATAAAAGGCCAACAGATTAAGCCATTAAGACATCTTTAGTAACTTTAGAGGAAGCAGTTTCTGTTGAATGATGAGATCAGAGCCAGACTAGAGAATCAAAAAGAAAGTAAAAAGAAAGAAGTGGAGGCATAAATTTTAGAGTCTTCTCAAGGGTATTAGCCATAAGAGGGAGGATAGATATGGAACATTACTCTGGGGGATGGATCGATCAAGTGAAGGGTGTCTGAGGTTGAGAGAGCCATGGGTGTGTTTTTAGTCTGTAGGGAAGCAGGCAGGGAACAGGAATCAATTGAAGATTAGTGAGGCAGTAAGGATGATAGAGAGGTCAGACCACAGGAGAAGATGGGTTAGAATGGGATCACTTGTACATATAGAAGGGTTTGCCTTGACAAGAAGGGCTCCCTCTTCATCTGGAACAGGGGTGAAAGAATAAATAGTGAGAGAATGCATTTGAGTTACATGAGATGAGGAAGAGGGTCCCTTACTCTTTCCAAAGAATGAGTTTTGCTTCCCCAATTACCCTTTAAGCTCCTGGAGAGCAGAGCCCATGTCTTGTATTTCCTCTCTACCCATTTCTCCTGTACCATCCCCCATTGCTTGAGTACGTAGACGAGTAGTTGGGGATCCAGTCATACTTGCTGTTGGATTGATTATTTGAATTTTAAATTTACCATAGGAAATCAATCAGCAGATGGAACAAAGAGCAAGCTAGTAAAATTCTAGGAACTAGAAATTAAGCTTATACCTTATTTGTAAATGTCTGTGGGTCCTTTGAAAGATTTTTATCAATACATAACAATTGGTCTTAAGATGGTCAGCTCCCTAAAGGTTTCTTAGCATTTGTATCTCTTGATGACTACAGGACCCAGTTCTAAATGTCAAAATACTTTAATAATTTCTTTGAGGTTAATACTCTCTGCAGACCTCATTATAACTTGCCCATACTTTGGTTCAGACTTTCCTTTTTTCAAAACAGGTTTTATTTTTTTGAGGGGGGAAGGCACTGCAGTTGGGGTTAAGTGACTTGCCCAAAGTCACACAGCTAGTAAGTGTGACAAGTGTCTGAGGTCATATTTGAACTCAGGTCCTTCTAACTCCAGGGCTAGTGCTCTGTTTACCGCCCCACCTAACTGCCCCCAGACTTTTCCAAACTGAAGGAAATGCCTTACCCTAACAGCAAGGTGGGACAGACGAGGTTTTGTTTTGTTTTGTTTTGTTTTTTCTTAAAAAAAAAAAAGGTTAGAATTATTGAACATTTTTAGTACAACTACCATGTATACACATCTACTTTTATCAATGAAAACAAACTCCTTATCAAGTCAACAAAAACAAGTTTAGCAAATTTGTTCCAATTAATAGTGAATGTAGTATGATGATTACTTAATGTATCATGCACAAAAGAGGTCCAGATTTACTGACCTTATATCAAATCTCTTAGGCACAATCTGTCAATACCTACATCAACTGGCTTAAGTTCATGGCACAACCTCTGAACTACTTGATACATTTGAACAGGAAGTGGGGAAACTCAAAGTAAAACAATCTTTGTGAGGAAGCAAAAAATACCACATTATTTCTCATTTTGGTAAGGACAATATAATAAGGTGGTTTCCCAAAACACTTCTTTAAAAAAAAATGGCTCCAGATCAGTTTATATGGAATTACTTGAAATTTACAAAAATAATAATTTAATTGTCTTAAATTTTTGTTGTCTTTAATTTTAAGTTAAATGTTATCACTTTGTGATCAATATGTATATAAATGAAATTATATCCCTTTGTGATCAATATATATGTATAACTTATATGAAGAGAAAATGAACTGAAGCAGTGGAGAATGGTATGAACAAAGACACTACAGATAATTTAAATACCGAAACACAAAGTGAAGACCATGTTAATATAAGAGCACTTTCTAGATAAAATTATATGTTTCAATAAGCAAAAATAAACTTTTCTTTTTTTTATTTTATTTTTTTAACTTTAACAGAATGTTTATTTATTTTTAGTTTTCAACATTCATTTCTACAAGATATTGAGTTACAAATTTTCTCCCCATCTCTCTTATGCCTCTCATCCCAAGATGGCAAGCATACTGAATACCCCTTCCCCAAATCTGCCCTCTCTTGGATGTCCCCCTTACTTTCTTCTTTTTTTATATTTGAAACATTTAATGTTAAGACTTCGAATTTCAGATCCATTTCTTTCCTCCCTTGTCACCCATTCCCTCTGGGGAGATAAGTAATTCAGTATGTGTTGTACATGTCTAGCTATGCAAAACATTATCATAGTAGATATATTGTACAAGGCTGCTTATAATTCCCTCCCACTCATCCCACCCCCCACCTGGTCCATTCCCTACTTGATACTGTCCCTCTTCTATAGTGGGTACTTCCAACCTCCCCTCCCCCCAAGGATGCTCTCCCATCCATCATCCCTCCTCTCATCCCCCTTTCCCCTAGTCTGCTGCAGGTTGAGATATCCCATTTAGTATGTATGTCATTCTCTCCCTGAACCAAATTCAATGAAAATGTGGTTTTGCCTTTTTTTTCCTTCCTATTCTCCCTCTCCCTTGCAACCACTTCCCCTTGCTTCTTCTACATGAGATAGTTTACCCTACCCTGTCTCTCCCCATTTCCTCTTGCCACTTTCCTCTCTTACCTCATAATTTCATCCCTTGAGTATTCTCCCTTCCTAACAGATTCGACCTATGCCCTCTATCCATATATAACTGTAACCATATACACACACATTCACATATGTATTTATATGACCACACACCCTTCTTCCATTATTTTCGTAGTGAGAAAGATATCATCAGTCACAGTTATTGCTTTTCCATATAGGAATGTAAATAGTTCAACTTTGATAAGTTCCTTTTGATTTCTTTTCCCTGATTACCTTCTCAGGCATCTCTTCCTTCTTGTGTCTGGATGTCAAATTTTCTGTTCAATTCTGGTTTTTTCCTCAAGAATGCTTGAAAGTCCTCTATTCCACTGAATGACCATATTTTCCCCTGAAACAAAATACTCAGTTTTGCTGGGTAGGTGACCCTTGGGTTCATTCCCAGTTCTTTTGCCCTCTGGAATAGCATATTCCATGCCCTTCGATCCCTCAGTGTAGAAGCTGCCAGGTCCTGGGCTATTCTGATTGTGTTTCCACAATATTGAAATTGTTTCTTCCTGGCTGCTTGGAGTATTTTCTCCTTGATCTGGGGATTCTGGAACCTGGCTGTAATATTCCTGGGAATTTTCTTCTGGGGATCTTTTTCAGGAGGTGATCAGTGGATTCTTTCAACCTCTATTTTGCCCTCTGGATCTAAAACATCAGGGCAATTTTGCTTGAGAATTTCTTGAAGGATGATTTCTAGGTTCTTTCTTTGATCATGGCTTTCAGGTAGTCCAATAATTTTTAAATTGTCTCTCCTGGATCTATTTTCCAGGTCAGTGGTTTTTCCCATGAGATATTTCACATTGCCTTCTAATCTTTCATTTGTTTGGATCTGCTTAACAGCATCTTGATTTCTCATAAAGTCATTAGCTTCCATTTGCTCCAGTATAACTCTGAAGGAATGAATCTCCTCAGTGAACTTTTGAGATTCTTTTTCCATCTGGCAAATTCGACTTTTTAAGGCATTCTTCTCCTCATTGCCCTTTTGGGCCTCCTTTGCCATTTGAGTTAGTCTATTTTTTAAGGTGTTGTTTTTCTCAGTCAGGCTGTTGACCCTCATTTCATACTTTTCCTGCATCCTTCTCATTTCTCTTTCCAATTTTTCCTCCACTTCTCTTATTTGATTTTTAAAGTCCTTCTTAAGGTCCTCTATGGCCTGCAACCCGCTCATGTTTTCCCCTGGGGCTTTTGGAGCAGGACTTCTGACCTCACAGTCCTTTTCCCGCTCTATGCCCCCAAAATAGGAGTCTAGGGTTGCATTTTTCTGTTTCCTTTGCCTTGGCATGTTGCCACTTAATTACTTGAGTTTTGGGCTTGTTGCCACACTATGGCTTTAAGGCCAGATAGAGGAATTTTCGTCCCGAACGTGTGGGGGCAACTTCCGTTTCTGGCAAGCTGTAAACCCACCCACGACTTCCACCCTAGATCACAATCCAGATCCAGGGAGGTTAAAGCAAGAGCGATTACCCCCCAAGACTGATCGCTGGATCTTCCTACAATTTGCAGGCTGGGAGCTGGAGCTGCCTCTGAAAACTATGAAATGGCATGTCTCCTCCGTGGCTTCTAGCCCCCAGGGGAGGGAGCCGACACATTCCCCAAATACAGGTCCCAAAGTCCATAGGACACTAACCTCTTACTTTGTCCTAGGCATGTCTATGTTGATAATTCTGGAGTCGCCACAGCTGCTGGTGTTCTGGGGTTCCTCCAGCCGGCTGCTGGCCCTGCCGCCCTGGGGCCAAAACCTCGGCTCACTCGGACCTGGGCTCCACTCGGCTCCACTCCCTACGTTCTGCGCACTGCACTGCTGGCTCCCAGACCACTGCACTGGTCCTTCCTGCAGGGCTGCTGGGCTGTCCTCAGCGGGAGGTTGGCTTCTCTGTGTGGTTCTGTGGGTGCTGGGGCTCCAAAAGTTGTTCAGAGTCCCCTTTTACATAGTTTGGGGGGAATCTGGGGGCAGAGTGGCTTGGATGAGCTGTTTCTACTCTGCCATCTTGGCTCCGCCCCCCAAAAATAAACTTTTCAAGAACCATTTCTAAGACATCAAAAGAATTGATTGAATAATATATGTTAACTGATAAAGCTCCCATTGGTAAACAAAAAAAGTCTTTGTTTAATAGGAGAAATGTTGCTTCTTCTAGAGTTACTGACATAGTTGAAATCTTTCATGAATCACACATAATATAGCTTTAAATGGTTCCAACTGCAGATAATATGTTGGGAAAGATAATTGTCCACTTACTGGCTCATTTCTGAAATCAACTAATCAAGAGACTACGGTATTCCTTTTTCCATTGCATATGGATAAAGCAGCAGATGCAGAAAAAGATAGTTTTTTTTATTACATATATATGATATGTTTTTGAAATTCGTATTAAGGAAGATTTGTTACTTTGTAACTTGATGCTAATGTACATTAATAAAAAATTCAATTTAATTTCTGAATTTTTTAATGAAAATTTTACAATGTGGGAGAGTTGTATTTGGGTATACATTGAGTGCACTAGAGTTATGTCAATGACAGATAAAATGCAGCTCTATAAGCACTAGTTAGACATGTTACCAATTGTATAATTTTAAACATTGTATATTTTGCAGTTATTTACATAAAAATATGGTATTCACTCATGATTTTTCCAGGTTGTTAAAAGAGTATTAAAATAAAAAGCTGCAAGAAAATTGTGTGATGATATGGGCACTGGGTATTGGGAAGAACATTGGTTTCTTCTATATTATTGCAAAACATACTAGCTTTCTCATGCCAAACTAATCTGAAGATTATTGGAAGAGGAGGAGGAGGAGGAGGAGGAGGAAGAAGAAGAAGAAGAAGAAGAAGAGAAGAAATTGACATCTATCTTCTTGATAATAATAATAAAGATGAAGCAAATTTTCTGTATAACAAAAATTTCCTACTGAAACTTAACATTTTTTGAAATACTCTATACTTTACCTGAATAGAAAGCACTCACATTCATGCTCAGCTCCAGAAAAATAAAGCAACTTCATTTATTAAACAATTCTTGCCACTCACTTTTTGAGAGAAAAAAATTGCTAGAAAAAAACTAGAAAACAGTTTGGCAGAAACTAGCCATAGAACAATATGTCACACCATACAGCAAGATAAAGTAAAAAAAGATTATATGATTTAGACATAAACGAAAATATCATGAGCAAATTATAGGGACATGGGAAAAATTTATCTGTCAGATCTATAGATAAGGGAGGACTTTATGAGATAGAGAGGACCATGGGGAGTAAAATAGAGAATTTGGATTACATGAAATTAAAAAGGGTTTTGTACAAACAAAACCAAAGCAGTCAAAAGAGAAGGAAAGCATTAAACTGGGGGGGAGGGGAATTTACAGCAAGTTTCTCTGATAATAATTTCTCAAAATATAGGGAACTCAGTCACATTTATTTAAAAAAAGAGTCACTCTCTTATTGATAAATGGTTAAATGATATGAAGAGGTAGTTTTCAGAAGAAGAAATCAAAGTTCTCAATAATCACATGGAAAAAATGCTCTAAATCCCTGTTGATTAAAGAATTGCAAGTTAAAACAACTCCAAGGTACCACTTCACACCTGTCAGACTGGCTAACATGAGAGAAAAGGAAAATGATAAATACTTGAGGGGCTGTGGAAAAATAGGGACACTAATGCACTGTTGGTGGAGTTGCAAACTAGTTTAACCATTCTGGAAAACAATCTGGAACTATGCCCAAATGTGTATTTCCCAAGAGATCAAAGGAAAAGGATCTATATGTACAAAAATCTTCATAGCATATCTTTTTGTGGTGGCAAAGAATTCAGTTGGGGAATGGCTAAACAAGTTGTGATATAAGATTGTGATGCAATACTACTGTGCTTGAAGAAATAATAAGCAGGATGCTTTCAGAAAACCATGGGGAGACTTATATTAACTGGTGCAAAATGAAGTGAGCAGAACCAGGAGAACATTATACACAGTAACAACAATATTGTATCGATGATCAAACTGTGACTTAGTTACTCTGATCAATACAATGAGAGTTCCAAAGGATCTATGATGAAAAATGCTGTCTACCTCCAGAGAGAGCTGATGAATTCTGAGTGCAAATTAAAGTATAATTTTCTTCACTTTCTTTATTTTTTCTTGATCTTTTGACAGCATGGATCATATGGAAATATATTTTACATGACTTCACATATATAATTGATATCATATTGCTTGCCTTCCCAATGGGTGGCCAAGAGGCTGGAGAAAGTTTGAAAATAATTTGTAAATGAATATTAAAGTAAACAAATAAAAATTTTAAAATTATTAATTTCTGAAAAAAATTTAAGCTCTTGCCATGGATAACAAATTAGAAAATAATGTTTTGGCATTTTTCTTAATTTCAAAAATATCTGCCCTGCAAATGAAATAGAGGAAAGTAAAGACTTAATTATTCGAAATTCAGTTAGTCTATAGAAGCAATTCTCTTTTCATTTTAAAAAGTTTAGATGTTTGCAGATAATGAGCAAATAAGGAATCCATTTGCCATGGACAAATATAATACATTTATCTTATTCAATCTGAATAAAAATTATTAATAAACGTGTTTTGTAACGATATGTTGAAGTAACTCTTTAAACCTGAAAATCTTATACTTTGACTGCAGGTGAATAAAGAGTTCAGTGGCTTATCAATCAAATATTACCACCATTTGTAATATCTTATTGGTATGTAACAACATTTCCTGCTGTACCTAATATAAAAACAAAACCTCAATTTTCATTTGTAATTTAAAAAAAAGAATTATAAATAATATTATCCAAGACACCTAGCTTTGAGAAACTATAATGAAATCTTCCCATGATATTAACTATTGTATCATTGTTATTATTTGTATAAGTTATAAATATAAAAATTATAAAGGGTTTCATTAATCAATATATAATATATTACATTATTTTATTGCATATTTAGGATTTATCATAAATGTAATAAAATATTAATTTAATTTGAATTAAATATGAGCTATGAAAATTGTTTGGAAGATTGTTTAAGAAAGCTTAGGAAATTTTTTTAATATAAAGTGAGATGTTTGTAAATAAAATTTGGAAATCACTGTCTTAGTTATCATCATCAACATAGCTTCCACTTATATAGTGCTTTAAGATTTGCAAAACACTCCATATACTTAATCTCCTTTGAGTCTTACAACCGTGTGAGATAAAGACTACAGGTACCATTCCCATTCCCATTTTACAGATGGGGAAACTGAGGATCCTAATGGTTACCCAGCTAGTGTAGTGAGATTAGAACCAGGTCAGCCTGACTACAATCCCAGTGTTCTATCCACTAAAACAAAATGCCTCAAAATTGATCAATTGTAATGCAACTCCCACCCCCCACCCTCAAAGTGATTCCTTGATTACCAGCCTACCTAAGGACCTAGCCCCAATATGTCACCCAAAAGGTGACAGGTAGACTTTCCACTACTAAGTCTATACATGAAGACTTTCTTTGCTTTGCTAGCCAGAATTTGTGCTTCCCTTGCATAACCTTCAAGATAACAGAGCCACCTTAACAATGAGATATCAGAGTATAGGATGCTACATTAGTGGCTTTCTAATCCAATCTCAGGGCCCAGGGAAGTTAAATGACTTGCTCAACATTAGAAATGTAGCAAGCATTGGAAGTAGGATTTGAATACAGGTCCAGCACCAGTGACTCCAACACCAGTGGTCTTTCTACTATGGAAGAAGACATAAGCAGAAGCAACAAAAAACAGGGATTAACCTCTGATGGGTTAAGTCTTGGTATCAAAAGAGATGCTCTTTATACTTTCCAGTAAAATGCTCCTAGGGTTTAAGTCTCTCTCTCTCTCTCTCTCTCTCTCTCTCTCTCTCTCTCTCTCTCTCTCTCTCTCTCTCTTTGTCTGTTTGTCTGTCTGTCTCTGTCTCTCAGAGCTGGCTTAAGGCTATCTGCTTTGAGCAAAGTTCCTTTATATGGAGAAAGTTTCCACCTAATCCAAGAGGATTTAGGTAATCTTCCCCAACAGATAATTCACCCCAAGGTACCCCCAAAGGATCCATTAATCATCTTTTAAAAACTCTTTATCAGGATCTCTACTTTTCTCTTATTTCATTTTGCCTTTGTATAATACTTGCTTTGTGTAATATACTCTGTGTAATACATGTCACATTCCATCCTTTCCCACTGGAATGTAACCTCCTGGAAGACAGAAGCTTTCATTTTTCTTCAGTCCTCAACACAATTCCTTGCACAAACTAGGATAGACTCATGATCTCATCGATGTAGGGAATTCCCAGGTGAGCAAAGTCCTTCTACCAATACAGGTGAGCACCTTCTCAGCAATTTAGTTTTAGAGAGCTGCTTAGGGTAATAAGAAATCAAGAGACCTGCCCAAGGTCAAACAGTCAATATGTGTGAAAGGCAGGATTTGAACTGAAGTCCACCTCACTTAGAGACCAGGTTTCTGTTTATTATGCAATGTCGCTGTAGATCAAGTACTAAATAATTAAGATTTCTTGAACAACGCAGCCTTGAAGGATAGATAGAATTTGTTGAGGCAGAAGGGGAAGCAAGATAAAGCAAGCTTTGGAGGTTTGACTGAATGTGGTATGGAGGAAATGGTGAAGAGAATGGTTGACCCAATTGGAGAAAGGGGTCAGAATGTCAAATTGCACCAGATTATTTGGGGGTCCTTAGAGGTCCTCATCATCATCCATCAGCTTTTACTGTGGGACTTGGGAGAACAAACAGGAGCCCTTAGCAGTGCAGTGCAGAGAACCCTCAGTTAAGACCCAGGAGACCAGAGTTCTAATGTTGTCCCTCTCCAGGCTCAGTTTCTCCATCTGAAAAACATGAGATGTTTCCTAAGGACTCTTGTAGTTCTGACATTCTATATTCCCTATTGTCCTGAAGCTTACATCTTGCTGAGGTTGGAGGCAGGGGAAGGAAGACCCTGACCCTTAACCCCACAGGTACAGAAAATCCATCTTTGCCTATTCTTAGAGCTCAAAAAAGAGAATAAATACCTGGGATTCATTTGATTTTTTAAAGGCATTAATATTACAAGTACAAACCAATTTTTATCATTATATGTTAAAGTAACACCTCTTAAGGCAGGAGGCAACAAAGTGTGTTGGAATAGACTTCCTTGAAAGTTACATAGCTGCAATTTTGGTCAACACAACTTCTCTGAGCCTCAGATTGTTCATTGATCAATCAATCAATCAGCAAGCATTTCTTAAACGACTCCTCTGTACCAAGCAATGGGAATACAAAGGAAAGAAATCTCCTTGAGTAGCTTCCTTTTGATCAGGAGAAATATTAAGTGTATAAATATATACATGTATATTTATATCTATATATACACACACATATATACAGATTTATATACAAATAAAATATAAAAAATAAATAAAAAGTTAATGTGAGGTGAATCCACTATTGCCTGGCTTATAACTCTCCATCATGCTTAAAATCTAGGTTAGGAGTTGCCAAACTGGGGTACAGAGACCCCCATGAGAAGTTTGTCAAGGATGAAAAGACGCTAACTTTAAGCATGCCTTGTGCATCTTGGCAGAGAGATGGTAAACTATGGATATGAGATATGACATACTTTTTTTTCAGACATCACCAATGTATTGATTTATTTTGTTTAACATTTATTTTGCTTATACTTTTATAATAAGAGAAGGTTCTATAGGGATGGGAAATTATTGGAAGATGACAGCACTATAAAATAAAACTATATTAAAACATTTCCAAAAACAATACACTTAATGACCACAATAATGTTAATGGAAGGAATAACAATGACAAAACTGGATACTGTAATTAAATGATCAAACTTGGCCCTGAAGAGGGAATGAATCAATGCAGGGGTGGGGAGAATATTGCACACATGCTATCAGATAAAAATAACTTTTTTTAATTTAAAAAAGTCCTTGAAACACATTTTTTAAAAACCCAACTTCCTATCCATGGGTCCCCCATATCCACACCCCATTGCTAATAGCTACTAAAAGCCACAAATTAGAAATTTGGGCAATGGGCAGCGTGTGTTCACTTGGAGACTCCAGGGGAAAGTTCCCATTATCAATTGCTTCATTGTTTTCCAGCCAAAGAATGGTTCTTCCCCCCACTCAATGCATCACAAGGCTCTGTTGACACAGATGTCAACTGTCAAGGATGCCCTCCTTCTCAGAAAACTGCTGTGGGGATCCCAGGTGCCAGTCTCATCCTAAGCATAAGGGCCTCTGTCGCAATGCTCTCCCCATCAGCCCCTTGTGAGAATACAGATTGCCACACCTTCAGAATTGCCAAAACTTGACTGGATACTTCATCATGTGGATTGGCCGCAGAGTTTGGGGTTGACATAGGAAGGTATGTCAGATACTTGACTGCTTGCCAGCTGACAGATCCCAACCAAATGAAACCTGCAGACTTCACAGTATCTGTTCATATGCTTCCTCCCACCCCATGAGAATCAGTAGGTGTGGATTTTCTGGGGCCTATTCCAAGAACTGTGAAAAGTAGGAAGTTTTCATGCTTGTCTATGAGACTCTCCTGAGTTACAAGGCTGCCACATCTACTCTCACCCTTCTTCCAAATTTAATCCAGTCCATTCCAAAGGAAACTCCTGCATGTGCCCAGTGGGAGGTAACTTGCAAAAAGACCAGGGCAGAATTCCTAGAGAATCCTAGGTTAATGGTTAACTTCAATTTCATCAGTGAGTCTCTTAGCAAGCATCTATTATGTGCTAAGTAGTATGTTAAGTGCCAGGAATACAGAGACAAAAAATTATTAAAAGGCATTTGATGCTTTCAAGCACCTTATATTCTGTTGGGGGGAGATTACATTTACAAATAAGTACAAAATATATACCCCAAAAAAGCAATTCTTTTTTGAGGGGAGAAAGGGTGACGAGTTCTAACAAGAGTGGAAATCAGGAAAGGCTTCCTGTAGGAGGTGACATTGGAATTAGGGGTTTCAAGAGGTAAATATGAGGAGGAAGAACATTCTAGACATGCAAGACATCCAGTACGAAGGGAGATGGGACCAGTGTAAGGGCAAGAGAAAGACCATTTTAACTATAATATAGAATGGGAGGGAGAAAATAATGTATCCTCAGTCTCACTGAAGCCAGATTGGAGAGGGTTTGAAATTCGAACCAGAAGAGTTTGTATGTTATCCTTTAGTGAATAGGGAGCTCCTGGAGCTTCTTGGGCAAGAGGGTTACATTGTCAGAAAGAACTATATCAAGTGGAGTTGGAGTTCACAGCCCCAGCTGGGGGCACTGGGAAGGGCAGCCTGCAGAAGGTGGGATTCAAACTGAATCATGAAGGAAGCCAGGAAGCAGAGGGGAGATTGGAGAGCATTCTAGGCAAGGTAGAGAGTCAAGAGATGTACTGTGATGGACTGTACAGCAGCAAGATGTCTAGGGTCACTGGATCATCTGGAGGGGAGTGAAATGTACTAACACTGAAAGGAAGGAGATACCAGGTTGTGAAGGGCTTTAAATGCCAAAAAGAGAATTTGAGGTAATTGGTAGATACTGGAGTTAATTGAAAAAAATAGTGACATGGCCATACCTGTGCTTTAAAAAAATATTCCTTTTGCAACTTAGTGAAAAACAGACTGAAATGGGGAGAAACTTGAGGCAGAAAATGAAGATCCACCAAGAAGGCTATTGCAATAGTCCAGGCATGAGGTGATGAGAGTCTGCACCAGAGTGGAAGCTATGTGAGTAGAGAGAAGAAATGTCTATAAGAGATGTTGTGAAGGAAGAAATTACAAGATCTGACAACAAATTAGACATATGGAATGAGTGTGAGAGCAGAGACAACAATCGTTGGTGACTGGGATGATGGTGGTACCCTGAAAGCAATGGGAAAGTTGGAAAAAAGGAAGGGTAAGGGGTGGGTGGAAAATAATGAGTTCCATTTGGGACATATTGAGTTCTATGTGTATACAGAACATTTAATTTGAGGTGCCAAAAGACAATTAGTAGACCATAGTTCATGAGAGGAATTAAAGGTGGATTGTGAATCTGGGAAATATCTGTATAGAGATTATAAGTGAACCCATAGGAGGTAGTGAGTTCACCAGGTGGGATGATATAGAGGGAGAAGAGAAGATGTCATAGTATAGAGCCATGAAGGATACCCACAGTTCAAAGGCATGAGTCGGATGAAGATCCAGCAAAGGAGACTGAGAAGGAACAGACTGACAGGTGAGAAGGAGAGTCAGGAGAGAGTATGGTCATGAAGACCTATAAGGCAAAGAGTACCCAGGAGAAAAGAGTGATTGACAAAGTCAAAGGCTACAAATAAGTCAAACAGAAGAATTTCAAGTCCTTAATTGCCTTGAAGGTAAGGACTATTTTACATTTTGTCTTGGGATCTCCGGTGTCTCTCATAGTCCCTTAAACATAAAAGGTGTTTAATAAAATATTGTTTATTTGAATTAAATTTGATTGAACCGAATTCAATCTTGGCTGCCCTCCTTTGCAATGCTCTAGGCTGTCAATGTCCTTCTAAAATTCCACATTCAGAACTGACCATGCTACTACAAATGGAGTCATTAATTCACATTTATTAATTATCTACTAAGTGCAGGTACTATGCATAGAGAGACAAAGACAAAAAACACAAAAGCAGTACTTGCCTTCAGGGAGTTTACATTCTAATTAGAGGGAAAGAAATGTACGCACTGAAAAGTAAATACAAAATATATACAGAACAAAATAGCTACACTATACTATGTGGAATGGACATTAAGAAACAAGAGACTCACCAACATCTTGTTTAGGAAATAACATTTGAGGGACAGCATTCCAGGCAGAGATAGAAGATGGGAATAGCAAGTAAGCCTTTTGGCCAGAACAGAAAATGTGTGAAGATAAGTAATGGCACTGTATCAGGACAAACGAAAATGGGATCATCCTGAGGACCCAGTTGTCCCGATTCCCAATCTAGGGTTCTTTTCTCTGTACCATGTTTTATATATATACTGACCTGATTTGGGATGGAGGGTTTTAACCTACTAACTGTTACATTCAGGGCTTTATTGGTCAATGTAATTCTTTGTCAAAAATTATGTGTGGAGGTGGCTATACTTGGTCCGTGAAGCAAGTCTCCTAGGGTCAAATTGGGTCAATCATGCTGACAGCTCCAGCTGATGAGGGGAAAGGGGAAAGGGGGAGAGGTGACTTTCTGAATGGGACCCAGTCCAAGAAGGGCTGACAGTTCTGGTGTTTGGGGCCCACTTCTTTTGAAAGATCGATGAAATCCAGCTTTTGAAACCTCGACTTCTTTGAACCTCGTTCAAAGTGAAACTTAGCTTGGTTTTGATGGACTGACACCACAACCATCAACCCACAATTTGCTAATTTTCCTAGCCTCTGACATACCTTGAGAAATATCACAGTAAACCCCATCCTAGGACTTGTCCACTGTAAGCCAAAACCCTACACAGGTTGAAACTCACATTTCACCCAGCTCTAATGAGACATGTAACCAACTGCGAGATGTTTTCACCACTAGCACTTCAGTTTACCCAACATCGAAATGGATATAAGATTTTCTCCCAGTTGTTATTGTTAGTGGAATAACACATCTTGAGCCCCTCTGGACTGTAACTCATGGCCCAAGATAGGCACAAGTAGAATTCCAAGTAACTATGAATAAAAAATAACAGAAAAACTTTTCACCCTATGCCTGGCAAGTGCAAAGCAAGTCACCAGGAAAGACATTGGCAGGAGGCTTAAGAATGCCAATCCCTTCTGCATTTGGACAAAGAATAAGACAAACATTGACAGCTCCTGGAGCAAACCACAATGTTAGAGCATAGAAAGCTAGATTATGGGGCCCCAACAAAAAGACAGGTTTTCAAAAGCCTTTGGGTGCCATGCTGAGGAATAGGGTCTGTTTTAAAGAATGAGAATTTCTGCCCTCAAGAAGGGATTAGGAAGCCCTGACTCAGAGGGATGAAGCAAGAGCAAAGGTGAAAAGTTTTCTGAGCATCTCTGACTCCAACCCTGGGAAATAAACCAAGGACACTGTGTTTGAGACTTCAAGGACTCAAAACTAAAGTATTGTAATACAGGGAAAAGTGGAAAGGGAGTTTGGAATCAGAGGATCCAGATTCAAGTCCCAACTGCCACTTACTTCCTGTGACCTTGGGCAAGCCATGTGCCCTCTCTGGGCCTCAGTTTCCTCATCTTCAAAATGCAGTGGTAAGACTTTATGACCTCTTAGATGCTTTCCAACTCTAAATCTTTGAACCTCTACAACTAACTCACCCTGAGTCATTGGACCTCTCTTCTCTGAGGCTCAGTTTCCTTATATGTAAAAAAGGAGTTAGCCAACATGATTGGTGAAAGTGCTTACAACTCTGTGAATCTAGCCATCAGATGAACTAAAGCTTTGCTGGGGCCATGTCTCCGTACCAGACTGGTACAACATAGAAATTCCAGAGATCTCAGAGCAGACAAGCTAATAGTCAGGAGACATAAGTTTAAAGGCTGGGTTCTGCTATGGGCTATCCCCATAAATCATTTCACCTCTGCCAAATGGGGATAAAAATTCTTGCTTGTCCTTGACAATCTCACAGGGCTGTTGGGTGGATTAAATGAGAAAACTGATTAACCAATAAGTATTTACTATGTAACTACCATGCACTATGCTAGCTACTGGTTATAAAAAAACAAAAGTGAAGTAGCCCCTGCCCTCAAACAGCTCATATTCTATCACAGGAGAGCACGTTTATTTAGGTAGGGAGAGATAAAACACATACAGAACAGTAAATCTTAGCTCTCTTGAAAGAAACTCTGGATTCCAAAAGGTAGAGGAGAGGAAGAAGAGCATTCTAGGCATGGCAGACAATCATGGCACAGGGAAAGGATGGTAAAATGCTTTGAGAAGTGAGACAAACACGGAGAATTATTATTATTCATTCAAACTTACAGTAATTCATATTTCTATGATACTATGATACTTTAAGGTTTACAGAGTCTTTTCTTCTCAACAACCCTATAAGGTAGGTAAAGTATTAAGGCCAAAAAAAGTATTATTAAGGCTGGTTTGACAAGCAAGGAAACTGAGGATCAGAGAATGTAAATGATTCTCCCCAAAACAAAGTCAAGTCAACATACATGGACTAAGTACTTACTATATGCCAATCACAAAGAAATGCAAAATCATGTCTCTCTGAGAGCTCCAAATGTACAAATAAGATGAATACTGTCTAAAGTGGAGATAGATAGTCAAGACGCCCTATATTAAGGGAGTTTGGGAAAGGCTTTGTGCAAAAGGGGAGATTTTAGCTGAGACTTAAAAGCCAAAGGGCAGAGGTGAGGGAGGAGGGAATTCCAGGTCTGGGGGACCATGAGTGAAAATGTACAATCAGGAGATGGAGTGTCTTGTGACAGGAAGCAATAGCAAAGAGGTCAGTGTCACTGGATCAGAGAGAATGAGGACTAGAGGAAGACCCAAGACATTTGGAAAGGTAGGCAGGGACCGGGTTAAGAAGAGCTTTAAAAGCTTAAATGGAGGATTTGATATTTGATCCTAGAGGCAAGAGGGAGCCATTGGAGTATATTGAATAGAGAAGTGACATGGTCAGACCTGCCTTTTAGGAAGATCACTTTGACAGGTGAATGGAAGATTGACCTGAGGAGGAGAGACTAGATAGGGCAGCCAATTGGCAGCTGTTGCAATAGTCCAGATATGTGGCAAGAAAACCTACACCAGAAGGGTGGCAGCATCAAAGGAAGGAAAGCAACATCTGTGAGAGATGTTATGAAGATAAAATCAGAGTCAAACAATGATGCTTAAAGTGTGACTTTCAAAGTCATACAACTACTAAATAGCAAAGTCAGGACTCCCAAGTCCCCCTTCTTCCTCCCAGTCCAGTATTCTTTCAGCTACATCGGGTTGCTCCTTTTCCTTTCTGCTTTCAAGAGGGGGTAAGGGTCAAAAAGAGACATTCTTGGGCTGGGAAAGACAGATGCCTGATAATGGAGCTTTCTGGATCTGCCATAAATGATAACTGGCTGGGCTTCTGCCAAGAGGGGAAACTCGAAATCTTGTCATTTCTAAGATAAAGGTTTCTTAAATAGATGTTTCCTGACCCAGCAGAGTTATGTCCCCTTTCAGGTAGAATGTGTCCCTAACAAGAGTAGAAATTGAAAACCAACTTCCCCTCATTCTCCTAAAGTGGTAATCCTAATGGTATGACAACAGTGGACTTAAATTAATATTCCCAATCTCCTTCACATAGATATCTTTAATGAAACATGAAAGCCCTAAGCATGAATCAAAGTTTTCAGTTATAAGACCAGTGCCAAAGGATTTGCTTTGCTCTAAAATATGGTCCCACTATATTTTCAGATACTACCTGTCACAGTGCCTAAAGTTCCACCATCGAAGAAACCAGAACAGAGGTCAGAGTGAGTGGATTAGAGTAACATTCCAAATGGTTTTAGTTTATGACATGCCTGTGATCTTTCTAGGACAAATTGCATGGATGAATCTCCTTAGCCTCCCCCATCCAGTCCGATCATTTGTCCAGCCACACCCCCAACTACGTTGTACACATCCATACCCACACTCTCCCTTCACTGAGGTCACCACCATCTCTATCCCACACTCAAAAAATTAGCACAGAGCAGTGAGGAACACAGAACAACACAATCAACCAAGGGTTTTTCCTCTATAATCCAAGTACACCGGCATACTAGTTAAGAAATGATAAACTTTTGTGTCTTTGAGAAATGTATACAAAATATCCAGAAATATTTTTAGGAAACAAAAATATAAGTAACAGAGAGAAGAGGGGTGATTTCTAGCTTTGTTCCAGATATTGAAAATGGGTACAGTTTCCCAAATGTCCAAGAGTAGTTATGTCCAGGCTGCCTATTATCCAAATGGTTATTATACTCTTTTCTTTGAGACTTGAGGGTTTTTTTTAGGATTCAAAAGTCACAAAGTTGGGTGGTATCTCAAAGACCATTTGATTCAACACATACTTGATAGAGAGTGCCCAACAGTCCCCTTTAGACTTTGACTGAAGACCTCTACTGAGGGAGAACCCACTACTTCCCTAGACTGACTGTTTTCAACTTTGTATAGCTCTAATATCTAGGGAATCCTCCCACCTTTCTTTTGGAGGGGGCCTGGCAGGGCAATTGGGGTTGTGACTTGCCCAAGGTCACACGGCTAGTAAGTAGTAAGTGTCTGAAGCCAGATTTCAACTCAGGTCTTCCTGACTCCAGGGCCAGTGCTCTATTCACCTAACCGCCCCTAGCTAGGAAGTTGTCAACCTACATCCAGAACATTGTCCAAGTGTAGACTGATCAGGACAGAACACAGCAGTGCCAGGCTCCCTTACTCTGCATTCTCTGCCTCTCTTTATACAATCTAAGTTCACATTTGCTCCTTATGGTTCTCACATCACCCTCTTGATTTATACTGAATTTGCAGGTCTTTTGTTTCCCCGTACAAACCATAGTCCGCCATTTTGTACTTATGAAGTTGATTTTTAAAACCAAAGTGTAGGGATTTATGTTTATTCACTTTCATCTTAGGTTCAGCTCTACTTTGTAACGGGTCAAAATCTTTAGGGATCCAAATCTGTAATCTAACAATAGCCATCATTCCCAGGTTTGTGACGTCTGAAAATGTGATAAACATTCCATCTATACCTTTATCTGAAGTCATTAATAAAGATGGAAAAATATCACAAGTTCAAGCACAAAAATCCTTGGAGCACTTTACTAGAGACCTTCTTCTACACTCATATTGACCCATTAGTGAGTGTTCTATGGGTACAGCTGTGCAATCAATTTCAAAACCACTTAACTTCCTGCTGATATATCTACCTATAAATCTTGCCAACAACAAAAAAAAATAGCATGAAAGTTTTTTTCAACTACTTTGTTGAAATCCAGGTAAAATAGCATTCTCCTAAACTACCACCACCCTGTTAAAAATAAGAAATGAGCTTATTCTAGCTTGGCCTGTTTTTGATCAAGTAATGCTTTTTTTGTGATTGCTATTTCATTTTCTAGATACTTATGAGCCATTTGTTTAATAATAATAATAATACATTCTGGAACTTTGCCATTTTCTAATCAATGGATATGTACTTTCCAAATTCAATTTTTTAAAGAGATGTTCAGAAGATGGAAGCAAAGGGCAAGAAATTAAGGAGGAACTCAATAATGTGGCATGGTCCCCTAAGACAAGGGTCAGAAGAACTAAATTTCAGAATAAAGCTAAAGCTGCTAAGGAATGCTAAGGATAACAAGAAATCTGGAGTTATTTTAAAACTGTATTTGGGAAAAGGAGATCAAAGAAGACAAAATAATTCAACTCCAATTGGATGAGATGACAGAGTAGGGAAGAGTAGGGAAGGCAGAATGACTCGATTTGTAGTTCGCTTTTGCTTTGTATCTGTAGGGAGTTTCTTTGGACTGGAAAAGAGCACAAAAACAACAAATGGGAAGCTGAAAAATCTAAGATGTGTGCCATGTCCCTTCTCTACCATGAATTCCAAGATGGCCTGGTCACTTCTCCCCACAGTTCCCATCATTTCTACTTTAGAAGTCATTTTTTCCCTGTTTGTCAGAAACAGGTCTGGAATAGCAGTGGCCATTTTCATTTCTTTCACTTTTTAACATATGAAATTATTGTTATGGTAAAGCAAGAATTTAGCAGCTTTTCTGCCTTTAGAACAAAGAGAACACTAGGAGATGGCTAGATACTGGCAATTGCCAACCAGTTGTATCATCCGTCCATGCCACGTTCATGATTTTATGGTCTTAGACTCTTTCTAAGTTATCCATATCATATGATCAAACAATGCACTTCTAGTTCTCCTACCCAAATGTTCTTCATGGTTCAGTCAGTCAATAAACATTTTAAGTACTTACTAGGTGCCTCTAATTCCTGGATTTCCTCATAAGCATGTAGTTTCCTAATATAAAATTCTTACCATCATATACTTTTTATTACATTATTACTATTCACTTTAAACAAATACAAAACAAGAAAATAAAAGAACATTTCCATTTACCCAGTAAAACATAAAGAGAATTCAATATAAAACCATGAGTTCCCATTTCAGACTGTTTACCTCTTTTTTTCTGAAAAACTGTTCTAAATACTACATATTATTTTCAAAGCTACCCAGATTTTCTGTGCTTTCTTCTAAATTTTCTTCTGTTCTCTGCTTTGCATTTTATATTTTTTTATCCCTTCCTCTCCAATCCACCCTAGAGAAGGCTACAATTAAATATAAATATATATATATATACACACATATATATATATATAGCAATATACATACATATATGTAAAAACATACTGTACAAGCTTCTGATTATGAGTTCTTTCTCTGGACTCTGCCACATGCTTTTAAAAGACATCGGTTCTGTTCTCATCCTGAGTCCCATTCTGTCAAGTCAAATTTGCCACCTCAAATCAGGATCCCCAGGTCACTAGAGGCATAGGATAGAGCACTACGTGGAGTCTAGAAGATGGGATTTCAAATTCACCCACAGCTACTTAGTGGCTGTGTGATCGTGGGCAAGCCAATTAACCTCTGTTTGTCTCCATTTTCTCACTTTAACGTCAAATGGAACAATAAGACCATCTACCTTTTAGGGTTGTTGTGAGGATCAAATTAGATAACATTTGTAAAGTCCTTGGAACATATTATGCACTTAATAAACACTCGTTCCCTTCCCCTTGCTTGCTGTCCACACTTTATCCATTTGTATGCAGACATCCAAGACCATGGGCTCTTCTCTGGGATCCTTTCTTGTTTTCTATTTCCTAGAAATGTTTGCATGCCACTGCTAATCTTCCTTTCCTTGTGTCGTTGTTTAGTTGTTGTAGTCATGTCCAACTCTTTATGACGCCATCTGGGGTTTTCTTGGCAAAGACGCTGGAGGTGTTGCCATTTCCTTCTCTGGCTCATTTTATAGATGAGGAAACTGAGGCAAATAGGTTTAAATAACAAGGTTAAGTCACATAGCTAGTAAATATCTAAGGCTGGATTTGAACTTAGGTCTTCCTGACTCTAGGCCCAGTGCTCTTTCCACTGAGCTGCCTAGTTGCCCACTATGTTGTAGTTACACTCTGTAATTTTTAGTTTGACTGACATATTAATATATAGAGATATAGATATATAGATATCTATACATATAGATATGTCTGTTTGGCTATCTGTCTGTCTGTCTGTCTATGTATCTATCTGTCTATCTATCATCTATCTATCTATCTATCATCTATCTACCAAGTCTTTTGTCTTTTGCCCAGGGTTTTTTTTTTTTTACTTAATCAAGCTGCCTCCCATCAGCATCATTTGTTTCCATGCACACCACCAGGAGTAGATTGACAAGTTTTTGTCTCAAATACACAACATAGGAATATAGTAGAACATGCTGTAGTTAATGTCAAGTCAACACATCAATGCCTCAGTACGCATCATCAGCCGGTCACTGACTCCTGCTTTTAATCTCTTATTCCTCCAACTCTTATTGAGTAATCTCTCTCCTGGTGACACTTTCCAATTATTATCAGTCCTTATAGCTCAAACATCTACTCAGAGAGTCCAGATTCCTCCTCTTTGGAAAAAGCCTGGCACATACTGTGGAAATCTGGGTGTCCAATGCTCCTTCTTCCCTTTCTCCTCTGTTCATCATTCCACCCTCCACAATCTTGTCATAGGTCAGGATTACCTTACATTTTTTTTTCAGAACCAAAATTTTTACTTCTTTGTTTTTACTTTGAAATCCTTTTGTTTTGTCTTATTTCTAAGGAAATCTTCATAATTCCTATTTACTTAAAGAGTGTAAAGGCATTCCTTGAGAGCCTTATTTTCTGTAAAGGATATCAACCTTCATCTTAAGCAGAGTAGCAGTTACTTGACTGTGGGGGAAATAATACCCTAGATACCCTTTCTGAAAGTCACAGAAAAATTATTCTTGCTCTCTATACTTGTTGGAAAAAATATCTTTAGGCCTTAGGCATCTGTTGTCCTTGTGGGTAGAGGGAGCCTGGTGCCATGGTTAAAGTTTTGTGCTTAGAATCTGAAGGTCTGTATTCAAATCCTGCCCTTGACATGAGCCAGGGGGCCATGGGGAAATCACTGAGCCTCAGTTTCCTCACTTGTGAAATGAAGGAATAATAAACTAGATGAACTTTACAAACTACCAGAAGATTGCCTGAGTCAAAGCTAGACTAGAAGAAAAAAGGTCGCAAGGAGAGTCTCCTTGGGAATCATAACAAGAAATATGATAAGACAAATAATAATAGTAAATATTATGAGGAATCATAAGGTTTGCAAATAATTTTACATGTTATCTCCTTTGATTCACAACAACCCTATAAGGTAGGAGCTATTATTATGCCATCTTACAGATGTGAAAACTGAAGTTAAGAGAAATTCTATGACTTGCCTATGGCCCCCTAACTTATAGCTAGCTAGAAGGATACCAAGTCCATTGTTCCAAGTCACCTAGCTGTCTCATGTCACTCAAGAAGAAGACTCAGAAATGGAGCTTACAATGCTTGTTACCAACCAAGTCACATCTCTTCAGCTTTCTCCTAAATCCTGTGAGGAGAAAGAGGACCTAGAATGTGCAATCTCTGCCCCCAGGATGCTTATAATCAAACTGGAGAATTATCTTCAGAGATCTAAAGGGAAACAGAAATGAGATTGCTCTGCTTGGCCCCAAAGGGGAGAACAGAACCCATGAGTGAAAGTTAGACTTCTCCATGAGTGGAATGGACTATAGCATGAGAGAGTGAGTTGTTCAAACCCTGACCAGAGAGCGTTCTCAGTCTATGTTTTAAGGAGTCAAGGTAACCATGGTAGGAGGGAGGAAACATATCTGTATTATTCAGTCAGCAGTATAGTGGAAGGAGAGGACCCACCTGTTGAGTATCTCCCAGAAAATTCCCGGGAATATTATAGCCACTGTCAACCTAACAGTACTGATAGCTTACATTTACATTATTGAATTATCATAGATCTAAACCTAGAGGGATATCAGATGCCATTTAGTTCAACATCCTCATTTTATAGATGAAAAAAAAAATAAGGCCAAAGGAATGACTTGTCCAAAGTCACACAGATAAAGAAAGCAAGCATCTGGGGTATAATATGTCCTCAGTTCTTCTAACTCTTGAGACAGCCCTCCTTCTTGTATCCTATTTCCTCCAATTGTGCTTTAAAGGTTTTTGTTTGCTTTACAAATATTAAGTCATTTTATGAAAGTGATTCATTCACTGCATCTCTGAATCACCTTCCTTTGGTGCTGGATTCTGCAGTCTCCACAGGGATCTCTCATTAACAGTTCTCTTTAGCTGTTCCTTATACCCTTATAGAATAACTGGGTTACTTCCCGTTATACTAACTTTCCGCTTATGGTCCAAAGAAATCCTCATTTTGCAAAAAATTGGTAAAACTGACACTTAGAACTGAGAGAAGTGACAAATGATCAAATAAAAGAGTAACTTGTCATAAATCCATGTGGGATATATGACGTGGGATCGGTTGAACTGATGTTCCTTATCAGTTCTTTGGAGTCTGAATGGGCTTTCTCTTTTCTCCATCCATTTGATAGATTCCTTTGATCATGGAGTCCAATTTGTGCAATTGACAAGATTCCAAATGTGGAGTACAATCTAAAATGATGTATGGGCAGAGGCTAGGTATGTCATGGAGAAGTCGATGATGAGGCTTCTCCCCACCCACAGCCACCAACCCAAATCCACTGTGGGAGAGAAGTCCGGATTTTATCTGTTGAGAGTTGTTCAGGGACCTGGGGGGGGGGGGGAGATCAGAATAAGCCGACAATGCTTCTGAACCAACAGGTTTCTGGACTTACATCCTCCCACAGCAGAATAAAAGAAAATAAAATAATGCTTCAGGTCTCCAGTTCAGGGCTAGGTAGTCCAAGAAGGTGTGAGGGTACCCTTGACCCAGAGATGGTTTCCATGTGCCAAAAAGTTAAATTAACTCCTGAAGTCCTTGAAGTGATCCACATGTAAAGAAAACATCCTCTCAAACTGAGGAATTGGACACTCCAGGCTGACAAGCAACTGCAGGGGCAGTGAACTGAAAGGACCCATTCCTGGTGAGAGAGATGTCACATCGTCCATGCAGTCTTTTCTTCCAGGGTGAGAAGGATCCAAGGAAACTAGCTGCATCAGACTCCTTTCCCAAAATCTAACCCTGCCAATTATTCCAAATTACCAGATCTGAAAGAGCTCTCTCTCTCTCTGATGCAGTGGCACTTCACTGGGGAGAGCATTATGCAATGATTTTAATCCTCTTACTTAAAGCAGAAAAATGATCCTGCCCTCCAAGTTCACTTGAATGACTGGAAAAATGATTCTAAGAAATAAAAACATGGCCATCAATATCATCTTACGGGGCTCACTAAAGGGATTAAATTGATGCATACCTTGAATTGTCAATGGCCCTCTGCTGAACCTTCTGATTTTCATTTTCTGAGATAAATGGAGCCACAAGCTGCTGCTTACCTTCTTCCATTGAGCTTGGTGGTCCATGAGGAAGGAATCAGGTTTGTGGCAAGGCAGACTCAGAAAGGCCTGAGTTCACATCCTGCTCTAGACACGATTTATATAACCTATTTGAGACTCATTTTGCTCATCTATAAAATGGGAACGATAACACCTATAGCAGTTATTCTAAAGGATTGCTGCAAGTCTTAAATGATATGGTCTATGTCAGGGGTGGAGAACCTGCAGCCTTGAGGCCACATGTGGTTC
The DNA here is from genome assembly GCA_011680675.1 of Gymnobelideus leadbeateri. Classification (NCBI taxonomy): domain Eukaryota; kingdom Metazoa; phylum Chordata; class Mammalia; order Diprotodontia; family Petauridae; genus Gymnobelideus; species Gymnobelideus leadbeateri. Next base: position 411,701 of record WOXC01003546.1, on the reverse strand, counting down.
CCCACTCCTGGTCTACAGAAAGTACAAATAAAAATTATACAAGAGGAGTTTCTGAGTTCTCATATAAACTTTGAAACTATAAATAACTATCAACTATTATGAAGGGAGCTTTGAGACATCCAATTTGGTTTGTCAATGATCTCCATCAAACAACTTTCTGGAGAGAAACTGTCATACTGAACATTTCACAACAGCTTGATAACCTATACCCCCATGCTGCTAAGCCACAAGAGACATTCGATCAGCACAATGGAAAGCCAAGGCATTATCTTCCCATATGCTGGTGCCAAGGACCCTTCACCTTCCTCCCTCCTCTAGGGAAATGCTGGGGAAAATGATTGCTGAATATTGGCAAATCCCCTTTAAATCAGAAAACTGACTTTTATTTCCATTACGACTGAGAGCCCTCTACCAATCTCTTTTCTGTAGGATACATTTGTACTGCCATTACCCAGATAACCACAATAGACACTTTTTTTTTTAGTTTAGAAAAAAGTCCTTGGTGCAACTGACATGAAGTACATTTTATAGGGCTCTTTGCCAGGAGCTATGCTAACTGGACTTAGGCCTTTTAAAGGCTTTAGACACCATTATCATTCTGACTCGAGAAGTGACACTCAGGCTTTGTCCTCTCTCTTGTGGGCAGGATATGTTCTGTTGGGTCTATGATACCTCTTTCTCTGATAAACCTCCTGCAGATTCTGACAGGGCATCCATTTGGAGCCATAGCCAATATCCTACTGATGATACCCCCAGGCAGCCTTCACCTCCAACCCACAGCTCTTCCAAAACCATCTGGTAACAATGACTTATAGTCAGTACAATGTCCTATGGAGAGTGACTGACCTACAAGCAGAGCAGGGCAGGCAGCTTTTGCTCAAGACACAGATTCTCAAAATCCAGGCTTTTTGTGTCTGAGCCCCACAATAGTGGGGTACAATTACAGCGGCAAATTGGCCCATTAAACCAAGGGAATAATAACTGCTGCTGGTAATTACTCCTAATCCACTAACTAGCTATTGTTTGCTGTGGGTATTAAATGTAAACCTAATGCAGGGGGAAAATAGAGGTTTCCCCCCCTCAAGCTTCCACCAAATCAGCTTAGACATTTGTTTAGCAAACCCCTTGTGATGCTAATTCCTAAGGAATCACTTTAATTGTAACCCAATCAACCAGACTAGGCTCCCCTTTCCCTCACCTTAGGGAAGGTTCAAAAGTCAGGAAAAAGGGGATGGGCTCCTTGGCTGCTTTGGCATTGTTTCCCAAATGTCTCAAGTCTTTTCATGCTAGTTCCCCTACCTCCATCACCCCCCACCACGAATGGTCAAGCCCCTCAACAATGCAGACAGCACATAGGCAGAGGGTTAGGTCTCAACTCAAAGGCAGGGGGAAGGAGGGCAAAAGTCCAGAGTTAATGCTTACTGGAGACCACCTGCCCTGCACTGGAATCCAAAGACTTGAGAATCTCAAAACTGGAAGAAGAATCTAGTCCAACCTGTACCTGCCCAGGAATCCTCTCTATATAGCCAATCAGTGGTCATCCAGACTTAGCTTGAAGACTCTTCAGAGGAAGCCACTGCCTCTCAGGCAGCCTGTTCCACTTTTGAGTATCTCTAATTATTAGGTCATATTTTCCTACTATTGAATTTAAATTTACCTCTCAGCAACTTCTATTCACTGCCCCTAGTTTTGGTCTCATGATCAAGAAGGGCAAACCCAATCTCTTTTCCAACATTTGAGGATAGATTTGGTATCATGTCCCACCCTTACCTTGAGCCCCACCTGGTCTCCTGTTCTCCAGTTTAACCATGACCAGTTCCTTTAACCAACTTCATATTGCTTAAACTAGAGATCTTTCATCACCATTATCTTCCTCTCCCCTTCTCTATTTTTCAAAACCCCTCTACAACTTCACCCACTCTATGCTTCTCTCTTGTGTTCATAGTCTCATCCCCTTCCATCTCCTCAAGGAGCTTGCCAATCCAGATAGGCCATAGTTCATTTGTTAAGATGAGTAAAGAACTCACCTGTGCCAGGAGGTAAAAATTTTGGCTATTTTCTATTCTTCAGAGAGACAGGGACAGAGAGAACACTTATTAAAGAAATATGTGAGTGATAAAAATACAAGCAAGCAAGACAATCTCTCCTTGCTTACCTTCTAATGGGGGTGGGTATGGGGAGAAACATCATATAGAGGTATTTGAAAGGAAAAGGGTTTTCTGGGTGGCAAAACAAGGCAAAAGTCTGGGAAGCAGGGGTGGCTAGGTGGCGCAGTGAGTAGAGTGCCGGAGTCAGAAGGACCTGAGTTCGGATCCGACCTTAGACACTTAATGCACACACAAACAAAAAACCTAGCCGTGTGACTTTGGGCAAGTTACTTAACCCCAACTGCCCTCCAAAAGGCAAAAAAACAAAAACAAAAACAAAACAAAACAAAAGTCTGGGAAGTGGAAGAAAAGATGAAGGCTATTGTTTGAGGAGGATGAAGAATAATAATGACAAGAGGTTTCCTTCTAGAAATTAATAAGACAAACATTTATTAAGCATCACTGTTTGCAGAGACCTTTGCTAAGATAAGTAAAAGGTTTAGATAAAAAGAGTTCTAGTCTAGGAGAGTGATACAATACAAATACAGAAGACTATAATCAACACAGTGACATGGGTGCATTAAAGAGCTTCAGACTAAATTCTTTGTGACATCCAAAGCTGGTGGTAGAGGTAGGGAATCAAGAAAAATTGCATGATGGCAGTTAAGCTGGACTTTGAAAGGTAAATAAGAACTAAGTCAGTAAAGAGGGAGAAGAATGACATTTTAGGGACAACAGACAGAATGAGCACAGGCATGGAGATGTGGAAGCTTAGGGTCTTGGCCGGCATTGGGAGAGGAGGCTTGAAGAGGACTAGTGTTTGGAGGGGAGCAACATGAGAGGCCGTAAAATGGATGACACCAAAATGTATAAGTCTTTGAATGTCAAGCATAAGAGTTTTAACATTTGTGTAATATGTCATGCTGAAATATTTGTAATTTTTTTTCAATTTGACAAGTATTTATTCAGATCTACTATGTCAAACATTAAAGATACAATTTTTACTCTCAGGAATATCACAGGTTATGTGACAATTAAAATAATTCCATAGTTTCTGGGTAATCTAATCACTCTTATTAATAAGGCCAGTACATTATTAACAAAAGGATCATCCTGGACTGGCTTTCTTAGACTAAACACCACCATGGTGGTGGGCTTAGGGCTTTTATGCTCTTTTGGAAGAGGAGTGGCAATCAATTCTGATTGGATAAGGAAGAATATTATAATGAAGGGCTGAGAGTGACATTATGTCACCCTTCTTCAGAGACACTATCTCCATACCCAGACTACTCCCAGCTTTGGACAATCTATTCAAAGAATTTATGCCCCACCCAAGCCTGAGCAGAACACAATGGTTATTCCACCAGGGTCTTGAACAAAAAAGTCCAATTTCAATTTCAGCAAAGTCCTTCAAGAGGTTGAACTTTTAAAAATTCAGACTTTAGGAGAAGGGGGAAACTCTGGATCTCCCCAAATCATTGGTTATTCATAATCATTTCAGTTGATTAAAGAGACAAAATAATGGCAACAAACATTTGTGTACAAACACTCATTTGCATACTTAAATAAATATTTGGACAAGATGAAAATATTCGACAGCATGTACTCAAGTGCCAAAATGAGTAGTGTAGACAGACTTCCCAATTTTGGTCCCAAGACCACTCTACCACTGGGGGAGCTGTCAGCTCCAACCAGCTGCATAACCAGTCCTATCCCAATATGCCAGAGTCACTCAGACTCCAAACAGTTGCTGCTGTTCTTCTTCCCCACTTAGAATTCCCTCTCTACTTCTAGTTGTCCTTTGATATGTAACTCCAAGCCTGCCTCTTCCTGAAATTAACCCTGACCATGCTAGTCCTAGTCCTTGGGGATCTCTCCCAGCTCTGAGTTTCTATAACCTCTGAGGTCTGTACTGTTAATTTGGCACCCTACCAGATGCTGTTTTACATTGTGTGAATGTTGTGTGAATCTTGTCTCTCTCTAACAAGACTGTGGACTAGGCATTCCTTGAGGGCAGATACTGCGTCTTAAGTATCCCATATTAGATACACAACCCAAATAAATACCTGTTAAGTGAATAATGATCATCCCTTGGATTTGAATCAGGCTTTAATCTTTGAAAGTGCTTTTCCATATGATCTCATGGAATTAAAGATGAAAGAATGCAAAACTAGCAGAGACCTAATAGTTCATCAATTCCAGATCCCTTATTTTACAAGTGGAGAGACTGAAGCCCCAGAGAAGTGAGGGGATTTGCAAAATGAAATCAGTGACAGGTTGCATCTTCACAGGGTCATAGAATGAGAACTAGAAAGACTTTAGTGGGCATCAAAGCCAATCTCATCCTTTGAATAGAGAAGGGACTTGAGAAGTCAAGTAATTTGCCCAAGGTACCACAGCAAACAAAAGAGTCAGAATTTAAATCTTGGCCCTATGACTACCAAGCCGGTTCTCATAAACTATATGAAACCAATATTAAATAAGAATGTCAGAGTCTTAATGTCATAATGGATAGGGGGTCAGCCTTAATTCCAGGAGACCTGAGTTCAACTACTGCTTCTGAAACACACTAACTTGTGACTTTGGGAGAGTAAAACTCTCCCTCCCTCATTCAACTTTCTTTTAGTAGAAGACTCTGAGGATGCTGAAATGTTCAAGTTATATATCTTTTCAATCGGTAAAAATCTGCCTTTTCTCCTACCCCCTCAAAACCTCCTCCTCCCCCTGGTAATGAAAGAATAATAAAACTATTATTACACACATATAGTTAACAGAAATTTCTGCATTGGCTGTGTCATGTTTGTATACACATATACACACATGCATATATTATTATATTACATTATTATTACAATATTATATATTATCATATTACATTATTATTACATTATGTTGTTATATTACATTCTACATTACATTAAAATATTATGTTATGTTACGTTACATTATGTTGTTATGTTATATTGTATCATATTATATTATATCATATCATATCATGGTATACCATAATTATATTATGTGTGTCTCATTCTACTCAATTCTTCACCTATCAGTAGGTAAGTAGCATGCTTCCTTACTAGTCCTCTGGAATTGTTGGTGATTACACAGATCAGAGTTCCTAATTCTTTTCGACTTGTTTGTCTTTACAATATTTTTGTCATTATAAAAATTGTTCTTCTGGCTCTGTTTGCTTCACTATGTGTCAGTTCATAAAGTCCTCCTGGGTTTCTCTGAAACCTTCCTCCACAACATTTCATACAGTACAATAGTATTCCATCACATTTAGATACCATAACTTGTCCAACCATTCCAGAATTTATGGAAACTCTCTTGGATTCCCAATGCTTTGCCACATCAAAAAAAGGCTACAGATATTTTTGTGCATCCTTAGTTTGGGTTTGTTTTGCTTAGGACTAATCCCTCCCTTAATCTGTCCTCCATCTAATTTCCCCTACTCCCTCCCCCCTTTCTTTTTGTTTCACTGTTGAGTGAAATGTACTTCTGTGTCTAAATATGTGTATGTTCTTATTCTTCTATCCTTTTGCCAGTTCATATGAGAGTGAGTTGATTCAAGTGTCAGCTGCTCCTGCCCTGACCCCTACCTCCTTGTTTGTATAGATATCTAACTTGAGTACTCTGATTATGTGAGCTAATTTTCCCTAACCTTCCTTTCCCTTCTCCCCCTAAGTGAATTCCTTTTCCTCTCAGCTTTTTTTTCATTAAGATCATTAAGGCATATCAGAACTACTCCCAGGCTTTATATCTAATTAGACTTTATGACCACTGATGGTTCAGAGGGGAAACATATACCCCATATTTGAATATAAGCAATTTATCATTGTTTAATCCTTTATCATTTCTTGTGTTTACCTTTTTCTGTTTCTCTTAACTCCTGTTTTTGAGCTTTAAAATTTCTACATAACTCTAGTGTTTTCATCAGGAATGCTTAAAAGACCTCTATTTCATTAAATATCCACATTACCCACTCTAAGATTATATTCTGTTTTTTCTGGGCAAGCTATTCTTATCTATAAACCTTTTAAAGTCTTGTCTCTAAAGACTGTAAACCTATACCTATTGCCTTCTGGAATATCAAATTCCAAGCACTCTGTCCCTTTATAACAATAGCCAGTAAGTTGTGTGTGTTCATAAATATGTGATCTTGGTACTTGAATTCTTTTTTTTTTCTGGCTAATTATAGTATATTTCTTTTGACTAACAAACTCTAGATTTGGGTTATAATATTTCTGGAAGTTTTCATTTTGTGATTTTTTTTCAAGAGGTGACAGGTGAATTCTTTTTATTTCCATTTACCCTTCTGATTCTGAGAAGTTTTATTTTAAGATTTTTTTTTTGAAATATGATGTCTAGGCTCTTGTTTTGGTTATGGCATTTAAGTAGCTCAATGATTCTTTTTTTCTTCTCAATCTTTTTTCAAGGTCAGCTTTTTTGTTATGAGATACCTTACATTTTCTTTGATTTTTTTCCGTCTTTTAACTCATTTTATGTTTCTTGTTGTCTCTTGGAGCCCTTGACTCAATTGGGTCCATTCTAATTTTCAGATAATTTGATGTTTAGGCAAGGTTTTGTACCTCTTATGCCAATTCCCTTTCCAATACTACAGTATCCCTTTCCAGAACTACAATGTAGTTATCATTTTTTTCCAGTATTTTTTCCTCAAGAGTTCTCATTTCATCTATAAAAACATAATAAACATTTTATTTAAATCTTGCTTTATCTCTTCCAGAAATTGTAATTTAGTTTGTGCCCAAGATGTGTTTTCCTTTGAGGCTTTACTTGTGAATGCTTCTGAATTTGTGTTTTAAATGTCCCTGTCATCATAATTGCTTTATATGGTGGGATTAAAAAAAGAAGGTTTGCTCATTCTTCCAACTTGTTTCTGACTTCAAACTTAATGTTAGTGCTAGGGACTATAAACTTTTGCTGGGAAGGTCTGGGCTGGTTCTGTCACTGCTTTCTTACAGCATTGGGTATAGTGTTATTCCAGGATCTCAGGGACATATCCAGATGAGGACTGGAAAGTTTTCAGGGCAGGGCCGCTAGTGAATAGAGCACCAGCCCTGCAGTCAGGAGGACCTGAGTTCAAATCCTGCCCCAGGCACTTAACACACACACAAAAAAAACTAGCTGTGTAACCTTGGGCAAGTCACTTAACCCCAATTGCCCCCCCCCCAAAAAGAAAGTTTTCAGGGCTCTCAAAATGGTCTAATCCAAGACAAAGTCTGATTGCTGCCTCTCTAGTCTTGAATTCTGCAAATTCCTGGCCTGGGTTTGATTCTGAGTAGCAGTTGATTACTGTTGGACTCAGTCAACATCCACTAGCTGGGAAGCTTTGCTAGTTCTGAATGACAGAATTGCAGGCTCCTCTTTGTTTTGGAATTTCTGCCTTGGTTATTTCTTTGCAAGATTCAGACTGGGCTAAAAGTTGGAACGGAGACCCTCTTCTATTTCTAGAGTAGAGTAAAAAGAAACTGCTGATTTTCTTTTGAATTGACCCTCTCATCCTAGTACCTGAGGCAGCTTTTTACTTCTGGATGAGATCTGTTAAGTGCAGGTCTTCTGCAGTCCTCTTTGGATCCTAGTTGTGAGCAACAAAGCTGCCAGTTGATACCTGTTCCCACCTGCTCTGTGTCTTAGTATGGGTTTAGAAACTCCTCTTGCCCTGGTACCTGCTATAGAACTCCCCATGTGTTATAGTACATTCCTAGTCATACCCCTAGACTCTCATCCCCAGAGTCTACAGACCTTCCCACTTCCCTTTCTGTGATGTCCTGGGCTGGAAGAATGAGTAGCTATCACTTTTTTTAAAATCTCCCACCAGGGTTTGGCCTGGTGAATTTCTAGATCCCACTTGACCTTTTTTGGAGGGCAGGGGGAAGGCAGGGAATTTGTCTATACTGCTTCCTGTTTCTCTATCATCGGCAACTTAAGCAATTCTCTAAAACTTGGTAAGTTTCAGACAAACTACCAATCTGTATCCATGGACAGTCTCTCCCCAAAAGACAAATCTGAATTTAATACTATTCAATATTGAACACAAGTATGATCTTGAGCAAATACTGGGCCCCTTCTTATTCCTTATTTGGAAAAGTCTGTGAATTCAGCTCTAAGCAATACTTAAAGGGCAAAGATCTTAAAATAGGCCCACATACTCCTTAAGACCCGAACTACATTTCTTACAATCTCACTTGTGAATGATCATGCTATATAGTCTTCCAAGCACAGATTCAAATTCAATCTATACTCAGCTACAGTTAGAGATGGTGCCTCTTCTTTTATTTTTATCCTATAAAACTCAACAGCAGGGCCAAAACCTTCTAAAGGTGTGGTCATAGGAATGAATCCTGAGAAAACTATCTCCAGCTCCACATTCTGCCCTCCACCCCCAGTCTCTTCCTGATGCATTAAATCTCACTAGGGAGTGCTGCATCCTTGGAGTTCAGCATTGTCTTCTCCAGGCTCCAAAGCAGCATCTTTCCCTTGGCTTCAGAGGATTCATGTTTGAGAAACAGAGTATTTTATACATCATTAGATGCATAAAATTAGAGACCCTAAAAATTTAGGATGTTAGATCCATATGATCTAAAAGTTGGAAAGAACCTCAGAAGTCATCTATTGTCCATTATATTTACTCCTATAATATCCCTGTCAAGAGTACATACAACCCTGGTTGGGCCTTTCTAGTGAAAGGGATCTCACTACCTCACAAGATAATATCATTTCATTGTCAGATAGCTCTCCTTGTTAGGAAATGTTTATCTTTCATCAAACTAAACCTCCTTCTTTGCCAACTCCCAGTTACTGTTCCTATGTTCTCCTTTGAGAATAAGCAAACTGTCTTTCTCTTGACTGCCTTCAAATATTGATGACAACTCCCAAGTCTTCCCTGAAACTTTTCTCCAGAGAAAAAGAAGCTAGGTCAGAAAAGACAGAAAAAGGCACAGATTAGAGAAAAAAGGCACAGAGATCCAACAGTTGTTAAAAGAATCATAGAGCTATTGCTAGAAGGGAGCTCAGAGGCTCTTTGTTCTGCTTACAGATAAGGAATCAATGCCCTGGATGGCAATGCCATGTACACAAGCTCATGTAGATGGCGGGTATCAAAGGCAGACTTAAACATTAGATCTCTGACTTCAGAACTAGTGCTTTTCCCAGTATTCTAAGTAGCCTCCTTAAAAGTGCATCCGTCTTCAAAAGCCTGAGGCAAACTCCCATCTCATCACCCATCACAGTTCTTGATAAAGCCTAGCACAAAACTCTAAGTGATCCCATGGTTCTTGGTTTTCTATTCTGTTATTTGTATTTCTCTGGTGCACCTTCCTCCATTCAAATAACCCACTCCCAAAGGCTAGATACTATGCTTGCCATTTTTTTTTTCTATCTTTCCCTTGGTACCTTGTACAAAATCTGTACATAGAAGGCATTTAACCCATGATGTTATCTGGCCTCAATTGTCTATCTGAGAAGGAGCTATGCTGGGTCCCATACAAAGTGAGATCGTGGACTCAGTCATTGCATTGCCTTCTGGGAACATACCCTCTTATCTAAAATTTGTCTGAAAATTCTTTCTTGTTGGTCTCTTCCAGCTCTAAGTCCTATGATCCATTTATTTCCTTTCTTTTTCTTTCTCCCAGTTCAGAAAATTGAAATTTAACAATATACTAAATAAATGTTTATAAAGTGTGTTAAGCATTGTGTTAAGTGCCAAACTATGAGCTTTATTTTTTATTTACTTTTATTTTTTCATTAAATATTTCCCATTACATGTTCAAAATTTTTAACATTCTTTTAAAAATTTTTTTAATTCTAAATTCTTCCCCTCCCCTTGACCTCTCCCTCACTTCTCAAGAAGGCAAGCAATATGATATCAATTATACATGTGGAGTCCAGCAAACCATTCCCTTATCAGCCATGTTGCAAAAGAACACATGCACACACAAAAGAAAATAAAGTTTTAAAAGTATGCTTCAATCTGTACTCAGAATTCATCAGTTCTCTCTTTTTCTCTGTAGGTAGACAGGATTTTTCATCATAGATCCTTTTGCATTATCTTGGATCATAATAGGTAAAACATCTTTCATAGTTGATTATTATACAGTGTTGCTATTACTGTGTACAATGTTCTCCTGGTTCTGCTCACTTCACTTTGCATCAATTCATGTAAGTCTTCCCAGGCTTTTCTGAAATCACAGGACATGAGCTTTAGATAAGATTCAGTCTCTGCATTAATGGAAGTTACAGTCTAGTATAGAGGTAGAATATATACCAATATGATTATAATACACATTATACATTAGTACATTAGAAAGGTGGAAATTGTTATGTGTGGTCCCAGGGAGAAGGTAATAGAATCACAGATCTACACCTGAAAGGGACTTCAGAAACCATCTAGTACAACTCTCTTATTTTCCATGGGAGGAAACTGAGTCCCAAGTCATCACAGACTAGATAAGATCAAGAGAAACTTTACCAAGAACTGTCATTTGTGGGTGTGGCTAGGTAGCACAGTGGATAGAGCACCAGCCCTGGAATCAGGAGGACCTGAGTTCAAATTTGGCCTCAGACACTTAACACTTACTAGCCATGTGGCCTTGGGCAAGTCACTTAACCCCAATTGCCCCTCCAGAAAGCAAAACCAAAAAAAGTGTCATTTGAGGATGTACAAAAATTCAGCACAAAAATGGGATGGGGAGGGAGAAGATAACAAGCATAGGAAGTGGCAAGTGAAGGCCATGTTAAGAGAGCAGATAGTGGTCCAATTTGGTTATGTTTGTTGGGGAATGGGTAGAAGAACTATTTCTTAGTTCTAAGAAATAAGGGTATAAAGGTAAATTGGTACCAGACTGTATAAGACCTTAAAGTCTAGTTTTGAGGCTTGAAATTTAATCTGTTGAAAATAGGGAACCATTGGATTTTCAAAAGAAAATTAAATGTTTATTGATAAAATTTTATACTACCTTCATTCCCAATATATCCCCCCCTCTTTCTCTCTCTTTTTCTCTCCCTCTCTCCCTCTATCCCTTATAATAAAGAATAAAAAGAGAAAAAAACAACAGTTCAGCAAAACTAAACATATCAGTCAAGTTTCCTATTATGTTTGTACAATCCATACTCATTGTTCCGTACTTCTGCAAAGAGGGGAAGGAGGTGAATTCTCATATCTCTTTTTGAAGCCAAACTTGTTAATTATTCTTTCACAGAAATTACTTTCCAGTTTTTGTTGCTGCTCTTTCCATTTCCATTTCTGTTTAATATTGGTCTAAACCAGGGGTTGGGAACCTTCAGCCCCAAGGCCACATGTGGCCCTCTAGGTCCTCAAGTGCAGCCCTTTGACTGAATCCAAACTTCACAGAACAAATACCCTTAATTTGTTTTGTAAACCTTGGACTCAGTCAAAAAGCTACACCCAAGGATTTAGAGAGCCACATGTGACCTTGAGGCCACAGGTTCCCCACCCCTGGAATTTAATTTCCATCAAACTGCTTTCCAGTTTTCTCAGATATTCTTGTCAAATAGGGAGCTTTCCATAAGTAATTTGTGTTCTCAGCTTTATCAAATAGTTTAGTTGTTTCTGATTCTTCCTTTCTTTTCTTCTTTTTTAACCAGTGACAAATAGTTTTGATCATTACTATTTAGAGTAACATTTCTAGATCCTTCAGTCTCCACGGCATTGTTGCTAGTTCTCTTACTATCCTATTCACCTTCTACTAGATATTCTCCAACTTGCCTATCTTTCCTATATGATGCCCAGAACTGAACACAGTATTCCAAATGGAGTCTGATGGAGTAGATTAGAGCAGAACTCTCACCTCCCTCATTCTGGATACTGTCTCCTTTAATGCAGTCTAAAACCACATTAGCTATCTTGCCCACCAGGTCACACTTGTGCCTTATTTTTTCATTTTCAGCCCACCAACCCATCTCCCAGATCTGTTCATAAAAAATATTGTCCAGTCTTACTTCTTCTATCCTAGACTTACACAACTGATTTTTTAAAATCCAAACCTAGGACTTTACATTTATCCCTACTAAGTTTCATCTTTCATCAACCTAGTGGTTACTGAATTCTGTCTTTGACCTATAATATGTTAAATTCATTGTAGTATAGGGCACTGACTCAAATCAAAGGCCCTGTGCTCAACCTGTTGCTTATCATCTATGTTGCCTTGGGGAAGTCTCCTGAACTTCCTGAAGTCTCATTTCTTCATATGTAAAATGAGGATATTAGACAAACATCTAACTCTTAATCTATGATCCCTAGCTTCATATAATCTGAAAATTTAGAAGTGGAGGGGGAACTTCCAGGTTCAGAGCCAAGATGGTAGAGTAAGGGAAGCATTTAGCTCTCTGTAGTGCCAGTGCAATATTTATAGCACCCAGGATCACAATGAAGACTGTGACTATAAATATTGCATGATATTGGATCACAAAATATACAAAACTCTCCAGGTAGAGGACAGAACTGAAACATTTATTTAGACACCAGAAAATGCAATCCCAAAACCAGTAAACCAGTTCCATCATAGTACCAAAGATATTAAGAAGCCATAATAACACTGAGAGTCACAGCATCCTTTAGCTTCCCATAAACCAAAATTAGATCAATATTTACTCACAACCTTTTCTATCTCCTTGCCTCAACCTCCTCTCTCTCCCACCATTTTCCGGCTCTGACTCCCAGCTTCCTGTGGGCTCTGCTTCCTTTCAGCAAACTCCTCCCACCACAGGCCCTATGTGACTACATTCAGCCTATTAGGAGGCAGAGTTTACTTACAAAGCAGAGGAGGTTTTCAAACCCCCCCCCCCTCACCCCAGATCTATTAAGGGGCAGGGGAGATCTTCAAATTCCCGTTCCCATTACACTCTCCCAACAATCTCTTCCATACAACTTTAAAATAACACCTCAAGTAGAATTCTGACATGGCAAAGTCAATAAAAGGTAGGGGTGAGACTTTTTCCAGCCTAAGAAAACTTAGGAGGTCAGAAGGAGATGCCTGTGACATTAGAGTAGGGGCTGGCATGGAGCCCACATGGCAGCAACACCAGTGGTGTGCCTTGAAGGTGAAACAGCAACAGTTTGGGGAGTTCTCAAATCAGTAATGGGAAGAGAGTAACTGGTCAGAAATAGACTACCAGAGACACCTGTGCTAGCCCTGGACATTTTTTTTTTTTTGGTGGAGTCAACTCCATTGATTATTTCCACTTCTGAGTCACAGTTCTAAGGTGAAGAGAAGTGTTTGTTGCCCCTTCCCATTTGCAAGTGAGCAATGACCACACCTCTCCCCAGATCACACCACCTTGGAAGCATTGAAAAATTTTCAACCCTCCAGAACCTGAAAATGGCAATGTGAAAAAGCCTAAAACTTAGGACAGTGTGTTGTCCCACCACCACCTCACTGTCCACTCCCATTCCAAGAACAGAGCCTAATTTTCACGTAAAGTTCAAAGTCAAGGAATAAGCTGGAAAAATGAGCAAACCAAAACAACAACAACAACAACAACAACAAAAAACTAGCTGTATATGATGACAGGAAATATCAAGACACAATCAGAAGACTATAATGTCAAAATAGCTCCAAAACCTCAAAAGAAAATAAATATATAAATTTGACACAATCCCAACAAGAATTCCTGGAAAAGCCAAAATGATTTTAAAAAGTCAAATAAGAATGGTAGAGGGAAATTTGGGGAAAGAAATGAGAGTGGTGCAAGGAAATGATGAAAAGACAATTAATAGTTTGATAAAAGAATCACAAAAAAAATGAAGAAAATATCGTCTTAAAAAACAGAATTGGCCAACTGGGGAAAATAAGTTACAAAAGCTCATTGAAGAAAATAATTCCTTAAAAACTGAGCAAGCTTATAACTCCAGGCATCAAAAAACAATAAAACAAAGTCAAAAGAATGAAAAATAGAAGGAAATGTGAAATATCTCATCAGAAAAATAACTGACCTGGAAAATACATTGGGAGGAGATAATTTTAGAATTATCGAACTGTCTGAAAGTCATGATCAAATAAAGAACCTAGACAGTCTACCATTCACAGCCAGAGGTGTCTGTGCTTTGGATGTTGGCACCGGCTTTGCTTGCAACTGCAGTTCCCGCCACCACCTTCCATCCATCCCTTCCCCACTGAGAGACTCTTCCCAGTGCCCGACACCCGGGGCAGTTGATTACAGAAGGAAAATGGGTCAAACTTGAACAAACAACTTATGTGGATCCCACTGATAAAACAAGAACTTGGGAAACTGTAAAATGTTCTACTAGGAAGAAAGGACTTTCTGCTGATGGTGTGGCAATTATCCCAGTAGTACAAAGAACTCTTCATTATGAATGCATTGTCCTAGTAAAGCAGTTAAGACCACCAATGGGAGGTTACTGCTTAGAGATCCCTGCAGGTCTCACATATAACAATGAAATCCCAGAGACAGCCACTCTTCGTGAACTTGAGGAAGAAACTGGTTACAAAGGTGATGTTGCTGAATGTTCTCCAGCTGTTTGCAGGGAACCAGGTTTGTCAAATTGTACCACACATATAGTGACTGTGATGATTAATGGGGTTGATGATGAAAATGTGAGACCTAGACCAAGGTTTGAAGATGGAAGGAGTTTCTTTACCAAAGAATGATCTAGTGAAGAGAGCTGGTGACCTGGGAGCTGATGAACATCTCAAGGTGGATTCCAGAGTCTATTCTTATGCTTTGGCACTGAAACATGCCAACACAAAACCCTCTGAAGTGCCATTCCTGAAGTTCTGAGACTGAGCAAGACTCACCCCTATGTTTTTATAAATGAGGCCAATATTTCACAGTTTGGACTTTGTATTCACATAATTAATGTAGGTTTTGAAATAGCTCTTCCATAAAATAAAGGCAATATAGAATGCAAAAAAAGAACCTACACATTGTATTTCAAGAAATTATCAAGGAAAACTGCCCAAATATCCTAGAACCACATAGAAATAGAAATGGAAAGAAACCACTGGTCATCTCCTGACAAAAATCCCCAAATGAAAACTCTCAGGAATATTTTTGCCAAATTCCATAGCTTCCAAGTCAAAGGGAAAATACTTCAAGCAACTAGAAAGAGACCATTCAGATACTGTGGAACCATAGTCAGGATCACACATTTGGCAGCTACCACTTCAAAGGAGCAGAAGAGGACTTGGAATATGATATTCTGGAAGGTAAAAGAACTAGGATCACAAACAAGGATAACTTACCTAGGAAAAATGAGTATAATCCTTCAGGAGAAAAAAATAATATTTAATAAAATAGAAATCTTTCAAGCAGTCTTGATGACCAGAGTCACATAAAAATTTGACTTTCAAACAAAAGACTCAAGAGAAATATAAAAGAGTAAAGCATAAACATAAAAGAATAATATGAGGGACTCAATAAATTTAAATTGTTTTAATTTCTAAATGGGATGATGATACATGTAATTTCTAAAAAACTTTATCATCATTAGGGTAGTTAGAAGAACTCTAAATATAGATAGAGGGCACAGGAGTGAGTTGATTATGTTGAGATGACATGGGTAAGGATAGAAGAGAAAGAAGGATGCATTGGGAGGAGAGGGAAGGGAGAGGAACAATGAGGGAAATTATCTCACATGAAAGAGGAATGCAAGGAAGAGTTTTTACAATGGAGAGGAAAGTGGTAAAGGTAGCAATGCTTGAACCTCACTCTCATCAATTCAGATTCAAAGAGGGAAAAATATTGGGTATAGAAACCTATTTTAACCAATAGGGAAATAGGAAGGGAAAGATTTAAGAGATATAGGAGAACAGATGAAAAGAGGGAAAGTGGATCAAGGGAGGTAGTAGTCAGAAATGAAACAAACCTTTAAAGTGGCTCAGGGTAAAAAGAGAAGGATAAACAGAAGAAAATAAAGTGGAGGAGAAAGCACAGTTATTGTAACTGAATGTGAATGGGATAAATTCACCCATAAAACAGAAGTAGATAGCAGAATGTATTAGAAGCCAGACTACAATAATATGTTGTTTATAAGAAACACATTTGAAACTAAGAAAACACACAATATTTTTAAAGTGCTCAAACATAATCTAATATGCTTCAGCTGAAGTAGAAAAGGCAGGGGTAGCAACCATGATCTTAAACAAAAACAAAAATAGACCTAATTAAAAGAGATAAGCAGGGAACTGCCTCTGGTTTAAAAGGCACCACAGATAATGAAATAATATCAGCACTAATCATATATGCACCAAAGAGCATAGCATCCACATTCTTTTTTTTTTTTTTTTGCTTTTTGGAGGGCAATTGGGGTTAACTTGCCCAAGGTCACACAGGTTTGTGTTTGTGTGTTCGTGAAGTGTCTGAGGCCAGAACCTAATTCAGGTCCTTCTGATGCCAGGGCTGACTCTATACTCACTGCACCATCTAGCTGCCCCCTAGCATCCACATTCTTAAAGGAAAAGTTAAATGAATTATAGGGAAAAAAATAGATGATAAAACCATACTAGTGGGGTATCTCAACTGTCCCTTCTCAGAACTTGGTAAATCTAACCATAAAATTAATAAGAAAAATCAAGGAGATAAATAGAACTTTAGAAAAGCTAAATATGCTAGATATCTGGAGAAAACTGAATGAGAATAGAAAGACATATACCTTTTTCTTAGCTGTGTGTGGCACCTGTACAAAAATTGACCACATCTCACAAACAAATGCAGAAAAGTTAAAATATTAAATGCACTATTTCCAGACCATAATGCAATAAAAATTACATTCAATAAAGGGCTATGGAAACATGCATAAAAATTAATAGGAAACTAAGTAATATAATCCTACAGAATGAATGGATTAAAGAACAAATTATAACGTAACCTTGGGCAAGTAACTTAACCCCAATTGCCCTAAAGGGGCGGCTAGGTGGTGCAGTGAGTAAGAGCACCGGCCTCGGAGTTGGGATGACCTGAGATCAGATCCGGCCTCAGAAAATGAGCACCCACGCATAAATAATGACTAGCCGACTAGCCATGTAACCTTGAGCAAGTTACTTAACCCCAATTGCTTTAAAAAAAAAAAAGAACAAATTATAGAAACAATCCACAATGTTATTAAAGATAATGACAACAGTGAGACTAAATATCAAAATTTGTGAGATCAGCCAAAGTAGTATTTAGGGGAAATTTTCTATATCTAAATGTTTGTATCAATAAAATGGAGAAAGAGCAGATTAATAAATTGGAAATGCAACTTTTAAAAAAACTGAAAAAGAACAAATTTTAAATCCCTAATTAAATGTCAAAATGGAAATCCTGAAAATCAAAAGAAAGATGAATAAAAATGAAATTAAAAAACAACAGTGAAATAAAACTAGGAGCTGGTTTTATAAAAATGAAATTAAATATATAAACTACCTGTTAATTTGATTTAAAAAGGAAATAAAAAAGAAGAAAACCAAATTACCAGTACCAGAAATGAAAAGGATGAATGCACCATCAATGAGGCTTAAATTAAAGCAATTATTAGGAGTAATTTTGACCAATTGTATGCCAGTAAAACTGATGGTCTAAGTGAAATGAATGAATATTTACAAAAATATAAATTGTCCAGACAGAAGAAGAAATAGCATACCTAAATAACCCTCTCTTAGAAAAAAAATAACAATCCACAAATGAGCTTCCTAAAAAATAATCCATGGAACCAGTTGGATTTATAAATGAATTAATCCCAATACTATATAAACTATTGGGGGGGGGGGGAATTGGTAAAGAAGTAGTCTTCCTAAATTCCTTTTATGACATAAATATTTTTTTGATACCTAACTAGGGAGAGCAAAAACACAGAAAAAAAATTATAGGCTAATTTACCTAATGAATATTGGTGCAAAATATTTAAATAAAATACTAGCTAGAAGATAACAGCAATATATCACAAAAATTATACACTATGATCAGGGAGGGGATTTATACCAGGAATGCAGGACTGGTTCAATATTAGGAAAACTATATGTATAATCTATGATATCAAAAACAAAAATGACATAAAACACGTAATTATCTCAATAGATTCAGAAAAGACTTTTGACAAACTATAGGACCCATTTCTATTAAAAAAAAAGAAAACACTAGAAAGTACTGGAATACATGAAGCCTTTCTTAAAATGAAGAGAAATATCTATCTAAAACAAAGAGTGAGCTTTATCTATAATAAAGATAAGGTAGAAGCCTTCCCAAATAAGATGAGGGGTGAAGCAAAGATATCCATTATCACTATTATTCTTCAATAGTATATTTAAAAATGGTAGCTACAGCTACAAGGCAAGAAAAAGAAACTGAAGGAATAAACATAGAGAATGAAGGAACTCTTTGCAGATTATGTGATGGCATACTTAGAGAACCCTAGAGAATCAATTGAAAAACTAGTTGAAACAACTAACAACTTTAGCAATGTTGCTGGATATGAAATAAAGCAACATGAATTATCAGCATTATATTAGCAACAAAACCCAGCAGGGAGATAGAAAGAAAAATCCCATTTTAAATAGCTATAGACATTATATTGTAGACTTGGGAGTGTACCACTATCAAGACAAACCCAGGGACTGTATGAACACAATTATAAAACACTTTTTACACAAATAAAGATAGATTATAACAGAATATATTATGCTTCAGATGAATTTTTTTTTTTAAAGCAGGATTGGTAATCCTGATCTTAAACAAAGTAGAAGCAAAAATAGATCTAATTAAAAGAGATAAGGAAGGAAACTACATCCTGCTAAAAGGTGCCATAGACAATGAAGTAATATCATTACTAAACATATATTCATCAAGTGGTATAGCATCCAGATTCTTAGAGGAGAAGTTAAGGGAGTTCCAGGAAGAAATAGACAACTAGTGAGGGACCTCAACCCCGCCCCCTCTCAGAATTAGATAAATCTAACCACAAAATAAACAAGAAAAAAAATAAGGAGATGAATAAAACTTTAGACATGATTAACCTCTGGAGAAAACTGAGTGGGGATAGGAAAGAATATACCTTTTTTCTATGTGGTACATAGCACCTATACAAAAATTGACCAGGTAATAGGGCATAAAATCTCATGATCCAATGCAGAAAGGCAGAAATGTTAAATGAATCCTTTTCAGGTCATGATGCAATAAAAATTACATGTAATAAGGGGCCATGGAAATATACTAAAAATTAGTTTGAAACTAAATAATCTACTCCTAAAGAATGAATGGGTCAGGGTAGCTAGGTGGCACAATGAATAGTGCACCAGCCCTGGAGTTAGGAGGACCTGAGTTCAAATCTGGCCTCAAACACTTAACACAAAACTAGCTGTGTGACCTTGGGCAAGTCACTTAACCCCAATTGCCCTACCTTCCCCCTCCAAAAAACAAAACAAAACAAAACAAAACAAAACAAAACAAAAGAATGAATGGGTCAAACAGCAAACAATAGAAACAATCAATAGCTTCATCCGAGAGAATGACAATAATGAGACAACATACCAAAACTTATGCTACATGTCATTTTAAGGAAGACTTCATTTATTCCTATGCTCTCTAGTGTTTTTAATAGGAATTGGTGTGTATTTTGCCAAACTTTTTTCTGCATCTATTGAGCTAATCATATGATTTCCATTAGTTTTGTTGTTGATATGGTCAATTATGCTAAAATAAAATATTAGCAAAGAGATTACAGCAATTTATCATGAGGATAATACACTATGAATGACCAGGTGAGATTTGTACCACGAATGCAAGGCTAGTTCAATATTAAGAAAACTATCAGTACCTATCTAAAACCAATAGTAAGTATTATATGTAATTAGGATAGACTAGAAGCATTTCCAACAAGATCAGAAGTGAAACAAAGATGTCCATTATCACCACTGTTATTCAATATTGCCCTAGAAATGTTAGCTTTTGCAATAAGAAAAGAAAAAGAAAGTGAAGGAATTAAAATAGCCAAAGAAGAAATAAAACTATCACTCTTTGCAGATGATATGACAGTATACTTAGAGAATCCTAGAGAATCAAGTAAAAAAATTACTTGTCATAATAAACAAATTTAGCAAAGTTGCAGGATATAAAATAAACCCACATAAATCATCAATATTTCTATATATTACTAACAAAGCCCAATAGCAAGAGATAGAAAGAGAAATTCCATTTAAAGTTACTGTAGACATTATAAAATATGTGGGAGTCTACCTGCCAAAATAAGCCTAGGAATAATATGAACACAATTACAAAACATGTTTCATACAAATAAAGTCAGATCTAAATAATTGGAAAAATATCAGTTGCTCAAACTAATATAATAAAAATGACAATCCTATCTAAATTAAATTACTTATTCAGTGCCATATCAATCACACTAACAATAAATTATTTTATAGAGCTAGAAAAAACAATAACAAAATTCATCTGGAAGAACAAAATGTCCAGTATATCAAGGGAATTAATAAAAGGAAATACAAGGGAAGGTGGCTTAGCTGTACCAGATCTTTAATTGTATTATAAAGCAGCAGTCATCAAAACCGAGTACTGGCTAAGAAATAGAGTGGTGGATAAGTGGAATAGGGTAGGTACACAAGATACAATAGTCAATGACTATAGTAATCTACTATTTGATAAACCCAAAGACTCCAGTTTCTTGGATAAGAACTCACTATTTAACAAAAATTGTTGGGTAAACTGGAAAACAGTATGGCAGAAACTAGGAATAGACCAATGTCTTATACCCTTTATACCAAGATAAAGTCAATAGGTACACGATTTAGATATAAAGGCTGATATTATAAGCAAACTGGGAGAGCAAAGAATAGTTTACCTGTCAGATGTATAAAAAGGGAAGAATTTATGACCAAACAAGAGATAGAGAATGTTATGAAATGCAAAATGATTTTAATTACATTACACTGAAAAGGTTTTGCACAAACAAAGCCAAGGAAACCAAGATTAGAAGGGAAGCAGAAAGCTGGGAAACATTTTTTGCAGCCTGTATCTCTGATAAAGGTCTCATTTCCAAAATACATAGAGAACTGAGTCAAATCTATAAGAATACAAGTCATTCTCCAATTGATAAATAGTCAAAGGATATAAACGGAGTTTTCAAAGGAAGAAATTAAAGCTCTCTATAGTCATATGAAAAAATGCTCTAAATCACTATCAATTAGAGAAATGCAAATAAAACAACTCTTGAGGTACCATATCAAACTTATTAGATTGATTAACATGACAGAACAGGAATATGATACATGTTGGAGGAGATGTGGGAAAATTGGAACACTAATGCATTGTTGGTGGAATTGTGAACTAATTCAATCATTCTGAAGAGCGATTTGAAACTATGCCCAAAGGGCTATATCACTGTGCATACCCTTTGACCCAGCAATACAACTTCTAGGTCTGTGTCCCAAAGAGATTATAAAAATGGGGAAAAGACCCAGATGTACAAAAATACTTATAGTAGCTCTTTTTTGTGGTGGCCAAGAACTGGAAATTGAGGGGATGCCCATCAAATGGGGAATGGCTGAACAAGTTGTGGTATATGAATGTAATGGAATGCTATTGTGCTATAGGAAATGATGAGTAGATCGACTTCAGAAAAAACCTGAAAAGACTTATGTGAACTGATACTGAGTGAGGGGAGCAGAACCAGGAGAACATTGTCCACAGAATAGCCACACTGTGTGATGACTGACTTTGATAGACTTAACTCTTCTCAGCAATGCAAGGATCTAAGACAACTCCAAAAGATTCACAATGGAAAATGCTATCCACATCCAGAGAAAGAACTTTGGAGTCTGGATGCAGATGGAAGCATATCATTTGTTCTCCTTTTCTTTTGTTGCTCTTTTGTTTTTTCATTCTTGTGTTTCCTCCCATTAGTTCTAATTCTTTATATCTTAACCAATGTGAAAATATGCTTAATATGAATGTATAAGTAGAACCTGTATCAGATTGCACTCTGTCTTGGGGAGAGGGAGGAGAGTGAGGGGGAGAAAATTTAAAACTCAAAATCTTATGGAAGTGAAAATTAAAAACTAAAAATAAATTAAGTATATCTTCCTCTTTGGTTTCATACACTATTCTTGGGCTGAAATTCCAGTTCCAATACCTTTAAACTCACTTGTAAAATGTCATAATGACATTCTTCTATTCACTTAACCACAAGTTGACCAAGGCTTGCTTCTGTTAGTCACAATGGCATCCCTATAACTTGGTGCTCAAGTATGAGTCAGTTCCTAGACAATCAGGATTAAACCTCCACGGGTATCCTATGAATTTGTTTTAAATACCTAACTCCATTGCATGCCCTAGTATTGATTCAGAGTGCCCCACTAGCTGCATGGAAAAGTTGAGGATGCAAAACCAATTCTGTGACAGGGGGCGCCTCATTTCTCATTAAAACATTCCAGGACATAATAAATCTGTCTAGTCTTGGCTAATTCGTGTCTAAGCAAACATTCTCCTCCCCCCTTTTTTTAACAGCATAAATGTTTAGATTACAACATTCTCTCTCTTTGGAGTTGGGAATTCACAGCCACAAAAGCCAGAGGCCAACACCGTCTCCCTGGGGCCACCACTTTTATTGTACCTTGATGACTCCATCTTCAGCCTCATGGGGAAAGATTCCAGGTTCTTATCTCCACTGTGTAGGCCCTGGATGCTAACAGCACAGGCACCACCAGCCAGTGTACATGGAAATCCCTAAAATGTAAAGATTAGATGTCACCATGTGTGTCTCATCAGAACTACTTCTGCTCTTTTCTATGGAATGGGTGGGGGGAAATGAAAGGTTTATGACAAGGGTGGGCCATTGGCAGAGGGGAGCAATACAGATTATTTGGGGAGCTTAGAGAAATCTTCCCTTTTATGCTTCTTTCAAAAAATGCCCGACATTTGTTTTTGCTTCAAATGTATTTTATTAGATCTCAGTAACATATAAACAAGCAAGAGGAGCAGATTAGTGGGAGTAAACATGACACAACATCTAGCTAAATATGTCAGCTGGCTGAAATAATACCACAAATCTCCGAGGTCTGTTGTGTTTCCATAGCACCTCTAGCAGCCACTGGTTGGTTAGTTGAATCCCTGGCTTACTCATCTGCCCCAAACCACGGGTGGTCCATCAATAGTAACTTCCCCATAGGAAAACAGAGGAACTATGGAGAAAGGATTGATCGTGGTGACATCAAGCATTAGGTTTCGTATCAGTTGTCCTCCCGTGTTTAAGCCTCTGTACTAGTTTTGAAAGACCAATAGGAGCTTCATCCTTTCAACAAACATCTGTTAAGTGTCTACCACATGCATTTGAGAGGCAATGTGATGTAATGGATGCGATGATGGACTCAGAGTCAGGAAATCTTGGGTCTATCACTTACTAACTGGGTGGGCATGGGAAAATCACTCAGTTTCTCTGAGACTCAACCAATTCTCAGATTTCCAGGTTATAAACAGTTTGTGATCTGTGTTAGTGGAAGGACTTCTCACTTTAGAAGTTCTCACACCAGTGGGATTATGGGTCCTTCAGGTATTAACACACCATGCATACAAAAACTTTCAAATAAATCCATGATCTCACCAATCTAGAAGTCCCTCCAATGGAGCACATCTCAATCTAACCATGGCCATCAATCTCTTGACCATATGACATTTTTCCCCTAAGTTCACCACAGATATCCACCCAATATGCTAAAACACTTCTTCACTTTCTCTTGATATTGCAATGATGCCAGTGGAACACTCTGACTGTCCACCTGTCATCCTTTGCACTTGACCCATGACTAGCCCATCTTTTCTTCTTATCATATGTTCCCTTGATGAAGGCCATCTCCGGTTGTCCTAATCTAAATCTTGCCACTGGACCCAGATGGCTCCAGAGAAGAAAGTGAGGCTGGTGACTTTTCACCTCCCTCACTTAAATCCAATTCACCTGCATGTTATGACATCATCTTCTTGATGTCATGATCCTCTTCAAGAGTGAAGGAGAAACAAGAACCACAATAGTAACAACAGCATTCCCTTGATAACACATCATTGTTCCTAGTTCTGCCACACTGAGCCACACAGACTAGGGTTAAACCCTCTTCAACACAACAGTCTTTCAAATACTTGAAGACTGTTATCATATAACTTGCAAGTTTTCTCCAGGCTAAGCATGTCCAGATGTCCAGTGGCATATAGTCATTTCATAAATTGGGTTACTTTCTTCTAGACAACTTACTACTTGAATACATATTTTTTTAAATAATATGGTCCCCAGTACTGAAAATACTTCTATAGATGAGGTCTGACAAAGGCTAAGTGGGAATGAAAAATCTCTCTTATTCTATAGCTTATGTAGCTATCAACGTGCAGCAAAATCAAATGATCCTGTTTTTCCTTTTTTTTTTTTTGCTGTCATCAGACTTCAATACAGCAAAACTCTCAGATCATTTTTTCAAAGACTGTTGTCTAGCCAGGTTTCCTCATCTCATTCAATTAGAGACCATTTAGTAAATCATTAAATAGATAACTGAATACCATTTCACTTTTATACTTTTGTTATATTTTAAAGTTAAATTTTATTTTTACAATGAAATTAATGATCAATAAACACCAGTGTCTCAATATACAGATAATAAGAAATAAGTTGTATAGGAAAGCCTAAACTTCTGAAGCACAGCTTGTTTTTTAAGGAGCACATATATAAATGTAAATTTTAACATGCTAATAACAAAATTATTTGTGTTCCTTTGTGTACTTTTCTGTTATCTTCTATACAATTTTTTTAAGCAATTTGGGTTAAGTAACTTGCTCAAGGTTACACAGCTAGTTATTTATTTATGTGTGGGTGTTAATTTTCTGAGGCCGGAACCAATCCCAGGTCCTTCCAACTCCAGGGCCAGCACTCTTACTCATTGTGCCACCTAGCCTCCCCTATCTTCTATACAATTTTTTTTAATGTCTTATTGGCCCTGGGGTCAAGAGGACCTGAGTTCAAATCTAGCCTCAGACACTTAACACAAAAACTAGCCCTGTAACCTTGGGTAAGTCACTTAACCCCAACTGCCCTCCAAAAAAAGACAAAAAAAGTATTATTGAAACTCTTTCTTTTGTGTGTGTCTATCTAATGAATTAACATTTCACTACCACCCCTTCTGCCCATTCCTCAACCCAAGTAAATGTTCTCTTTTGTAACAAATATAGTAAAGAAAAACAAAACAGAGTGTTAATCATGTCTGTGAATGTGCATCTCTTAGATAAATAAATGAAAAAATCAGAGGGAAAAGTCAATAGGGTTCTAGTGACATTATTCCAATATTCAGAGACCATTCCATACTGTGTATAGAAGCAAAGCTCAAATTAATCTACTTATTCTCTGTTCCTGAACCCTGGACAAGCGTTTTATCCCTGTTTCCCCATCAGTTAAGGGAAGTTAAGGATGTGAACCTTAGCCATCTACAAGCACATGAATGAAGTATATTGGAATGACTCATGTTAAAGGTTCAGATTTGCTTGAGACTACACAGATCCTATCCAGATCCAAAGTATATTCATGTCTAACCATCTGTGAGCTAATTATCTACTTTGTTGATTACCCTTTGAGAACTCTGAACTCTGCCCAGTTAGACTTACTCAGGAAATACAAATTAATTTAAGAACCCCTTGTAAGGGATTGACTGGCCACAAAATCCTCTGGAATTTTTAGTATTCCCAGTTTGGGAAGAGAGGAAACTAACAAAGGATCAACAAGGGGGAGGGGCAGTGGCAGGGGTAGATGAGAGGATGGGTAGAGGTTTTCACCACTGGCAATGCAGGAATCTGGAAACTCTCCAGGAAAACCAGGAGAGAAGAAAGGATAAGAAGGTAATAGTACAACCAGAGCAACAGTTGGTATCTACTACAACTGCTGTTTCCTTCTTTAAAACCACAAGAGATGACCTCTATCTAAATGGACAAACTGGGAGAGGTATGTGCGACTGTGTTGTGGGGTCCCTCACCAGGGAGAAACAAGCCAGCCCTACCCTGCTCCAACCTTAACTCTGTTCACATTTGTTGTTCTTGCTTGTTTTCTAAAACTGAATATTTCAAGCAATAGTTATGTTGGATTTAATATTATTTCTAACCGACATCTGGGGTCAACCCTGTCTTTATATTATGGAATGTTCCT
Source organism: Gymnobelideus leadbeateri (assembly GCA_011680675.1). Classification (NCBI taxonomy): domain Eukaryota; kingdom Metazoa; phylum Chordata; class Mammalia; order Diprotodontia; family Petauridae; genus Gymnobelideus; species Gymnobelideus leadbeateri. The sequence goes on along the minus strand of WOXC01003546.1, from coordinate 385,454 downwards.
TTGTTTGAGTTATGATGAAGAAAGGGAGGCATAAGCAAAAGTCATTTCATAAATACCCTGCTAAGTGCAGAAATACTATTAGTTCAAGTTATGGTTTAAAAATATACCTTATAGATAAGCATCAAGGTTACGTGTCAATCAGCTTGAGTTTACAAATAGGAAGAGTCAGCTTCCTATTAAAAATAGAAGAGATATCGGAGCCAGATTGCTCTCTTATCTGTAATATTTCCTTTCATTTGCACCAGGAATTCAATCTAATTGGTATACACTTGATAAGGAAGTGGACATCAGTGAATTTTTGGCAGTGGTAGGACAACCAAGTAGTTCCAATTGTTTTTTCCTGCTAGTACCAACGAAATTTTTCCTGGAGTCAAGTTTATCTCACCTGGACAATTATAATATCCTCTTAACTGATCTCCCTACATCCAGTCCCTCCTCTCTCCAAGCTACCTTTCACATAGCTGCCAAAGAAACCTTCCTATTCATAGTCTGGCCAAGTCACTTTCCTGATCCAAAACCATGAGTAGCTCCTTATTCCCTACAGTAGTATTCTCCAACGTGAGAGCTGTGGCCTGATCCCAAGGGGTATGTGATGATGTGTTAACCCTTCCATCGATGGTCAATTGTGGGACTTGCCTCCCACACCTGACTGTCCTATTCCTTTAGTACTCTGCCATTCTATGTTCTCCCTCAAATGTACAAGCTCCCAATCTCCCCCCTTCTGAGGAAGCTGATAGCATTTATAGCCTGACAACCACTCTGGTACCCTCAGGAACACACCCTCCACATACCTATCATCTCATGACTGTGGCAGGTTCCCCTGAAAGGTGGTTTCTGCAATGCAGGATAGTGATTCATAAGAAAGAACCCCCTAGTCCCTCCTTTCTGTTTTGAATGGGATAGAGTGAGGGATGTATAATGTGAGCAGGTATTTCAGTGATAGCTATCATAAATCTCACTGCATTTTCTTTCACCAAAAACATAGACAAAACTCTTCAAAATTTCACCATTGCTATCAATGGTACAAACATCCTCTCATCTCCCAGATTCACAGGTCTAATCCTTGATCTTCCCTTTCCCTCACCCACATAGCCAAGCAGTTGTCAAATCTTGATTCTGCTTCCACAACATCTCCTGTATTCACGTCTTTCTCTCTACCCAAACAGCCAAAACCTCAGACCCTTATAAACTCTTGCTTGGACTATTGCAAGGGATAAGGATAAGGACTAGACCTGAGATTTCATTAACATAGAGGGCTCTCCAGGTAACGAAACTCCCTTTGCCAATTCAAGGAGACACCACCTCCACAATTTTAAGAGTTGCCTAGAGCACTGAGTGGTTAAGTCACCTGCTTTGGGTCATACAACCTCTGTGGGTCAGAAGCAGGACTTGAACCCAGGTTTCCTTGGCTGTGAGACCAGTATTCTATCCATTACACCACACCACCCCTTCCTTCCAAGCCATCCTACACAGTTACCACAATGATTTTCCTAAAGTGCAAGTCTGACCACCCCTTCCCTCCCTAAATTCAAAGTTTATCTCATCTTCTTCTTATCCTCCATTAATTTCTTTTTTTGAGTAAGTTTTTTAATGTATATGATTATTAGTATTAAACTACAGGTTGTTCAACTGTATTAGACACTTTGTGACTCTATTTAGGGTTTTCTTGGCAAAGATACTGGAGTGGCTTGCCATTTCCTTCCCCGGGTCATTTTATAGATAAGGAAACTGGAGCAACCAGGGTTAAGTGTACAGGGGTCATACAGTTAGTTTCTGAGGCCAGATATAAACTCAGGAAGATGAGCCTTCTGGACTTCAGGTCCAGCACTCTACCTACTAAGCCACCTGCCTACCCTACCTACTACAAGTACAGGAATTGAATCCATTCTTTGGCATAGGAAATTCCCTAATAAGAAAATTACTTCTTCCAGTTCCTGATGGCAACTTCTTAGAGAATTTCTTGGGGCACTGAGATGGCAAGTGACCCTTTCCAGCATTACATAGCCAGTATATATCAAAAGTTAGTATTGAAATAAGGTTGTCTTGTTTCCAGGGATAGTTCTCTATATGGTTATTAGGTTATGCTCCCTCCTTATGCATGTATAGAATTTCTAAATAAGTAAATATACAGACATTGGGAGAGCACACGCAACATGTCTTTACTTAACAGAGGAGCACCATCAAAAGCATTGAAAGTCTGTTGGCCTACAAGATAAACTACAAATCCCTCAAACTTGGCTGAGAAATTAAGCCTTCCACAATCTGGGTCCCTTGTAGATTTATTTCACTCTGCTTTCTTTCTGCTACTCTACTTTCCAATCTAACTTTTCCCCTCATTTTCCAACTCTGAACATTTGTCCATGGAGGCAATGCATTGGAGTAGATAACATACAGAAAGTGAAGTCAGGAAGAATCAAAAGCAAATCCTTCCCCTGACTATAAGCAAGTCATTTAATCTTTCTAAAACTCAGGCAATTCTTTAAGACTATTATTTAAAATGAACTATAATCTGCACAGCTACTTTGGATGGCACAGGACTTTGGATGACAGGACTTCCCATATTTGTAACCATAGCAGTGCCACAGGCGTTTGTGTGTAATCTTCTTGTCTTAACAAGGACTCAAGAAAGGTTAGGGAACACCCCAAGTCCAGTGCAATGGAACATGGTGCTCACAAGACAGTAGAACAAACCAACTGTATCAAGGGGACACACACACACACACACACACACACACACACACACAAAGGTGGTCAAGGAGAATGATGGAAACAAGTTTACTGGGCACCCTGCTGGAGCCCTAGATCAAATGGGGCACCCCCTCTTCAAAACCATTAAAACCTAGTGGGTTCTTGTCTCCATCTCAGAGGACCAGACATCCGGCATGGGGAGTAAGGAGCCTGGGCCTGGAGAAGAATATTAATTCATGCTACTTGAGGAAGAAATGATTCCTAGAGAACTGGAGGCTAGTTGATATTCAAATTTCTAGGGGGGGTTTACTAGTCTTACTCTTACTCTTGCTCAGTTTCCCTGTCAGGAGTTTTTGAGCTTCCCTTAGGCCTCTACATTTAGTGAGTGACTATATTCCTCCATATCTGGAATGCATCTGCCTGTTGCTGTCCCCTTCCTTCAGCACTCAGTTGAGACATCACCACATCTTCTCACTTTTCCCTGATCTCTGCAGTTTTCCTGGAGCTCTCACTTGGCTGGGTCACTCTCTACTTTCTACCTTGCTTTTTTATGCAAAAGTACTCTCTCTATTAAAGCTCCTTGAGGGCCTGAATAAATGGCAGTGTCATTTTTATCATTGCATTTCAGGGACACAGAACTGAGCTTTGTAAATATTAAGCGCTTAATAAATGTTTGTTGACATGAATGGAAAATTTTCAGCAGGATTCTAAAGGCCTATAGGCCCTCTCATTTCAATTTCATCCAAGCTCTAGGACCTAAGAATACCCCTGGGAAAGTTAAAATGGAGACTTAGGGCCCTCTCACTGCATTCTGTAGTCTATTGGATAAGACTTTCTTTCCCTTTTTTATGACTCTAGGGCCCATTAGATCCCTACCTGACTTTTTTACCCCCAGATCCCTGAGGCACAAGATGCCTCACCATTGCCTTCCACCTGCCTGGGATCAACAATCCAGCTTTGTCTGCTTTGTGGCCCAATGAAGGCAAACAGGAACTCAATCTGGCCCCAGCCAGAACGCCAAGAGTTCCAGATCCCTCTGACTGCCCCTTACTCAGGCCTTGCATTCCTCCAGCTCATAATACTGGACCATGAACAGAAAACTGCACAGGATTATCAAGTATTTTTAATTCATTAATTTTGATACATTTTATGTGCCCGGTCACTGTGTGCTTCCCCATGAGCTGGATGAGTAGGCCCCAATATTGCATCCAGTCTTGTTAATGCCAGCAAAGCCTTTTTTACTGCATGGTGCTGCAGCCTGTCTGTAGTTTTTATTTCATTAATTTTCATCCTGATAATTGGAAGCAGCTTCCCGCCCTGCTTTTCTAAGGTTTAATGAGCGACATAACTTGGTATGTCCCACTGGGGCAGGCTTAAGGTTGCTTTTCACTCAGGGAACTCTGACACCTTGCCTCCCCCACCCCAGTAAGCCCCACATGCTTGGCAGCCCCATAGCCTCTCTCTCTCTCTCTCTGAGCCCCTCTTTGCTCTCCTGGAGTTTGCTTCATGTGTTAATTTATTCAAATACCAAGAAGGATCTATAGGCCTAGGGCACCTTTCAAGAGTAGAAAGCGAAGGTAGATCTGATAACATTATTTTAATGCTTCAGAGACCTATAGTTTTGCTAGGGGGGGTGGGGACCTTTATGTAAACCTTCACTCTTACAGTGGAAAGACCACTGGCTAGAAAGACTGAGAATTTTTCAGTTGTGTCTGACTCTTCATGTCTCCATTTGGTTGCTTGTGTGTATGAGTGAGTGTGTGTGTGTGTGTGTGTGTGTATGTGTGTGTTTTGGCAACAATACTGAAGTGGTTTTCAGTTTCCTTCTCCATCTCATTTTATAGATGTGGAACTAAGGTCAATAGGGTTAAGTGACTTGCCCAGGGTCACATAGCTAGTAAATGTCTGAGATGAGATTTGAACTCAGGAAAATGAGTCTTCCTGACTTCAGGCCTGGCACTCGATCCAGGGTTCCACGTAGCTGCCCATAGCTTCCACCTAACTATCATCTGAGAACCTGGGTACAAACATTGCCTCTGATGTGAACTTGGGCAAATCACTTAACCTCCTTAGGTCTCAGTTTCCTGATCTATAAAAATGAAAGACTTATACTAGATAAGCTCTGAGTTCTAGTTCTACATCTCTGTCACTCACTGCCAGCCTGCATAACTCAGAAGATGGTCTTACAAACATGCCATTGTCCAAAAATTCTGACCTACCCCCAATAATGAGCCTATCTGAACTGATCAATCCACCTCACACATATTAGGCTATCAATATAAGCATTTAAGAAAAGAAAAATGAAACAATCTTGCTCTCAGAGAGCTTACATTCTATTGAAGGAGATAATGAGTACAGTATATTTAGAATACATACAAAATAAACATGAGATAGTTGGGGGAGGGAAATCACTAGCAATTGAAGGAAGTAAGAACAATTTTATCTAGAAAGTATTCAATTAAAAATAAAAGAAAAAAACAAATGGGGCAGGCTAGGCGGAGCAGTGACTAGAGCACCATCCCTGGAGTCAGGAGGACCTGAGTTCAAATCTGGCCTCAGACACTTAACACTTACTAGCCATGTGACCTTGGGCAAGTCATTTAACCGCAATTGCCCTACCTTCCCCCCTCCAAAAAGGAAAAAAAATTAAGGGGGCAAAAAAGAAAAAAAAATGTACATGATAATTTTTTGTATATTTGAAAGAAATAGCAACTTGTGCACAATAGATTCGCAGTTTCATGTACAACAGTCTTTTTAATTGTACCATATTTTAGAAATACATGTTTTATTCCATAAATGAAAAATAAAATTTTTAAAAATGAAAGTATTGCTTAATCTGAGCCCTAAAGGAAACAAAAGATGCTATGAAGCAGAGTGGGAGTGTATTCCAGGCGAGAGGGAGACAGCCTGAGCAAAGGGAGCTGGGGTTGAGGTAGAGCAAGAAAGCCAGTTTGGCTAGACCATAGAGTGCGGAAAAAGGAATAATACATTATGAAGCTGAAGAGACAGATGGAAGCCAGGTTGGGAAAGGCTTTGAAAAACAAACAAAGGAGTTTATATTTTATCCTAGAGGCAATAGGAAGCCAGACATCAGCCACAGACCCAAAGTCTGTCAGTACATTGAACTCAAACCATGGAAGAAGTTTCCAGAGCTTCTCTTCCACTGACAGTGCCCTTGAGAGCCCAAGGTCACCTGAACACCATGAAAGGGCATCAGATGAAGCATACAGGGGTGCATATCTCTGAGGACCTACCTGATCAATAGAATCCTCAGTGCAGCGCTCTTTCCCCTTTACGTGAAAAGGGCTGTGAAATACAGAGTACTCCTCCAGCAAATGCTCCTTCCGTGATTTCCCTTCCTCATCCCAGCACTTTCCCATACATTCTCTGCTCCTTTTTGGTGTGCAGATAATTATTCCAACAATTCACATTTATATAATGGCTTACAAAGGGCTATCTTCAAAATAATCCAATGAGGAAGGTGAAATGTACATACGATTGCCTTATTTTGCAGATGAAGAAACATTTAAAGTGCAGGCCTGACCACACTATTTCACTGCTCAAGAAACAATACAAGGGTATTTAAAGCTGTTCACTACCTGGCTGTCACCTACCTTTGCAGGACGATTATACATTATTGATTCTACAATCTAAGCAACAGGCCTTCTCACTGATCACAGGACATTCCATCTCCTGTATCTATAAAGCAGTCTCTCTTCACCTCCATCTCTTATAATACATGGTTTCCTTCAAAGTTTAGTTCAAGCATTATCACATGAGATATTTCCTGATTTCCTCCTCCCTCCTGTTAGGTCCTTCCCTATCCCATATTGTCTTATAGTGTGTATGTGTGGATGTGTGTATAGATACTATTTAATAGTGTATGTGATATATATATATATATATATATATATATATATATACACACACATACATATACATACATGTGTATATGTATAGGTGTGTGCACATATAAAGCTATATACATGTATACACATTTATACATATATATACATATATGTATATGTCTTCCCTAATAGAATATACAGCTTTTTGAGGTCAGGAATCATATTCTGAATATATATTTTGAATTAATTTCATTGTGAAGTTAACAATCAGTAAGTACTAATGTTTCAATATATAAATAACAAGAAATAAATTATATAAGAAACTCTAAACTTCTGTAGAATAGTTTGTTTTTCAAGATGCACATATACAAGCATAAAATTTAGCAAGGTAATAACAAAACTATGCTGATTGTGTTCCTTTATGCACTTTTTTCCTAACTTCTATGCAAATTTAAAAAAAAACATTATATTTATGTTTTCTTGTGTGTGGGTCTATCTAATGAACTAACATTTCACTACCACCCCTTCTACTCATCTACCACCCCAAGTGGAAGTTCTCTCTTGTAACAAATATAGTCAAGAAAAACAATAGCATGTTATCCATGTCTGTGAATGTGCCTCTCTCAGATAAATAAATGAACAAATCAGGGGGACAAATAAACAGCGTCCCAGTGACATCATTCCAATATTCAGTAACCATCCCAAACTGTGTATTTCAGAAAAGGTCAAATTAATACACTCATTCTCTATTCCTGAACCCTGGACAAGTCTTTGAGCTCTGTTTCCTCATCAGTAAAGGGAAGTTAAGGAGTCTGTCTCTAGCCATCTGCAAGTACATGGAGTAGTATGTGGGAATGACTCATGTTAAAAGTTCAGATAGGCTTAAGCCATCCTATACAGATCCAAAGTATGGGCAATTTGTCTTCCAAGCCCAGGCACCTACCATAGTCACTAACATGTAGTGGGTTTTTAATAAAAGCTTATTGACCAGGGCCACGTGACTCAGAAGTGACAAAGACAGGACTCAACACATCTTCTAAGACTAGTGCTGTACTAAAGTCAGGTTCACCTCTATCTTGTAATCTTCCCTTCTCCCCCAGTCACCTCTTACATAGGTCTTAACTAGATTCCAACTCAATGGCATGGCTCCCTCCCTCCCCCTTCATAACCACCCACTATAAAGCCTGAAAAGACAAGAGATGCTTTATTAGGATGATTCATTCATTCACTGAACAAGCTTTTATTCAATGCCTATATCAGGTGTGGGGAACCTGCAGCCTCAAGGTCACATGTGGCCCTCTAGGTCTTCAAGTGCAACCATTTGATTAAATCCAAACTTCACAGAACAAATCCCTTAGGGGATTCCCTGGCATACACTATACCAGACATTTTACTAGGCTCTCACAGCTAGGTGGAACTGGGCCTACAGTCAGGAAGACTCATCTTCCTGAGTTCAAATCTGGCCTCAGACACTTACTAGCTGTGTGACCCTGGGTAAATCCCTTAACCCTGTTTGTATCAATTTCCTCAAATGTAAAGAGAGTTGGAGAAGGAAATGGCAAACCAGTCCAGTGTCTTTGCCAAGAAAACCCCAAATAAGGCCACAAAGAGTTGGACGTGAGTGAACAATAACAACTTGTAGTATAGAGCTGGACATGACTGAAATGACCAAAAAAAAAACCAAACTAGAACAGCAAAGTAAAAAACAAAACAGTCCCTTTCCTCAAAGTAATGTACAAAGAGAATTTTAGCCAAATTCCAAACACTTCAGAAAGGGAATAGAAATATTACCACCAGGGCGGCTAGGTGGCGCAGTGAGTAGAGCGCCGGCCCTGGAGTCAGAAAGACCTGAGTTCGGATCCGGCCTCAGACACTTAACACACACAAACAAAAACCTAGCTGTGTAGGAAACACTCCATCTTCAGTAAGAATCATGACAGCCTCTACTAATGCCATATAACAGTGGCCATGAAAAATAGTCCCTGACTTCCCCTATAAGATACAGTTGGCATTCAGAGGGACAGAGAATAGATGTAGATTTAACATTTGTCCAACTTAGGAGAGAAGTTTCCTTTTGTTGTTGATCACTTGTTTCAGTCATGTCTAAGGCAAACAAGGGTTAAGTGACTTGCCCGGGGTCACACAGCCAGTAAGTATCTGAGGCCAGATTTAGACTTAGCAAGATGAGCCTTCCTGACTCCAGGCCCGGCACGCTATCCATTGTGCCACCTAGCTTCCTCAGGTCTTCTAGAAGATCATTGGTTCAACATACTTCTGTCCAGGACTCTAATCCCACCTAACTCTTTCTACCTTACTCTCAGGAAAATTTCACATAATTTAAGATCATACTCATAGACTTAAGGGTGGAAGAGACTTTAAAGATCATTGAGACCAACCTACTTATTTTCCAGATGAAGCAACCAAGGTATAGAAAGGTTAATTTGACCATGGTCACACAGCTAGTAAACGTTAGAGGCAGGACTTGAACCCTTGATGTCCTAAGAGCTCCTGACTTCAAATCCAAGACTCTATCCATTCTACTAGTTGCCTCTATAGCCATTAGTTCACTTCGTATACCAAAGAAGTCTCCATTCTAGTATAAGCAACATTTGCTCATGAAGCTTTTGTGTAAAGAGCTCCAAGAAGGGTAGCCACTATTTTCCAAGGCAACTTATTTCAGGGAAGCTCTAATTGCTAAAAAATTTTTCCTTGCATTAAACCTAAGTTTGCCTCTTTGCACCTACCACCCATTTCCTCAGGTTCTGCCCCATGGGATCAATCAGAGCAAATCAAATCCTTCTTCCACATTACAGTCCTAAATACACCCGTCTCACTCAATTCTGCTCTTATTCTGCTTCCAAGTCAGACTGAATAATAACCTTCTCTGGTGCAAAATTACTTTATAAATAAAAATATTTTATCTTTTGAGCCTCCCTCATCCCTTCTCTAATCTATTCTCTAGGACTTGGAGCCATTTCAGCTCCCTTAGAAAAAACAGAAACTTTTCTTTATCCACTCTAGAACCAAAGAAACACAAAGCCTCAGAACTGAAAGGTATTTCAGGCACATCTGGACCAACTGCTATCAGAATAGGAATCTTCTACATCAGTGCTGTCAAACTCAATTTGAAACAGGTCCCTACAGGTGGCATATTGATTTAATTTACATTGTCTATGTTATATTTTTATTTATTTTGTTAAACAATTTCCCAATTACATTTTAATCTCAGAGTTAATCTGGGAGTTTTGCTTCTGCTTATGGCCAATGAGGAGTGAGTTTGACACCTCTGCTCTACATCATCCCCACTAAGAACTAATATAGTCTCTGTTTAAAGACTTACAGTGACAGAGAACTCAACTGTGCTATTTAACCTGCTCTAGTCATTTGACAGACACAGATACAGACACAGACACAGACACAGACATAGAAATAGAAATAGACATAGGCATAGCTGAATTTCCTCAGGCAGGGAATTCCTTATGCCAGTGAAACCACAGATCCAATTTGTAGGCTATTGATATGGATATAGATGTAGAAGGAAATAAAAAAGATACACTGTAGACATATACAGAGATTTCAACGTAGTTACGCATTACAGACATCCTCTTCCCAGAGGAATGCAACGGTGGACAACCTATTCAATTCATGTGTTCCTCAGAAAGGAGGGCAAATGTGAATATCCCCTGAAAGCCTGTGAAGTGACCATAGAGTCATAGAATCCGAAGTGTTAGATTAGTAAGAATCCTTTGAAATAATCTCTTTCAACCCTCTTATTTTACAAATGAGGAGACTGAGATCTAGAGGGAAGAACTGACTTGTCCTTGGTACAGCTATTAAGTAGTAAAGCCAAGATATGAACACAAGTCTTCCAGTTATAACTTGTCTCTTCCCTACCTGCTACTAATAGTGTAGAAGAGTAAGCTAATTTTTTAGTCAGGGCTAGCCTTCTGAGGTCCCTTTTCAGGTCTAGAATTCTACAGTTCTTAAGCCAGGACCTAAATTCAACCAAGGCCAGATTGAAAATCATGTTGGAAGCATCTCTGCTCCAAAAAAAAATTTCTTTCAGGAATTTGACAGGTCGATTCATACCCTCAGTGATACCAGTATGATTACTATGGATGGAAGACTATATATTTCCATTTTTCTGATAATGATTTCTCACCTTACAAAGAAGCATGGGTTGAATGGTCCCAGGGAAGAAGAAGGTATTCTTCTCAGATCAATGATTTCAAATTCCTTTGGATTTCTCAAAAATTCATTCAATAAAATATATAATGATACACCTGCCTCAAAAGGTTGTTGTGAAGATCAAAAGAAATCAAATGTATAAGGCACTTCACAAACTTGTGAAGAGTCAGATACCAGCTATTTTTAATTATTTCTCCTCTATCTCCCTCCTAAAGATGTTATTAGGATCAAATGAAAGATTGTATATGAAGGAATTTTGTAACCATCAAGCTCTATGTGAATCCCGGATACTATTATTGCTATCTCTATTTCCTCTCCATTTTCTTCCCCTCCACTTCAAAAAGAAAATGAATAAACCACTGGCTACAAGAGGAAGAGCTGGGATGGATGACCCTACTTGCTTCATTTTGCCCAAAGCACTTAATCACCTCCCTCAATAACCAGTCCAGTCATTCTAACCACACCCTGCTCAGGTGAAGCAGGGCTGATATATTAGCCAAATTCTGTAGGTGAGGCAAGGCACAGACAAGAAAGTGTCCCACTCCACATGGCAGGCAGTCAGTGAGTCTCAAGAGCAAGACATTCCAACCACTTCAGACACTGGCACAAACTGCCTGAGCCAAGCTGTCAAGAAGGTGAAATTTCAAGTGCCATAACAAGAAATGCCAGCATGGTTCCTCCCTGTCCCTTAAGTGGGGTAGACAAGAAGGGAAACAACTATATGTAATATGGCTTTTAATGGAGCAATTCAATAAATAAATGCTGCTGGCCAGGGAGTACATAGTCATCAGGGGAGGAAGGCTTCCTGGAGGAGGCAGAATTTGAGTTGTGCCTTAAGGGATGGGAAGGATTTAAATCCTTTTTTGGGAAAAGGTGTACAGTCAAAGGGAATAAGAGTGAAGTGACCCAATATTACCTAAACTTCGAATTTTACACAAAGCAAAGTACTTGGCACATAATGAATGTTTCCTGAATTTGAATTGGAAAATGGAGAAGAAGCATAAAAGGAACCTATTTTGGGGATGGTAAGAGGACAGGTCTGACGAAACCAGAGCATTTGCATTGAAAAGTACTGCAAAATAAGTTTAAATAAGCAGAGTGCAGCAGGACTGTGGGTCTTAAAAACTAAGCTGTGGAGTTTGAGCTTCAAGGGGAAAGAATAATGGAGCTGCCTGCTAGAAACAGATTTAAAATCACCCTATCTTCTCACCCAAAGACCCACTCCCAAGGCACATGCCCCAAAGAAGCCAATGACAAAAAGAAAGCCTTCATATACACCAGAATATTTAGAGCATTATTTTTGTGGTTGCAAGGAATTGGAAATAAAGTGGATGCTCATTGAGTGGGGTTTGGTGAAACAAATTGTGGTACATGTATGCAACAGAATTCAGAGGAGCATAGGAAGACTTGTATGAACTTATGTGGATTAAAGAAAGCAGAAAAAACAATATAGACAATGACTGTAACAATGTGAATGGGAAGAACAAAGAAATGAACCTTTTCACTGTGATGATCATGACTAAGCTTAGAATTAGAGATGAGTTGACAAAATGAATCTCCTTAGTCTATTCTTTGCAAAAGTAGGGAACTATGGGTATGGAATATTGGATTTACTACCAGAAGCCATATACAGTACATATACAATGCAAAAAATATACATATATAGTTATATATATATAGGTATATATACCTATACATGCATGTACACATACACATATAATACATATATGTATGTATACACACATATACACATCCACATGCACATCCACATACACACACAAATATAAAATCTCTGTTGGTTTTGCTGAGCACCTTTTTTACCCTTTTGTTTTTTTTTTTTTAAATCCTGTCACTGGGTGAACTCAGAACTTCAGTTTCTGAAGCTGTTGCTTTCTTGTTTTACATTCTATCACTATCAGGACCCTGTGACCCTACCTTCAAACTGCTTCTTAGAATGGCTGCTAACCAGCTTGGCTGGTAGGACTTTGGATGGTCCTCCATGACTGTTCATCACAAGTGCAATTGTGAGGTGGAATGAAGGGCAGGTCCTGGTGCAGAGAAAGGCTTTTTGGGCCACCATTCCTTCCCTCCCCTCCATCCCTCCCTTTCTCCCCATTATTCCTCCCTCTTTTCCTATCATTCCTCTCACTCTTCAGATGTTTACCTGGACACATTCTCTATCCCATTGGAATACTCATTCTCTCAGAAGTTCTTGGTTGGTGGACCCATCTTTGGAAACTTTATAGTCAGGACTAGCCTAAGACACAGAACTGATGACTCTTCAGCTGAGACAAAAACACCCCTACAACACTCCATAGCTATGGTCTCGTGTTGGTAAGAGTCAGAAGCAGAGTAGTAAAGAGCCCAGCTAGAATCATCACAATAAGAAAAGCAAACAATTAATTAGTCAACAAATGTTTACCGAAGCCTTAATTGTATGGGTACCTACACCAGACTGGGTGCTTCATGAGACACACAAGAAGATGCCTTCAAGGGGAGAAAGCTCCATTCCTCCTTTCTATAGCTTGAAGAAAGATGCTTCTCCCCTAAACCACTACCTTAAGGAGGTCCTGTGGGAAAATTATTTCTTTGCTTGAGAAAAACCATATGCCTTACATAGAATGGTGTGCTATTTCCAAACATGCTGTAGGGTTTCCCAAACTAATTTGGCCATAGGACACTTTTAAAATGCATTGTCAAAATCCATAAATGTTGGTCTGGAGCCTGGAAAATTTTTGGAGAAAAATAAAGGAAATTACACTTATTTTCATGCTGGAAAAATTGCTGCATGTATTTAGTATCGATACATAATTTTGTATTTTATCTGTACCCTCAAAAGCTTTACTTTTGATTTAATAGAAGAGGATAACTATTACCCATATTGAAATTTCCTTATGGCAAGCTATTAATCTTACATGGAATACTGAAAATCAACGTGACATAAGATCATGGATTCAGAGCTGGAAAGAAACATCAAAGTCAAACCCCCTCATTTGACAGATGAGGAAGATAAAGGCCCATGGACTTGAAATGACTTGCCTGGAGTCATACAACTATTAATGACTGAGACAAGGATTTGAACCCAGGTTTTCCTGACTTTAATGGATCTAGAGTCAAAAACCTTGGTTCCAATTCTGATTCTGTTACTTTCTACACAGGAAGCACATGGCTAGAGCATGGTCTAGCTACTCTATAAATAGATCATGTAGTTCAAGGTCTTTGCTTCTTGATGCATGAGTTCCTGATACCTCCTGGGTGCAGTCTGGGAAATGGTTGGTGTAGTAGAAATGGCTTTAGATCAGGAGTCAGGAGGCCTGTTCTTAAATCCCAACTCTGCCATAAACTGTCCTGGACAAGTTCCCCTGGACTTCATGCTCATCCTCTGAAAAGTGAAGAGGTTGGAGCAGGTAAGTTCCAAGAAATCTATTCCCATTTCTGAAAGAGTAATTATGTAAAAGAAGGTAAGTGATCATGTAAGGAGAACTATGGAAGAGAAGTATACCTGACTTCTGACTAGAACAAACAATTTTCACGACTCTGGGCAGGTCACTTAGTTTCCTGGAAGAAAAGGAAAAGAAATTTACATGATCATTTTATTATATATTTAAAAGGAATAGCAAGTTGTACATAATAGACTTGCAGTTTCCTGTGCAATCATCTTTTTTTATTATAGTATGCTATGGAAATGCTTGTTTGATTCCATAAATTTAAATGTTAAATAAAAATTTTAAAAAGAAAAAAATAAAATTTAAAAGTATTTAACAAAATAAATAATATGTAATAAAATGTTAAAAAATGTAAAATTAGGGGTTTGGATGAAATGACCTCTGAAGTCTTATCCAATTCTAAAACTGATCTAATAATAAATAAAAATAAAGTCCCTTTTAAAGGAGGCTGTGAAAGAAGGTCCTCGTGCTCCCAGGTGGGATAGTGTTGAATGGTAGAATGAAGTACTACCCCAGGAATACTTTGTAAATTATAAAGCAAAAACCCAAATCTCTTGACAAATCAATTCCTCCTGGTAGTGGGTGCCTCTTCCAAAAATCGCTCAGGCTCTCAAGCTAACAAAGTCATTACCAGGCCTGAAAATGTCCATTTCTCAGGATTATTGGTAGTTGGTCTGTACTCAGGGAAAACAACAGAAAAGAGAAGACAGAAGAGGTCTTGGGCTCACCCCAAGCAAATACACCCCCTCCTACAAGGACAGAAGTAGGGAATACTTTTTCTCATTTCTTCTTTGAGGTCAAGTTGAGTCATTATAATTTGACAAACCATCAATTTCAGGGTTTTTGTTTTGTTTTGTTTCTTTCCAACTACACTTATAGCACCCTCTCTATGTGACCTAGTGGATAGAGCGCTGGATCTGGAGCCAGGAAGACCTGAGTTCAAATCTGGCCTCAGATGCTTATGAGCTGTGTGACCCAAGGTAAGTCACATCCCCTGTTTGCTTCAGTTTCTTCAGCTGTAAAATGGGGATGATAACAGCAACTACCTTGCAAGGTTGTTGTGAATAATCAAGTATTAACTGCAAAGTATTTGGTGTAATACCTGGAACATAATAGGTACTCTGTAAATGTTTATTTCCTTCTCTCAAATCACTCTCCCATTTTGCACTATCAGTTCCTGCTACCAGAGGGTCAACTAGACGTAACTCTATGGACGGACAACTCCTCCTCCTCCTCACACCATAGTTCACAATTCCTGCATTTGTGTTTCCTCTTCTCAGTCAGTACTTTTCCCAACATTTTTAAAAATAAAATAATTAATTCTTATTCCCAAATCCTAAGTCTTTATACTTATCAAATGCTAGGTTGTTATGCTTACTTGCTGCTATAAATTGTAGGTCTACCTTTCTATTTCTTAGCCAATCCCAGATAGTTTTGGTAATTACTACCTTAAAACATAGTTTAAGATCTAGTACTGCTAAAACCTCTTTTCCTTACATTTATTTCATTATTTCCTTTGATATTATTCACTTTTTGTTCCTCCAAATGAATTTTACTATTTATTTTCTATTTCAGTAAAATAATTTTAATAATTTAATTGAGATGGTCTTGAATATATGTTAGTTTAGGTAAAATTGTCATTTTGATTATATTGGCCCCACCTACTCATAAACAATTAATATTTTTCCAATTATTTAAATCTGATTTTCTTTGTATAAAGAGTTTTTATAGAATCAATTAGCTTTTAGAAAAGGCTTTCACTCAAATGGGATAGTAAGGACAGTAGTTACAAAGCATTTCACCATGAAATCTGGGCCATAATTTCCCACTAAGATATACAGAGAGCTGGGGAAAAAAAGAGCACAAACTTAAAATACAGTGGTAATAAAAATACACGTGTAGGGAACACAGGCTGACAAGTCACAGCTCTGGAATAGCAGGACCTCAGGGTTATTTCTTCCTACAAGAGTCCTCAAGAACTTCACTGTGGTGAATTTTGAGGTGTTTTGGTTGATGGACGAATCACTCTGCTCATCTGCTGCAATGGCTCCATACGGGACACGGTGTCTCCCCAGGCCGGTTCATCAGTTTCTGGGCTGGGCTGACCTGACAAATGGGTTCCTCACTGGGCTTAACTGCTGCTGGGTTGGATGGACTAGACAGGTTACCTCACTGATGGGTTTCTGCTGCTGAACTGGAAAAGACTTGACTGCTTGGCACCTGCTAACAGAATATGCCGGCACTGTAGCTTGAGTTGCTGTTGCTCAAGCTTGGCTTGGCAGATCACTTTAGCTGTTCATGTCTCTAATGGATGCATTGATATGGACCCCCAAGGCTCCCTCTTCCATAGGTAGCTGCTGCTGTGTGCTCTATTTCCAGCTCTTTTTGGCTAGAGTTTTCCAATGTTCTTTTTAGTCAAAGTGCAACTATCCTGTTTCAGAAAATGTAGCTACCTTTAGCTTAGGAGTGGCAGAAACCTCTTCTTATAGACTCCCTATGTACCTAGATTTTGAGGTCTGTCATTTGCAGGCAGGAGGTGGGAGAGAACTAGTTTCTCCAGTGTGATAATTCTTCCTGACCCAGATCAGGTTCTTCATTTAGACACTCCATCTTTACTTATGGTGGTCAGAAAGTTGCACTCTCCCAATTTCCCCTTCCCATAAGAGACTATGCAGAAGAATGGCTGGGGACAAAGTTATCAATAAGGTCTATACCCTAGAACAAGTCTATTGTCTTTGCTGGCCTGTTCACATGCAATTGAGTTACTCAAGCCTCAGACCGCTTCCCTCCTACTTTCTTTACTTATAATAAGACTTCCCTTTTCCATACCAAAGTCTTTGTCCCCTGAGGCCTTCAACTTCGTTGAAGTCTAAATGGGTCACATCCTGGCATAATATTATTATTATTAATTATTATAGTTGTTATTATTAACAATTATTATAATCATGGCCATGCAATCATTGTGCATATTGTTTTTCTGGTTCTGTTTACTTCAATCTGTATCAGTTCATATAAGTCTTCCCATGCTTCTTTGAAGTTTTCATATTGATCATTTCTTCCATTTATGTACCACAATTTGTTTAGCTATTTTTCCAATAAATGAAAAATGTATTTTGCTTCCAGACTTTTTCCTAACACAAAAAAAGTGTTGCCATGAATATTTTTGTAGTTGTTATGAATATTTATGGGATCCTTCTGTCTTTATCCTTTCTCAGGTGTATGTATGCCTTTGAGATCTCTGGATGAAAGAGTATGGGCATTTTGGTCACATGTTTTTAGCATAACTCCAAATTGGTTGGACCAACTTATAGTTTCTGTATTTGTATCACCCTTCCCATATTGACTATTCCCACCTTTTGTCATCTGTGCCAATTTGAGAGATATAAAATAAATTATCAGAGTTGTTTTGATTTCCATTTTGGGGTGATTTCTAGCAATCTTTCATGTAGATGTTAATAGTCTGCAATAATGTTTTTCTTTTGAGAACTGTTTCTTCATATACTTTGTTAATTAATTTGTGGAAGATTCAAGGTCTGCAGGGAATAAAAAAAAAAGAAATATTGAAAAATAAAGGTGAAAGCTTTCAAATATAAAATAGATAGTCCCCACCCTAGAAAGACCAAGAAGCATAAATACCTTACCTATATATGAAGAGACTAGAAAGACAATGAATCTATGCCTCATTCATACCTTTGTACTTATCTACATAATATTACCCAAGGAATCTAGGAGGTAAAAAAGACTGAATTTAAACTAATCACCCTAAGGCAACATCAAATGGCTTGTGGTTGCCAGGGACTTTTAAGACAGAGAAAATGTGTTTATTGGAGAAGCAAATGTCACATTTCTTGCCTGGAAGTGACAGTCTCTGAG
Source organism: Gymnobelideus leadbeateri (assembly GCA_011680675.1). Classification (NCBI taxonomy): domain Eukaryota; kingdom Metazoa; phylum Chordata; class Mammalia; order Diprotodontia; family Petauridae; genus Gymnobelideus; species Gymnobelideus leadbeateri. The sequence goes on along the minus strand of WOXC01003546.1, from coordinate 367,411 downwards.
ATAAGGTATTTTAGGAGTTGAAGAATCTTCTGTCAATCCTAAACTGCTTCAAATTCTAAACTAAGGGACCATTGCTCTAGCTAAAAGAGCTTTGTAGCACTCTAGCTGAAATAAGCACAATCACATTCTGGTTGAAGTCACCACAGTAGCACCCAGCCCAGCTGGTGTCTGAAGATGGGAAAAGATGGCATGTGCCAACGGAAGAGCAAGCTATAAGAGTAGTGAACACATGCAGCTAAGGTAACACCTCCCAAGAAGAACCTAACAGCTGAGCAACCTGACTGACCTAGCCCAGCAGTAACTAGCCAGTGGCAGAGTAGCCTGCCCATCCATCCTTGTTGGCCCAGTGGATGCCAAGCCCAGTCTACTAACAGTAGAACATGGTGAAGAACCAGTATGGCTGCTGAATGAGTTGCTCCACCCAGCCCAGCAGCAGATCAACCCATTCTGCTTAGACAATGAGGAGCAAGCCCAGATGAGCTGTTCATCTAGTGGAGATACTGTGCCTTTCAAAAAGCCAGCCCACATTAACTGTGGAGAAAAATGTGAGGTCCCTCTGGAGACAGTAAGGACATAAAGGCCCTGCAGTTCTAGAGTTGTCAATAGCCTTAGCTATATATATATATATATATATACCCCAACTTGTGTGTCTCACTACTCTTTTATATTAAGTTTGTGCCTGAGGGGTGGAGCCAAGATGGCGGAGTAGAAACAGCTCATCCAAGCCACTCTGCCCCCAGATTCCCCCCAAACTATGTAAAAGAGGACTCTAAACAACTTCTGGAGCCCAAGTACCCACAGAACGACACAGAGAAGCTAACCTCCCGCTGAGGACAGCCCAGCAGCCCTGCAGGAAGGACCAGCGCAGTGGTCTGGGACCTGGCAGCGTGCAGTGAGCAGAACGCAGGAGCCGAGCAGAGCCCAGGTCCTCGTGAGCCGAGGTTTTAGCCCCAGGGCGGCAGGGCCAGCAGCCAGCTGGAGGAACCCCAGAACACCAGGAACTGTGGAGACGCCAGAATTATCAACATAGACTTGCCTAGGACAAAGTAAGAGGTTAGTGTCCTATGGACTTTGGGACCCGTATTTGGGGAATGCGTCAGCTCCCTCCCCTGGGGGCTAGAAGCCACTGAGGAGACACGCCACTTTGTAGTTTTCAGAGGCATCTCCGGCTCCCAGCCTACAAATCATGGGGAGATCCAGCGATCAGTCTTGGGGGGTAATCGCTCTTGCTTTAACCTCCTGGATCTGGATTGTGATCTAGGGTGGAAGTTGTGGGTGGGTTTACAGCTTGCCAGAAACGGAAGTTGCCCCCCACATGTTCAGGACAAAAATTCCTCTATCTGGCCTTAAAGCCATAGTGTGGCAACAAGCCCAAAAGTCAAGCAATTAAGTGGCAACATGCCAAGGCAAAGGAAACAGAAAATGCAACCCTAGACTCCTATTTTGGGGGCATAGAGCGGGAAAAGGACTGTGAGGTCAGAAGTCCTGCTCCAAAAGCCCCAGGGGAAAACATGAGTGGGTTGCAGGCCATAGAGGACCTTAAGAAGGACTTTAAAAATCAAATAAGAGAAGTGGAGGAAAAATTAGAAAGAGAAATGAGAAGGATGCAGAAAAGTATGAAATGAGGGTCAACAGCCTGACTGAGGAAAACAACACCTTAAAAAATAGACTAACTCAAATGGCAAAGGAGGCCCAAAAGGGCAATGTGGAGAAGAATGCCTTAAAAAGTCGAATTTGCCAGATGGAAAAAGAATCTCAAAAGTTCACTGAGGAGATTCATTCCTCAGAGTTAGACTGGAGCAAATGGAAGCTAGTGACTTTATGAGAAATCAAGATGCTGTTAAGCAGATCCAAACAAACGAAAGATTAGAAGGCAATGTGAAATATCTCATGGGAAAAACCACTGACCTGGAGAATAGATCCAGGAGAGACAATTTAAAACTTATTGGACTACCTGAAAGCCATGATCAAGGAAAGAACCTAGAAATCACCCTTCAAGAAATTCTCAAGGAAAACTGCCCTGATGTTTTAGATCCAGAGGGCAAAATAGAGGTTGAAAGAATCCACCGATCACCTCCTGAAAAAGACCCCAAAAAGAAAACTCCCAGGAATGTTATAGCCAGGTTCCAGAATCCCCAGATCAAGGAGAAAATACTACAAGCAGCCAGGAAGAAACAATTTCAATATTGTGGAAACACAACCAGAATAGCACAGGACCTGGCAGCTTCTACACTGAGGGATCGAAGGGCATGGAATATGATATTCCAGAGGGCAAAAGAGCTGGGAATGAACCCAAGGGTCACCTACCCAGCAAAACTGAGCATTTTGTTTCAGGGGAAAATATGGTCATTCAGTGGAATAGAGGACTTTCAAGCATTCTTGAGGAAAAACCAGAATTGAATAGAAAATTTGACATCCAGACACAAGAAGGAAGAGATGCCTGAGAAGGTAATCAGGGAAAAGAAATCAAAAGGAACTTATCAAAGTTGAACTATTTACATTCCTATATGGAAAAACAATAACCGTGACTAATGAAACCTTTCTCACTATGAAAATAATGGAAGAAGGTGTGTGGTCATATGAATACATATGTGAATGTGTGTGTATATGGTTACAGTTATATATGGATAGAGGGCATAGGTTGAATTTGTTGGGAAGGGAAAATACTCAAGGGATGAAATTATGAGGTGAGAGAGGAAAGTGGCAGGAGGAGATGGGGAGAGACAGGGTAGGGTAAACTATCTCATGTAGAGGAAGCAAGGGGAAGTGGTTGCAAAAGAGGGGGAGAATAAGGAAGGCTAAAAAGGCAAAACCACATTCACATTGAATTTGGTTCAGGGAGAGAATGACATACATACTAATATCTCAACCTGCAGCAGGATAAGGGGAAGGGGGATGGGAGGAGGGATGATGGATGGGAGGGCATCCTTGGGGTGAGGGGAGGTTGGAGGTGCCCACTATAGAAGAGGGACAGGATCGTGTGGGGAATGGACCAGGTGGGGGGGTGGGATGAGTGGGAGGGAATTATAAGCAGCCTTGTACAATATATCTACTATGATAATGTTTTGCATAGCTAGACATGTACAACATATACTGAATTACGTATCTCCCCAGAGGGAATGGGTGACAAGGATGGAAGGAAATGGATCTGAAATTCGAGGTCGTAACATTAAATGTTTCAGATATATATATAAAAAAAAAAGTTTGTGCCTACTTGTCCATTCTGGACTCTGGGTACATTTGTAGGAAAATACACCCCTGGTGACAGGGAAAATGCTTTGTAACTATTGTTCTTGCTAAGCCATTTGAGCAAGTAAGTGCCTTTACTAAAGAACTTGTTCTATTGCCTGACTGTTAAAAGAAAACACATTGGTCAGGGCTTATAATCTAGCACAGAGGTTCCTAAATTTATTTGGTCTACCAGCCCCTTTAAAAAAGAAATTACCCAGAGCCTCCACCCTCCCTAGAAATCTACTTTCTTTAACGCTTTAACTGTTTTTTTTTTTAATTTGAATCATTTCAAAAAAAAATTTTTTTTTTTGCTTTTTTGGAGGGGGGGTGGTCAGGGCAATTGGGGTTAAGTGATTTGCCCAAGGTCACCATCTAGTAAGTGTTAAGTGTCTGAGACTGGATTTGATCTCAGGCTCTCTTGACTCCAGGGCCAGTGCTCTATTCACTTCGCCACCTAGCCGGCCCCCAAATATATTTTTAAATGACATCTTAAATTTAGTAATTTATTGTAAATTTGTAAGTTTTTTCATGCATTGAAATTTTGATGACACAATATTACATCGTGTAACTATATAGCATCACATTATAAACAAGTCATTACACACACGTATTCCTTCCTGCCAGTGCATGCTGGACTTCCCAACAATGTAGGACACACTTGCCTTCCAACACTTGCTTAACTTGATCACCAATGGGTTATAACTTGCATTTTATTTGGGAAAATAATGTAATCATTAGGACTTTAACTCTGTTACACAGCAGATAAAACATGTTCAAATGGTTTTCCAAAATTTTATTACCTTCTCTTCTTTCCTTTTTTCCACTGCCCCATTATTTTTACCCCCAATTGTGCCCAATGCTACAACCACCACAACCCCCATTGTTCCAGAGACCACCCCCCCCCCCCCAAGGAGTGCTATTACCCATGTTGGGAACCTCTGTGGGAGGATAGTCAAACACAAGATTTTCTCTAACATCCTGGTAGTAGTAACAGATGCCTTCTGGCAACTCAGTGTGTCAGTAGTGGTGTGGACTGGGTGAAAAAAAAAACAATAGATTAACAGAGTTATTTCATGAAGTCACAGGTTTCTCTTCCTATAATAGTTGCATTAATTTTGTTCATGCAAAAATGTTTTTTTTTTCAATTTCATTTGTAAGACTATGTATTTGTGTTGCCCATATAGGTTAAATGTATATCCACACGGGTCTATTCTGTCTTGATGTGGCTTACATGGAAGGATAAATAGATATTTTGAGTCTTCTCTATTTTCTGTTTTTTGAGGGATACTTTGATTCCTGCCAGGAGGGGAATAAGAGACTGGGCCATGAGGTTGACCACTCTGCTCTACTCAGAGATGGGGTAGCCAGAATTATACATTATCTACTCCAATAAATATTGCTATCCTAGAGGGACTAAATTTTAGATTTAAGCTTAATTCCTTGTTTCTGTTCTTTTAAAAGGGAAAGAGTCCTTCAAGCTATGTCTCTTACTACCAAATGCTAGTTACACAAAGATCATCATCACAAATAGTGAATAGCAAATAAATAAGTTCATTTATTCAAGTCAATAGTAAACAGAAATCAGAGAAACTCTATAGATTAGAATATGCCAGATGCTATATAGAATGAATATAATCTCTCCCACTTGGAGCAAGATATCTCAGTTTGACCATGAATGAAAGAGGAAGGGGGGGGGGGGAAGAAAGGAGACAGGGAGGAGGGGAGAGAGAGAAAGAGAGAGGGGGAGGGTCCTTAATAATACCTAAGGGGGAAATTTCTCCAAAATCTAGAGTGATAACCTGGGAATAAGAACATTATTGAGATACCTGCTCCTCTATGTGTCAGGTTCTTCCTGGAATTTTCTCTCCCTCCAAAGACCTTTCTTGAAGAGAACCTGGGATCATGTGCCCTTTCATGATGTCAGAAGCCTTAAGAATCAGGATCTCAACCCCCAAACTCTGGACAGCCCTTTCCTTCATGCAAACACGGAGAATCAAAGATTCATTCTCTACCAATGAGAAGTTTTATGCAAATGAACTTGAGGCCTAGGTTACATATGTAATCAAAATTACCCATTTTATCTTTTGTGATCATCTCTATTCCTTAGTTTGTCAAGAATTTTTCCTTGACTTTATCTGTGAATGAGATTGGATTTTGTTTCCTTCCAATTCTTTTATGGTGTGACCTTTAACATTCAGATTGAGTAGCCATTTTTAACTTATTTCAATATAAAGTGTTTGCCAAAAGTTAATTCCTACCAAACTGCTTTATAGTTTTCCTAGCAGTTCTTGTCAAGAAAAAGAAAAAGATTTCTTCAATAATTGATATTCTTAGATACATCAAACAAAGAGTTATTGAGCTCAATAGTTTCCACTTCCTTATCTTCTCTGTTCCACTGATCTGCACCTTGGTTGCTTTTCGAAAAGAAGCATCTTTGTTGATATCCTTTCTGTGTGGGCTTCTGGGGTGTGGACGTCAAATTCTGACGCAACTGCAGGTCCTCAGAACCATACTGCAGAAACTTCCAAACCCATAAAGACATCCAAACATTGGCTTGACTTCCTCCAAACAGATTTAAATGGCCTCTCTCATCTCTGAACTCACTCTGTTCCTTCCTTTGAGCCTAAACTCAACATTTGTCATCCCCCCCCCGCAAACACAACTTAGAGCCATACAGCAGAAGACATGGTTCAGATGGTCCAAGGCAGGACTGCTGAGGAAGGCAGCTTTGTAGGCAAGACATTTAGGAACTGGGAACTTCTTGCAACATCTACCTTACTTTCATCTGGGGGGGTGGTGCACATCAGTGTTTTATTTTTTAAGCTTCAGCTTTAAGCATGTCCCAAATCCAGTTATTTTTAGTCCAATTGGTTTACCCCATTTCAAGTTAACTTTGTGTCACTACTTGTTATCATAACAACAAGCACCTGGATGGAGCTTTGAAAAGTAATAAATAAACCTGAAACAGTTGAGGGGATTTCCAGGAAAAGCCAGCATTTTCTAACCCTGTATCCTAAGTGCTACAAAGCAGATTTCTTTACTTTACACCTACAAAAAGACTAATCCAGATAAATTGTATTATAATTGCTGTCTTTCCTCCAAAGTGTTCCCTCATCCTTACCCATTCAATTTCACAGGGAGATTATTCATCACCTAGGGTGACAGTACAGTGGCTTCTCACGCAGTAGGGGAAAGGAGGCTAGGTCTGAAGGATATGGGATCTTATTGGCAGAACTGTGAGTTCTAATAGGATCTTAACAAAGCCATATGTGCCACTCAAACAGAGGAAAATTACTTTTGTCTTTTTACAGGCAAACCACAAACCAAACCGGCCAACAGGTGGGTGTGACCTGGGTGTCATAACCTCCTTGGGTAACATTTAAGTTGGTGTAATATTTAGATATTTGGAAAAAGAAGAGAGGAGAAGGGATAAAGAAATAATCCTTCTAACAATGGTCCTGCCAATCGAAGTCCCAGTAAGAAGATATAACATGAATCTGGCCCTTCCCCAAGCATTGCTAAAAGCTAGGAGATAAATGAGAAACAAGATGCAGCCAATAGTTCACTAGGATTGGCTATCCAGAGTCTCATGGACAAACCAAAGTATGTTCTCATGTCAACAAAATCTCCTGCTTCTTTAAACTCTTTGACCAGTCTTCTCTCTACCTTTATGCATTAACTAAAACCTAGTTCTCCTCTGAGAACACCATGTTCCTTACAACCTTATCCATTTGAGGTCGATCCTTTTTCTACTACCCCCAACTTATAGGGACAGGAAGAGAGGTGAGCATGTTCCTTGTTACTCATCATTCCTTTCAGACTATCCTGCTACTTATCCCTTAATAACCTTTTCTTCTTGTGAGGTACATGCAATCAATATATGCAAACTTGTCCCCATACTTATTGACATCTAGGCCACTCTTTCAACATTTTCACCAACTTTATACCTGGCTCCCGGTCTTTCTATTTTGCATTTGATCATCATATTTTGTGATTTAAGTTTTCATGTTGATGGATCCTCTAACAAACTGATTAAGCAATTCTTCAATATTTTCCATTCTAACAACCTTATCCTTATTTATCTCCATTTAACCACCACATCAACAAGGGCATACCTTAAATTTACCTTACATATGATCCAACAGGAAAAGCACTAGGTTTAGAAAAGGAGGAGCTGGTTTCAAATCCTGGCTTTGTGGTTTACTTTATTTGAGACCTTGGGTAAATCACTTAATACTTCCAAGTTTGGTTTTCTCATCTTTAAAATGTGGGGTTGTACTAGATTACTTCCAAGATTTCTTTGGTCCTAATTTAATGATCCTAGCTATGACCTTGCTTTGCTAAGCTCAGAACTGGATTTTTTCAGCAAGTTAACTGAGTGAGTTTGAGCCCTACTCATCTTCATAGCTTCAAAATAGCAAGGAATTCACCAAAAAAGTAAAAGTTCTTTTAAACAAAAATAAAATATAACAAAATAAAAAAGTCATCATGTGAAAGATCCTAAAAGAATGAGTAAACAGGGGTGGCTAGGTGGCACAGTGAGTAGAGTGCTGGCCCTGGTCAGAAGGACCCGAGTTTGGATCCTGCCTCAGACACTTAACGCACACACAAACAAAAAAACCTAGCTGTGTGACCCTGGGCAAGTTACTTAACCCCAATCACCCTCCAAAAAGCAAAAAAAAAAAAAAAAAGAATGAGTAAACAAAAAAGACCTCATAATATTATTGGATAAATAAATATCAGGAGAACTCTTCAGAAGGTGGAGATGATACTGCAATAACTATCACTGGATCTCTAGAAATTACAAGTAGCCCCAGGGAGCCTGGGAAGCTTATAAAAGAATTAAAAGAAGAGATAAGAAATGAAATTAGAGTACTTAAGATTTTTAAAAGAAGTTGGTGGTATAGATTTGTACATAGAGAATTTTGATAAAGTGGTGAGCATTCTTAAAAAGAAAATAGCAACATCTAAGTGCAACAGTGTATAAGGATATGAGAAATATTGTAACAAAGTCAAAATACAACAAAATTAAAATAATACTTGAGATATAGTCAAACAAAAACAATTGATTTAAAGATGGAACTTAATGAGACAATCTGAGAATGACTGGTCTCCCAGGAAAATACAATAAAACAAAAAATCTAAATAACAGACCAAACTATAGTAAATCATACAAGAAATGTTGGAAAAGGAGACCAAAGTATGGTTATATAGGGCCACAAGGTTCTAGAAAAGAGTAATCTAAAGTTTAATTCATCCATAATGGTAGTCATAAAGTTCAAGACTTTCAGCACTAAACAAAGAATCTTCCAGTAAGACAGGAAGATGTCCTTTGCATATCAGAGGGAAATGGCACAAATTGCAAAAGACTGTTTGTTGACCAGAAGAAATGAAAGAAAGGATTTGGAATATGTTCTTCCAAAAAGGGAAATAAATTAAGTTTCATCCCAACATAACATTCTGTAAATCTAAATTTTACCAATAGTGACAAAAGATGGATTTTCAGCAGGAAGCAGAAACTTGAGTCCAATCCACTAAGGAATCTAAAAGTGAAAAAGATATTCAATATGCAAATTAATAAAACAAAAGAAACTTAAGAATGGCAAATTTCATATAAATTCCATATAGCATGAGAAGACTAAGTAGATCAATAAATGTTAATATGCAAAAAGGATGAGTCAAGCCTTTTAGAAGTCTTGCCTTATCTGTGACTAATTGAAAGAATAATTTGAGATATGAGAAAAAACCATGGGGGCAGCTAGGTTGTGCAGTGCATAGAGCACCAGACCTGAAGTCAAGAGGACCTGAGTTCAAATCTGGCCTCAGACACTTAGCCATGTGACCTTGGGCAAGTCACTTAACCCCAACTGCCCTGCCCTCCCCCTTCCAAAAAAAAAAAGTAAGAACAACCCATGAAGGAGAATCTGATAAAATTATTCCACAGGAGAGAAGAAACAAAGAAGAGACAGAAGTGATTTAATATTACTTGGAATGGATTACCATTCATGAAAATCACTCATATATATATGGGTAGATTGGAAAAGGGTAGAGAAGAACATGAATCCCACTTGTATATGGGCTGGGGAGAGGAGGAGACTAGGTTATTGTTCTTAGAAGTTTTACTTTGTCTGAAAGTTAACATGAGAACAAAGACAAAATCTTTATGGATGAAGTCTATGAAACAAGATAAGGTAGAAATGTCCTAGTGTAGGAAAGGAATGGAGAGAGTGACAAAGTTCATAGGATTAGAGTTGGAGCAAAAAGGGACCTTGGAGATAGCTTGGCCAACTCCTATCTCCAAAGCCCATTTCTTTGTTTTTGGTGATATGGAGATTTAGGCCCAGATGATGTGGCTTGCTCAGTATTACAAAGGTGATGAGTGATGAGAGCCCAAGTCTTCTAACCCCAGATCCAAGTCATATCATACTTTGTATCTTTCATGAATTAATATGTTTTGAATGACATACCACAGATGAAGATCTTTTAAGTGAAGATATAAGGAAAGGTTCAGGAAGGGAAGAGAAGATCTACAACCAAACTCTTATCTGGGTTGGTCGAAGGAGGAAATATAGCTATTGTCCTTTATTAATCACAGCTTGCATAAGAATCATTGATAAAGCAGAGACAACATTTATGGGTAAAGTCCAAGAAAATGGATCAAACTGAACTCTTCTAGAGAAGAAAAAGACTTGGGGAAGGAAAAGAACCTTAATCAGATTTCCCAGAAAAAGGTGTAATGAGTGAAGGTTCATTCCCACAAAGATGTAGAGTCATGGAGGATGGGATGGATAGGAGGGATACTAAACCATAATATTATCCAGGTTGGGAAAAACAAAATGTACAAAGGAACAATTAGCCATAAAAGTAGAATCAAGGAATCTGAGCTTCAAATAGGCCAAAGGCAAAGGAGCAAGACAGGGGCACTATCAGTGGAAGGAGATTTGGATTAGATTGTTTCAAGTAAAATAAACACCAAGGATCTCACAATTCCAAATCTGCTTCAGGCCCTCATTACCTATGGCCTGGACTATTGCATTAGCTATCTAATCTGTCTCTCTCCCTCAAGCATCTCCTTACTTCAACCCCTTCTCCATTTAGCTACCAAGGTGATTTTTCTAAACTTTTTGTTTGACCATGTCATACACTGCTCAGTGAGTTTTAGTGGCTCCTATTACTTCCAGGATCAAATACAAGCTCCTTTGTTTGGTATTTCAAGTCTTTCTTAACATGGTCTCTTACTACCTTTCCAGTTTTACACCTCACTCTGCTCTACACACTCTTGTTGTTAAATTGTTTTCAGTTGTATCCAACTCTTTCTGGCCATATTTAGGGTTTTCTTGCAAAGACACTGGAGTGGTTTGCCATTTTGTTCTCCAGTTCATTTTACAGATGAGGAAACTGAGGCAAATAGGGTTCAGTGACTTGCCCAGGGTCACATAACTGGTAAGCATCTGAAGTTAGATTGAACTCAGGAAGATGAGTCTTCCAGACCCCAGGCAGGGCACTCTATTCATTGCACCACTTAGCTGCCCCTACATACTCTATATACCTGCAAAACTGGCCTGCTTGTAGTTCCCTGAACTTAATACTCCTACTATGCCATCAGTCATCTATGTGTTTAAAATTGACATTGTTTTATTTTCTGTAGTGTTTCTACCTACAATATAGTTTCCTTGTTTGTCTCTCTCCTGTCTCTATACCTTTGCACTCATATAGCTCTTTCACCTCTACCTCTTGGGTTGTCTTTTCAAAATTTCCTTTAAGATTTAGCTTAAATCCCTATTCTAGGAGACTTTCCCTGGTTCTGATAATACCTTGCTGCTAATACCTCCCCATCCTCTCAGTTTCTTCTATCTGCTATATATTGTATCTACCTAGTCATTTACATGTTGTCTGCCCCCATAAGAATGTAAGTTCACAAAAGGAGGAGATTGTGCTTTTGCCTTTTCTCTTATCCTCAGGGTTGAGCACACTACCTGGCATATAATAAGTACTTAATAAAGACTTGTTGACTTGACCTAGTGCTGATTATTTTTTTAAATACTATCACAAAATTTGATATATGATATATGTAAAATGAATGGGTGATAATCTTGAGTGTTAATAATAGCTAGTATGTTAATAATTTTAATAATAATAGCTAGTTAATATACTAAACCTTCCCTTAAAATGGAAGGGAGTAGCAGACTAGTTGAGAATATAGAACCTCTTAACTTGTTGTATATAAAGAACATGTCTAAAATATAAACAACCATACAGAGCTAAAATGAGAGACTGGAATACAATTTATTGAATCAGGAACTGAAATTATGATTCCATATAAGACAATAATAAAAGAAAGACAAATGAGGAAACTGTATTATGGGTAAAGACACATTTGAAAAAGAAATAATATCAATATTAAACACATATGCACTTAATGGAATACTGTAAAATGACATTATTGATACTAATTCATTGACTAAAAGGAAACTATAATAAGATCTTGATGATAAAATAACAATTCTAGGTAATATCAATGTGCCTTTCATATCTTGACAAATTTAGAAAAAGGTAGAAGGAAATAGTAATTTAGAAAAGAATCCTGGGAGATTTTGACTTAACAGACTTATAGAGATTATTGAATTGGAATATTAAAGAATATGTTTATTTTTCAGAATCATAGGGTACCTTTCAAACTGTATTATGTGCTAGGACATGAATAAATAAACTTTAAAAGGCAGAAATATTAAACCCACCCTTTGCAGACCATAATCCAACAAAAGCTGGAATCAATTAAGGAAATAGTAACCAAAGATATAGAACTAAATGAAGACTAAGAAACAGTATCCTCAATAATGAATGGATCAGAGAGTGGAGCCAAGATGGCAGAGTAAAAGGAAGAAATACAGCAAGCTCCTGCTCAGACACCCCCCGCCCCAAATTCCTTCAAACAGATCTAGAAAACCAGACCAAATCCTGATCAGGAAATTCTAGAGAAAAAGTCACTGTGATTCATTTTTTTTAGCCAAGATCTGCCTAGAAAGACACAGAGACAGGAGTGTGTGGTCTCTGGAGATGGGATCTGGCCAGGAGGACTGAAAGAGCAGGGCAGACAAGGTGCTAGACCCATAACTGAGCATGTGACCTGATGCAGGCTGCAGGAACAGGTGTCAACAAGCAGCTTTGTTGCTTACTAACCAGTTAAGGGTCACATATACAGGGAGGAGTGAGGAGGGGACCTATAGTAGGGGTGGCATTCTGAAATGAGGCATGATCTCAAGCTCTAGGTCTTATACTATTCAGAGCAAGTTCAGAGGCAAGCATTTACTGTGTGGCTCAAATCCAGGCACATGCCAGAGCCAGCTAGTATCAGGTCATGAGAGCCAAACGTTAAATTTTCAATGTGAACATTTACACCTCAGAAATCAGCAAGTGATACTTTTTTTCTAGCTTTATAAAATAATCCTTTGGTAATTTGATTGGTATGACACTGAATAAGAATGAGCAAACTTAAAAAGAATCCTACCATGAAAAGCTCTTATGGTGGCAAGGATACCCAAGGCACAGTCCCAAAAGAAGAGAATGACTCCAAAATTTCTATAAACAAAACCTCAAATAAAAACCCATCTTGGGCACAAAATCAACTAGAATATCTGGAAGAGATGAAGCAAGAGTTTTAAAATGTTTTTATAAATGAAATGAAAGCACTTGAGGAAAAAAAATTGGAAAAGAAAAGAATTGGAAAGAGAATTAACAGCTTGGCACAAGACACAAAACAATATCTTGCCCAAGAAACAAACTCTATGAAAATTAAATCGGACAAAACAGAAGTCAATGACTCTATGAAACAGCAAAAATATTAAAATCAAATTCAAAAAAATAAAAAATATAATATCTAAAGTATCTCATAGCACAAAAAAATGACCTGAAATCAGAACAAAGAGAAATAATTTGAGAATCATTGGACTACTAGAATGCCTTGACCAGAACAAGATTTAGATATCCTCTTTCAAAAAATCTTAAAAAACAAAAAACCTGTGAAGATCCCTTAGGAACAAAGGACAACTTAGAAATATAAAGAATCTCAGGATACTTCCTGAAAGAAACCACAAAATGAAAACTCAGAAATATTATAGTCCAAATTCAGAGCTTTTAGGTAAAAGAAAAAGTATCACAAAGAGATGTAGTCACTGGGGAAAGGAAGGTAATAAACATTTTTGTAGGACCTAATATGTGCCAGTAACTGTACTAAGCACTTTTTACAAATATTATCTCATTTAATCTTCACAGGTTTGCAAGATAGATGCTATTATTATTACCATTTTGCAATTGAGAAAACTAAGGCAAATAGAGGTCAAATGACTTTTACAGGGTCATACAACTAATAAGTGTTTAATGCTAGATTTGAACTACTAGATGCCTCATAAATCAAGAACATATGTCATTTAGCAGTCACTAAAATAAAGGCACAGAGGAGCATATTATATACTATTCCAGAAGGGAAAGAACATGGGCTTATAACTAAGAATGACTTACCCAGCAAAACTGAATACAATAGCTACAGGGCAAAATAATGGGTCTTCATTGACATAGAGGACTTCCAGGCATTACTGATGAAAAGAATAGAGCTGTTTAGAATGTTGAAGTTTAAACACAGGAGTTAAGAGAAATATAAAATGGTAAACACAAATGAACAATGATTTTTTAAAAATTAAGGAGAAATTACTTATATTCAAATATAGAGAGACGATATCTCTTCAAAACTCTATCATCATCAGGGGTCATAGACAAAGTCCAATTAGACAGAAAAGCTAAGAATGATTAAGTCTTAATGGCAATAAGGGAAGAATGGAAAGAGAGGGAAAGAGGGAAAAATTAAACATATAAAATGTTTTACACGTGTTGACCTTCCCTATCTCTACTACAAAGGCTTTCAGGGCGATGATATCTATCTCTTTGCAGCCAAGCACATTCTGTATAATTTTACAATATTCACTTTCAATTGTTTTGTGGTAGTTGCTCTTTCCCTTTAAAATTTTGTAATGATTGTATACAGTACAGTGTTTTCTTGGCTATCCCTATTTCACTTCCATGCTTCCCTATATTAATGATAGCTATAATTTCTTATAAAACATTTATATCCTATTATATTCACATACTATCATTTGTTTAACCACTTCACAATCTAGGACATCTATTTTGTTTCTAGTTCTTATATCTTATTGTACTCCCATATGTGACAACAGGTTCTTTCCTCTTCCTCTAATAAGTCACCCCATTTCTCAACTCTGGTCATTTTCACTGGCTGTCCTCCATGTCTGGAATTCTCTCTGTCTTGATCTCTGCCTCCTTGCTTCCCTGGCTTCTTTCCAGACCCAGCTATTATCTCCTGCAAGAAGCAATTTCTAATCAAACAACAACAGCCAACTAATCTTAGTAGCTTCCTTCTGAAACTACCTCCAATTCATCCTGTATATATCTTATTGGTACATAGTTGTTCATGTTTTGTCTGCCCCATAGACAATAAGATCCTTGAGGGTGAGGACTGCTTGTTTGATTGTTCGTCTGCTTGTATTTATATCCTCAGTAATTAGCACAGTACCTAGCATATAAGTAACTGCTTGAATTATTTGACTTGAGACTTGACTTCTCTACCACAACAAAAGTGCTTTTTATAATATTTGTATGCACATGGAGGTTTTCTTTTTGTCAATGACCTCTTTGAGTAATATGCCTAGTAGTAGAATTTCTGTATCAAAGACACTTTTTTGTATAGTTCCAAATTGCTTTCAAAAATGGTTGTTCCAGGGAGGCTAGGTGGCACAGTGAATAGAGCACCAGCCCTGGAGTCAGGAGGACCTGAGTTCAAATTCGGCTTCACACACTTAACACACACAAAAAAAAACTACCCATGTGACCTTGGGCAAGTCACTTGACCCCAATTGCCCCAAAAAGCAAAACAAACAAACAAACAAACAAATGGTTGTTCCAACAATGTATTAGGGTGCTTGATTCTCTACAATTCCCAAAGAGTGACTATTCTTCAGTTAATTTACTGGATGTGAGGTGACACCTCAAGGTTGTTTTGATTTGCATTTTTGTTATTAATGATTTAAAGCACTCTTTCATTAGATTGTTAATTGTTTGCAATTCTTTTGAGAACTGGTTATTCATACTCTTTGATCACTTATCTAATGGGGAATGACTTTTGGTCTTTATATTTATGTTATTTATCTATATATTTGGAATACTAACCCTTTATCAGATATGTATGATAAAAAAGATTTTTTCCAAGTAAATGGCTTTGAAGGGAAGGAATATTTTATTGAAATAGACAAAATAATTACAGATTTCATATGGAAGAAGAGGAAAATGAGAATTTCAAGAAAACAATCTTTAAAAGTCAGAGTGAAGAGGATCAGATCTCAAAGTATATTATAACTCAATACAGTCAAAACTTTCTGGCAATGGAATACAAAATAAGTCCACATAAATCATACTCGTTCATATGTATAACTATTAAAACCCAACAGAAAAAGCTTGAAAGAGAAATCCCATTCCAAATAACTCCATAAACTCTAAAATATTTGGGAGGGCAAATACTAAGAATCAGTCAGGAACTATGTAAATCCAATTACAAAACACTCTTCGCTGAAATAAAGATGGACTAAGTAATTGCAGAAATATCAATTTCTCATGGGTAGTTTGAATCAATATAACATAAATGATAATACTATCCAAATAAATTTACTTATTCAGTGTCATACCAATCAAACACCAAAGGATTATTTTATAAAGCCAGAAAAAAATAGTAACAGAATTAAAACGAAGAACAAAACACTAGAAATCCCAAGAATAATAATGAAAATAAGAGGTGAGAAGTAATGGGATCTATCAGTGCCAGATCTCAAAGTGTGCTACAATGATGTAATCATTAAAATCACTTGATTCTTTTACTGAAAACAGGGAGAGTGAAGGTGGAGAGAGAGAAAGGGAAAGAGGAGCAGGGGGAGAAACAAAGAGGGGAAGGGAGAGAATGAGGGATTGGAGAGAGAGAGAGAGAGAGAGAGAGAGAGAGAGAGAGAGAGAGAGAGAGAGAGAGAGGGAGGGAGGGAGGGAGGGAGATGACTCAGTGAAGCAGATTAGATAAATAACATGAAGAAGCAAAAAAAAAAAAAAAAAGCATAGTGTTTGATAAACTCAAAGACCCCAGTAGGAAAGACTCACTATTGGACAAAAACAGATGGGAAAACTGAAATAGGGCAGAAATTAGGTTAGACTAACATCTAATATCATATAATAAGATAAACTTTAAATGGATGTATGGTCTAGTTATAATAGATCACATCGTAAACTAATTAGAAGAGCAAGAAAGAAATCCCAGTGGATGGATAGGGGAAGAGTTCATGACTAAGCAAGTGGTGAAGAGAATTGAACAAGATAAAATGGACAGTTTTGATTACCAAAAATTAAAAAGGTTTTCTACAAATAAACTGAATGTAGAAAAATTAGTAATGAAACAGATGAATGGGAAAAATCTTTGCAATAAGTTCTGCTGATAAAGGTATCACATACAAGATAAATAAACAGCTACTTCAAACAGTGGTGTTGCTCTGAAGTGAAATTCAGATGCTGAACTGGAAAAGGGGAACAGTGAAAAGACATTGCATCATCTTGCCAAAAAAAAAAAAAAGTAAAACTATTTCAATGCTTGCTTTGGTGTAGTGGGACTGCTGTTTTGATATTACTGTTATTGGGAATTAATAAGAAATGTTAATTTTAAAACTGTAGTAAATACAGAGGAATTATAATGTGTATTCTTATAATAAAAACAGCTGTATAGTATAATGTGAAATTATGATAAATATAAAAATTTAAATATATTTTAACATTCTTTTATAAAATTGTGTTTAAAATTATTCAAATCCATATTAGTCATATTACCAAAAAGTCCTCCAAAATGAGAAAATTATATATGTCAATTTGTACTCAGAGTTTATCAGTTTTCTCTCTGCAAGTGGATAAGTCCTTTGGAATTATATTGGATCACTGTATTGATCAGAGTAGCAAAGTCTTCCGTAGTTGGTCATCCTTACAACATTGCTGTTACATGCAAAATGATCTCCCAGTTTTTTTCACTTCACTTAAAATCAGTTCATATAAGTCTTGTCATTTTTTTTTTATGAAACCTCCCCTTTGTCATTTCTTATGGCTCAAAAATATACCAACACAACCATATACCACAACTTGTTCAGTCATTCCCCAACTGATGGAGATCCTCTCAATTTTCAATTCTTTGCCACCACAAAAATAGCTGCTATAAATATTTTTGTACAGATAGATCCTTTTCCTTTTTCCTTGATCTCTTTGGGTAATATACCCACTAGTGGTATTGCTGGATCAAAGGGTATACACAATTTTAAAACCCTTTGGGCATAGTTCCAAATTGTTCTCCAGAATGATTCAAGCAATTCACTACTTCATCAAGAGTTCATTAGTGTATCCATTTTCCCTCATACCCTCCAGTATTTGTCATTTCTGATAGATGTGAGGTGATACCTAAGAGTTGTTTTAATGTGCATTTCTCTAGTTAATAGTGATTTAGAACATTTTTTCATATGACAATAGATAGCTTGAATTTCTTCTTCAGAAAACTACCTATTCATATGTTTTGACCTATCAATTCAGAAATGGCTCTTTTTTTTTTTTATAAATTTGAATCAATTCTCTAGGTTTTGAGAAATGAGGGATTCATCAGAGAAACTTTTTTATGTTACTTCATTGCCCATGGTACTTTTTAGCAAAATGTAGTTTCCCTGATTAGTTCTTTTAATTAAGTCTATTTTTGCTTTTTCTTTATCTGAGATCATGATTGCTACCCCTGCCCTTTTCACTTCAGCTAAAGCATATTAGATTCTGCTCCAGTCCTTTATTTAACTCTGTGTGTCTTTCTGTTTCAAATATGTCTCTTGCAAACAACATATTGTTGGGTTCTGGTTTCTAATCCATTCTGCAATCTGCTCCCATTTTATGGGTGAGTTCACCATTTCCATCCATTCCATTTTCATCCCATTTCCATTCACAATTATGATTACTCCATCACATTTTCTTGTTCTCTTTCTCTTTCTCTTTCTCTTTCTCTCTCTCTCTCTCTCTCTCTCTCTCTCTCTCTCCAATCCCATCCCTATCAACCTCTCTCAAAAGTTATATTGCCTCTAACCACTGCCTCCCTTAATCTGCCCTCTCTTTTATCATCCCCTCCCTTTTCTCTTATCCCCTTCCCCTCCTAGTTCCGTTGGGTAAGATAGAGTTCCATTTTGAACCAATTCCATTGAGAGTGAAGTTTAAACATTGCTTTCCATCATCATTCCCATTTTCTTTTATATTGTTAAAGTCCTTCCTTGAACAATGGGGTATAGAAATATATCTTACCCTACAGGAAAATAGAAGGGAAGTGGATAAGAGAAGGTGGTGGATAATAGAAAGGATGGCAAATTGGGGGAAGGGGTAATGAGAATGCATGCCATCTTGGGGTGGGAGGAGGGGAGAGATGGGTAGAAAATTTGGAATTCAAAATCTTGTGGAAGTTAATGTTAAAAACAAAAAACAAATTAATAATAACTAAAGTTCTTCCTTGCCTCTTTTATGTAAGAAAATTTTCTGTTCTTCCTCTCCCTTCACCTAGTTCATCCCTCTTTCTCATCTCTTCATTTTTGGGAAATAATTCCAACATAATCAACTCACACGCATGCTCTCTGACTATGTAAATTCCTTTTAATTATCCTAAAAAAGATCAAGTTTTTAGGAATTATGTGTATAATCTTCACATATAGGAATATTAAGAGTTTAACTTTATTGAGTCTTTTATAATTTCTCTTTCACATTAGCCTTTTTATGTTTCTCCTGAGTCTTGTGTTTGAATGTCAAATTTTCTATTTAGCTCTGGTATTTTTTCATCAGGAATGCTCAAAAGTCCTCTATTTCATTAAATGTCTATTTTCCCCTGGAAGGATTGTACTCAGTATTACTGGGTAGATTATTCTTGGTTTTAATCAATCCTATCTCCTTTGCCTTTTAGAATACCATATCCCAAGTCCTCAGCTCTTTTAATATGGAAACAAGTAAATTTTGTGTAATCCTGACTGTGGCTTCATGATATTTGGTATTTCTGACTGATTGAAAGTATACTGTTTGACATTGGAGAACTGGCATTTAGTTGTAATAATCCTGGGAGCTTTCATTTTGGAATCTATTTTAGAAGGTGATTGGTGGATTCACTCAATTTTTACTTTATCTAAGATATCAGGGGCAGTTTTCCTTGATAATTTCTTGAAATGATATCTAGGTTCTTTTTTGATTATGACTTTCTGGTAGTCCAATAATTTTTAAATTATCTCTCCTCTATTTTCCAGGCCAGTTGTTTTTCCAATGAGATATTTCACATTTTCCTCTTTTTCTGTTCTTCTGATTTTGTCTTATTGTTTCTTGATGTCTCATGTAGTCATTGTAATTTTTAAAGAATTATGCTATCCAATGAACTTCTGTACCTCTTTTTCCACTTTATCTTTTCTACTCTTTAAGGAGTTCCTTTTTTTCAATGAATTTTTGTCCCTCTTTTGTCCTTAGACTAATTCTGGTTTTTAGGGTGCTATTTTCTTCAATATTTCATGTGCTTTTCTTTTACCAAACTGTTAATTTTCTTTTCATAACTTTATTGCATCGCTTATTTCTTCTCCCAATTTTTCCTCTACCACTCTTATCACTATTTTTAACTCTTCTAGGAATTCTTGTTGGGGTAATATCAAATTAGCATTTTTCTTTGAGGCTTTGCTTGTAACTGTTTTTGCACTCTTGTCTTCTGAGTTTGTCTTGGTCTTCCCTGCTACCACAGTAGATTTTTATGGCCAAGCTCTTTTTTTGCTTCTTGCTCATTTTACCAATCTATTTCTTGCCTTCAATTTTTGTGTTAAAGCTTGTTCTGTTTACCTATGGATGGAGCTGCATTGTCCCAAGCTTCAGGGCTTTTCATACTGCTGTTTTCAGAGCTACTCCCAAGAGATCTGCAAGTTTTCAGTGCTTCCAAAGTGTGATCCAGGGAGAAGTGCTTTCCTGGACTGTACACTGGTCTTTACCAAGGACACACCCCTCCTCTCCTACAAAAGCAAGCATTAGCACTCCTTTTGTTCCTGGAACTGTGACCAAGGCCCCTGCTCCTCTGTGACCAACTATGAGTGCTCTTTGCT
Source organism: Gymnobelideus leadbeateri (assembly GCA_011680675.1). Lineage (NCBI taxonomy): Eukaryota > Metazoa > Chordata > Mammalia > Diprotodontia > Petauridae > Gymnobelideus > Gymnobelideus leadbeateri. The sequence goes on along the minus strand of WOXC01003546.1, from coordinate 346,955 downwards.
GCCCTGGAACCCAGAGCTACATATGGGCAATAGAGTTGACAATAAGCACCAGCTATTCCCAGTGCCAGCAACAGGCCCCCTGTAATCTTTTTCTGACCAGTTGTCTGACCCCCTTGCCATCTCTGGACTGAGAATTCCTAAAGCTAATGCTGATGCTGTAGCCACCATTGCTGTCATCATATGTATACACTTAGGACAGGCTTCTACCCCAGTATCACAGACCTCTTCTAAGGATCTCCTAAGTTTTTTTAAAGCAGAAAAATGTCTCACCATGATCTTTTGTTGACTCTGCCACTCAAAATTTTTATTTGAGGCATTATTTTAACATTGTTTGGAGGGGAGTGTTGAGAGAATTCACCTGAGTTGCTGCCTCTAATCTTCCATCTTGGCTCCACACCAATAAAATAATTTTTTTAAAACTATCTGGCAATGATTTTTTTTTAAAAAGAAAGAACAGTAGAATAGAATAAAATAGTGGGATAGATTAGATAAGCAACATCTAGAAGTAAATACACATAAGAGCCTAATGTTCCATAAATCCCAAAACACAAACTATGACAGGAGGGACTCTTTGATAAACAAGAACTTCTGGGAAAACTGGAAAGTGCTTAAGTAAAAAATGGGTTTAATTCAGTATCATAAACTATATGATGTATTAAATTCCAAATGGATAAATAATCTACAAATTAAAAGTAATACCATTAAAAATTAGAGGAAAATGGAAGGTTAAAAGTTTCGCAACTATGGATGGGTAAAAAATTTACAACCAGAAATAGGTAGCTAGAGTTATAGGAGAAAAATAAACAATTATAATAATATAAAATATAAAAGATTTTTCACGAACAAAATTATTGCATCCAGAATAAGAAGAGAAGATATGAATTGGCAAACACACACACACACACACACACACATTCTTTCCATCAAAAATCACTAATAAAAATCTGACATATAAAATCCATACAAAACTGACACAAATCTAAAAGGCTAAGAGTCAATAGAGAGGTGAACAAGAATATAAACAATTTTCTTTTTTTTCATTTTATTTAATTTATTATTTGCTACATTTTAAGTTCCAAACTATCTCTCTCCTTTCCTCCTCAGTCTACACTAGAGAAAGTCACCATATGACACAACTCTACATAGACAGATAGACAGATAGACAGATAGATAGATAGATAGATAGATAGATAGATAGATAGATAGATAGATAGATAGATATGTAAAACCATACTACACAAACTTCTATTTATAGTTCTTTCTTTGGAGGTTGATAGCATTTTCCTTTGGAGGTCCTTTGTAGCTGATTTAAGTATTTATAATACTCAGAATATCTTAGTCATTCACAGTTACACTTTAAACAATATTGCTGTTAGTGTATATAACATTCTCTTGGTTCTATTCATGTCAATGTGTACATCCCTGGAAAGTACACTACCAAGGTAAGTAAACTCATCCACAACATTAAAAACTTCTCCATTTTCTGTAACCAATGGTTCCACACATGGAAGAGGCAGTGATGGCTGATGGAGCATCTGTGTTTTCTTGATGTTGTTAGGCCAAAATTAGCACAAGCAGCAGAGAACTGATCCATATTTTGTTGCATCTCAGCTTCAGAGACTACATTAAGTGCACAATTATCTGCAAACAGAAAATCATGCACCAACACTCCCTCCACTTTGGTCTTGGCTTGTAGCCTTTTCAAGTTGAAGAATTTAACATCAGTGAGGTAGCTGACCTTGATGCCATCTTCATCCTCCTTGAAAGCATTCGACAGAATGGCTGAAAGCATCATGATAATGAGGTTGATGCACACATTGCCAGAGTTAGCTCAGTGTTTGGGAGGCTCTGAAGGAAATATGGGAGAGAAGAGGTATTTGACTACCAAACTGAAGGTCTACAGAGCCATTGTTGTGTGCTTGTGAAACCAGGATGGTCTATCAGTGCCATCCCAGGAAACTGAATTGCTTCCATTTGAATTGTCTTAAGAAGATTCTAAAGATCACATGGCAGGATAAAGTACCAGACAATGAGGTCCATACTCAAACTAAACTGCCAAGCATTCAAACTCTGCTTCAGAGAATGCAACTCTGATGGGCTGACCACATTGTTCAAATGCAAAGCATATGCTTACCAAAAAGACTATTTTATGGAGAACTCACAAAGAGCAAGCATTCACATGGTGGTCATAAGAAGAAATACAAGGATATTCTCAAGGTCTCTCTCAAGAACTTTGGAATTGATTGTGTGGCATGAGAGACACTGTCACAGGACAATTCAGCATGGCATGTCCACATCAGGGAAGGTACTGTGCTCTACATGCAAAGCAGAATTGAAACAGCTCAAAGGAAATGGAGGATGCACAAATTTAGGGTATCCACCCCAAATGTTCACACAGACTATTTGTGTCCAACCTGTGGTAGAGCATTCTGAGCTCATATTGGTCTGATTAGTCACAGTTGAACACACTGAAACTTGACTTTAGAATAGTGCTGTCATTTTGGAACTCTCCAAGAATGAAGGACAACAACCATTACTAACTAACCAATCATTACCATTCATGTCACTTTTTGTTATTTCATGCAAGTCTTTCCATGTTTTCCTAAAGGTGCAAATACAAATTCCTGCTCACCATTCTTTTTTTTTTAATTCTTTTTTGAGGGGGGAAGGCAGGGCAACTGGGGTTAAGTGCCTTGCCCAAGGTCACACAACTACTAAGTGTTAAGTGTCTGAGGCAGGATCTTAATTCAGGTCCTCCTGACTCCCGGGCTGATGCTCTATTCACTGCACCACCCAGTTGCCCCTGCTCATCATTCTTATAGCACAGTAGTATTCTATCACAATCTTATACCACAACTTGTTTCTCCATTCCCCAATTGACAGACATCCCTTCAATTTCTAGTTCTTTGGCACCACAAAGAGAGCTGCTATAAATACTTTAGAACAAATGGGTTCTTTACCTTTTCCCCTGATTACCTTGGGAAACAGACCCAATTGCTGAATCAAGGGGTATGCACAATTTATAACATTTTGGGGGCATAATTCCAGATTGTTCTCCAAAATTGTTGGATCAGTTCACAGTTCCATCAACAGTGTATTATTTTTCCAATTTTTCCACATTCTCTCCAACATTTGTAATTTTTCCCCTCCTATCATTTTAGCTAATCTGATAGGTGAGATGATAGCTCAAAGTTGTTTTAATTTGTACTTCTGTAATCAATAATTATTTAAAACATATTTTCATATGCCTACATATAGCTTTGATTTCTTCATCTAAAAACTTTCTGTTCATATCCTTTGATCATTTATCAATTGGGGAATGACTCATATTCTTATAAATTTGACAAAGTTCTCTATATAGTTGAGATATGAGACCTTTATCTAAGAGACTGTATATAAAAAAGTCCCCCCCCCCCTCAATATTTTGCTTTCCTTCTAACTTGGCTATGTCGGTTTTGTTTGTACAAAACCTTTTTCATTTGATGGAATCAGAATTATCCATTTACATTGCACCATGCTCTCTATCTCTTATTTATTCATAAATTCTTCTCTTATGCATAAATCAGATAGGTGATCCATGTTCTTCTAATTTATGTGTGATATCTCCCTTTATATCTAGGTCATGCATGGATTTTGACCTTATCTTATTAATGATGTAAGATTTTAGTCTGTACCCAATTTATGCCAAACTGTTTTCCAGTTTTCCCAACAATGTTTACCAACTAGTGATTTCATGTCCCAAAAGCTTAAATCTTTATATTTGTCAAACACAAGTTTACTATAATCATTTACTACTTTGTATTGTATGTCTACTATGTTCCACTGATCTATTTTCCTATTTCTTAGTCAATACCCAAAATGCTGGATAATTACTACCTTGTGACACAGTTTAACATCTGGCACAACTCCTTCCTTTACTTTTTTTTTTTATCAATTCCTTTGATATTCTTGACCTTTTGTTCTTCCAATTAAAGTTTGTTATTATTTTTTATAATGCAATAAAATATTTTTGGCAATTGAATTGGGATGATATTGAATAAGTAGATTAATTATTAATTAATAAGTAGATTGAATAAGTAGATCAATGATATTGAACAAGTAGAATGGTCATTTTTATTATACTGGGTTGGCCCACCCACGAACAATTAATATTTCTCCAATTTAAATATGACTGAATAAAAAAGCATTTTATAATTGTGTTCATGTAGTTCTTAGGTTTCTCTTGGCAGATATAGTCCCAGGTATTTTATATTGTCTGTATTTATTTTAAATGAGCTATCTCTTACTATTTTTTCCCAGGTCTTGATTGGTGATATAGAAATGCTGATGATTTATGTGGAGTTTTTTACACACTGCTACTTTGCTAAAATTATTATTTGTTTCAACTAGCTTTTTAGTTGAATCTCTAAGATTTTCCAAGTGCACCATCATATCATCTGCAAAAAGACATAATCTTATTACTTCATTGCCCATTCTGATTCCTTCAATTTCATTTTCTTTCCTTATTACTATTGCTAGCATTTCTAATACAATATTGAATAATATTGGTGATAACAAACATCCTTTTTTCCTCCTGAACTTATTGGGAAGGTTTCTAGCTTATCCCCATAATAAATCATGCTTGCTGATGGTTTTAGAAAGATGTTACTCTTCAAAATTATGTTATAGGGGGACTCTGAACAACCTCTGGAGATCCAGAAACCACAAAATGACACAGAGAAGCTAACCTCCCACGGAGGACAGCCCAGCAGCCTGGCAGGGAGTGGCCAGCACACTCTGGGAGCCAAGCCCAGGATCTCATGAGTTGGAGGTTTTAGGCCCAGGGTGGCAGGACCAGCAGCCAGCTGGAGAGACTCCAGAACACCAGCAGCTGTGGCATTTCCAGAATTACCAACATGTGGAGGCCACAGACAAAGTGAGAGGTTAGTGCCCTATGGACTTTGGGACTCATTAGTTGGGAGAGTGCATCAGCCTCTTTCCCTGAGGACAAGAAGCCACTGAGAAGCTACAGCACACCCGTAGACATATGGCAGCTTCAGTTCCTGCCCTACTACCTGTAGGGCAACCCGGCAATCAGTCTTGGAGGTAATTGCTCTTGATTTAACCTTCTTGGATCTGTATTGCGGTCTGGGGTAGGGTGACCAGCTTGCCAGAGCCTGTGGGGGCTTCAGAGAGGGCACCCAACTAATACCTCTGGCAGTTGGAGAAACCCCAGAGTTTGGGATGGAAGCTCCCCTGGCTGGTGGCAGAGTCCTACTGTGGCAACAGGCCCAAAGGCAAGTAATTCAGTAGCAACATACCTAGGCAAAGGAAACAAAATAAACAGAAAAATTCAACATTAGACTCCTATTTGGGGGGCAAAGAGGATCAAAGCATGAAACAGGAGGACTGGGAGGTCAGAACTCCTGCACCAAAAGCCCCAAATAAAAATACGAGCTGGTTAAAGGCCATAGAGGACCTTAAGAAGGATTTTGAAAATCAAATAAGAGAAATGGAGGAAAATTGGGAAGAGAAATGAAAATGATGCAAGAAAATTATGAAAGGAGAGTCAACAGCCTTACTGAGGAAAATAACACCTTAATAAATAGACTAACTCAAACAGCAAAAGCGGCTCAAAAAGGCAATGAGGAGAGGCTTAAAAAGCCAAATTTGCCAGATGGAAAAAGAATCTCAAAGGCTCACTGAGGAGAATCTTTCCTTCGAATTTAGAATGCACCAAAGGGAAGCTAGTGCTATTAAACAGATCCAAACAAATGAAAGAATAGAAGGCAATATGAAATATCTCATGGGAAAAACCACTGACCTGGAAAATAGATCCAGGAGAGAGAATTTAAAAATTATTGGACCACCTGAAAACCATGATCAAAGAAAGAACCTAGAAATCATCCTCCAAGAAATTCTCAAGGAAAATTGCCCTGATGTCTTAGAACCAGAGGGTAAAATAGAGGTTGAAAGAATTCACCAATCACCTCCTGAAAAAGATCCCAAAAAGAAAACTCCTAGGAATATTATAGCCAGGTTCCAGAATTCCCAGATCAAGGAGAAAATACTACAAGCAGCCAGGAAGAAACAATTTCAATACTGTGGAAATGCAATCAGGATAGCACAGGATCTGGCAGCTTCTACACTGAGGGATTGTAGGGCATGGAATATGATATTCTAGAGGGCAAAGGACCTGGGATTAAAACCAAGAATCACCTACCCAGCAAAACTGAGTATCATGTTTCAGGGGAAAATATGGTCATTCAGTGGAATAGAGGACTTTCAAGCATTCTTCATGAAAAAAACAAAATTGAATAGAAAATTTGACATTCAGATACAAGAAGCAAGAGATGCTTGAGAAAGTAAACAGGGAAAAGAAATCATCATGAACTTATCAAAGTTGAACTGTTTACATTCCTACATAAAAAAACAATAACTGTAACTGATGAAACTTTTCTCAGTATGAAAATAGTTGAAGAAGGGTATATGGGCATATGAATACATATGTGAATGTGTGTATATATGTTTACAGGTATACATAGATAGAGGACACAGGTCAAATGTAATAAGAAGGGATGATACTTAAAAGGTGAAATTAAGAGGTGAGAGAGGAATATGAGAGGAGATGGGGAGAGACAGAATGTGGTAAACTATTTCTATAGAAGAGGCAAAGGAAAATGGTTACAAAGGAGGGGAAGAACAGGAAGACAAAAAGGCAAAACCTCATTCTCATTGAATTTGGATTAGGGAGAGAATGACATACATACTAAATAGGATATCTCACCCTACAGGAGAGTAGGGGGAAGGGGATGAGACGGGGGATGATGGAAGGGAGGGCGGGAGGGAAGGGGGGGAAAGAAGTTGGAAGCACTCACTTATAAAAAGGGACAGGATCAAAGTAGGCAATAGACCAAGTGGGACGTGGGATAGGAGGGAGGGAAATATAGTCAGTCTTTTACAATATATCTACTATGGTAATGTTTTGCATAGCTACACATGCACAACATATACTGAACTGCTTATCTTCCCAGTAAGGGTGGGTGACAAGAGAGGAAGGGAATGAATCTGGGATTCAAAGTTTTAAAATGAAAAGTATAAAAATGTACAAATACTTTAGTTAATACTACTTTGCATATAATTGGGAAATAAGTTGTACAGGCATTGGGGCACAGAGATTCACCTTGCCCTACTGGGAGAGTTGAGGGGGGTATGGGAGAAGATATGGGAGTGAGCAGATTCAATGAAGGGATATCCTGTGGGACTGTTATTCTGGGGTGGGGGGTAGGGAAAAATGGGGGAAAAAATTGTAACTCAATATCTAGCAGAAATGAATGATGGAAACCACAATTTAATAAAGCATTTGGGAATAAAAAGAACAATGAACAAAAAAACGTGCTACTTATCATTTTAAGGAAAAATTCAATTATACCCATGATTTCAAGTGTTTTTAATAGGAATGAATGCATGAATTTTCTCAAAAGCTTTTCTGCATCTATTCATATAATGATAGGATTTTTGTTACTTTTGTTATTAATATAATCAATTCTGTTTAGTGGTTTTCTTTATGGTAAACCATCCCCAAATTTCTACTATAAATCCTTCTTCATCACAAAGTATAATCTTTGTGATATATTTGTTGTAGTCTCTTATTTAGGATTTTGGCATACATATTCACTAATGAAATTGGTCGTAATTTTCTTTCTGTTTTTGTTCTTCCTGGTTTAGATATCAGTAACATATTTGTTTCATAAAAGAACTTTAGTAGGACTCCTTCTTTGCCCTATTACTTTGAACAAATGCTTTATTAACTTCTGGTTTACATCATTCATTTCCGCCAGATTTTGAATTACAATTTTTCCCCATTTTCCCCCTACCCACCACCCTAGAATAGCAGTCCCACAAGATATCCCCTCATCCAATCTGCTCTCTCCCATATCTTCTCCCATTCCCCTTCGACTTTTCCATTAAAGCAAGGTGAGTCTCTGTGCCCCAATGCCTGCACATCTTATCTCCCCATTACATGCAAAATAGTATTGATAATAGTATATATATATATATTTGAAACATTTAATTTTAAAACCTCGAATTTCAGATCCATTCCCTTCCTCACTTGTCACCCATTCCCTCTGGGAAGATTAGTAATTCAGTATGTGTTGTACATATATAGCTATGCAAAACATTACCATAGTAGATATATTGTAAAAGGCTGCTTATAATTCCCTCCCACACATCCCACTCCCCAACCTGGTCCATTCCCTACTTTGATCCTGTCTCTCTTCAAAAGTGGGTACTTCCAACCTCCCACCAGAATGCCTTCTCCTCCATCATCCCCCCTTTCATCCCCCTTCCCCCTACTCTCCTGAAGGGTGAGATATTCCATTAAGTATGTATGTCATTCTCTCCCTGAGCCAAATTCAATGAGAATATGGTTTTGCCTTTTTGCCTTCCTGTTCTACCCCTCCTCTGCAGCCACTTCCCCTTGCTTCTTCTACATGAGATAGTTTACCCTACCCTGTCTCTCCCCATCTCCTCTTGCCACTTTCCTCTCTCACCTCATAATTTCACCCCTTAAGTATCATCCCTTCCCAACAAATTCAACCTATGTCCTCTATCCATGTATAACTGTAAACATATATACACACATTCACATATGTGTTCATATGCCCATATACCCTTCTTCCATTATTTTCATAGTGAGAAAGGTTTCATCAGTCACAGATATTGTTTTTCCATGTAGGAATGTAAATAGTTCAACTTTGATAAGTTCCTTTTGATTTCTTTTCCCTGATTACCTTCTCAGGCATCTCTTGCTTCTTGTGTCTGGATGTCAAATTTTCTATTCAATTCTGGTTTTTTCCTCAAGAATGCTTGAAAGTCCTCTATTCCACTGAATGACCATATTTTCCCTGAAACAAAATACTCAGTTTTGCTGGGTAGGTGACCCTTGGCTTCAATCCTAGCTCTTTTGCCCTCTGGAATATCATATTCCATGCCCTACAATCCCTCAGTGTAGAAGCTGCCAGGTCCTGTGCTATTCTGATTGTGTTTCCACAATATTGAAATTGTTTCTTTCTGGCTGCTTGGAGTATTTTCTCCTTGATCTGGGGATTCTGGAACCTGGCTATAATATTCCTGGGAGTTTTCTTTTTGGGATCTTTTTCAGGAGGTGATCTGTGGATTCTTTCAACCTCTATTTTGCCCTCTGGATCTAAAACATCAGGGCAGTTTTCCTTGAGAATTTCTTGAAGGGTGATTTCTAGGTTCTTTCCTTGATCATGGCTTTCAGGTAGTCCAATAATTTTTAAATTGTCTCTCCTGGATCTATTCTCCAGGTCAGTGGTTTTTCCCATGAGATATTTCACATTGCCTTCCAATCTTTCATTTGTTTGGATCTGCTTAACAGCATCTCGATTTCTCACAAACTCACTAGCTTCCATTTGCTCCAGTCTAACTCTGAAGGAATGAATCTCCTCAGTGAGCTTTTGAGATTTTTTTTCCATCTGGCAAGTTCAGCTTTTTAAGGCATTCTTCTCCTCATTGCCCTTTTGGGCCTCCTTTGCCAGTCTATTTTTTAAGGTGTTATTTTCCTCAGTCAGGCTGTTGACCCTCATTTCATACTTTTCCTTCATCCTTCTCATTTCTCTTCCAAATTTTTCCTCCACTTCCCTTATTTGATTTTTAAAGTCCTTCTTAAGGTCCTCTATGGCCTGTAAGCCATTCATATTTTCCTTTGGAGCTTTTGGAGCAGGATTTCTGACCTCACAATCCTCCTCCTGTTCCATGCTTCCATCCTCTTTGCCCCCAAAATAGGAGTCTAATGTTACATTTTTCTGTTTATTTTGTTTCCTTTGCCTAGGCATGTTGCCACTTAATTACTTGACTTTTGGGCTTTTTGCCAAAGTAGGACTCTGCCACCAGACAGGAGAGCTTCCATCCTGAATGTTGGGGTCTTCACAACTTCAGTTTCTGGCAAGTTGGATGCCCACCCCAGACCTCCCCGCCCAGATCACAATTCAGATCCAAGCAGGTTAAAGCAAGAGCGATTAACCCCCAAGACTGATCACTGGATCTCGCTACAGTTCACAGGCCAGGGGCTGGAGCTGCCACTGAAACTGCAAAATGGCATGTCTCCTGAGCGTCTTCTAGCTCCCAGGGGAGGAAGTCGACGTGTTCCCCAAATACTGGTCCCAAAGTCCATAGGGCACTAACCTCTCACTTTGTCCTAGGCATGTCTGTGTTGATAATTCTAGAATTGCCACAGCTGCTGGTGTTCTGGGGTCCCTCCAGCCAGCTGCTGGCCCAGCCACCCTGGGGCTAAAACCAAAACTCCCAGAGGGCCTGGGCTCTACTCCCAGAGCGCTGTGCTGGCCGCTCCCTGCAGGGCTGCTGGGCTGCCCTCAGTGGGAGGTTAGCTTCTCTGTGTCGTTCTGTGGGTGCTGGGGCTCCAGATGTTGTTCAGAGTCCCTGTTTATATGGTTTGGAGGTGATCTGGGGGGAGAGCACCTTGGACATGCTTTTTCTACTCCACGGCTCCTCCCCCTGCCCAATCACTTTGAATAATTTATTTAATATTGGAATTAGTTATAAATATTTAGTAAAATTCACTTGTAAATATATCTGGTGTGATACTTTTTTCTTAGGAAGCTCATTTATGGACTGTTCATTTTTTTTTTCTAAAACAGGTTTATTATTTCCTCTTCTGTTAATCTAGGCAGATTTTATTTTTAAATATTCTTCCTGTTTACTTAAAGAGATAAATTTATTGGCATATAATTGAGAAAAATAACTCCTAAAATTTGCATGGATTTCCTCTTCATGAGTGCTATATTTACCCTTTTCATTTTTGATACTAGTGATTTGGTTTTCTTCCCTATCTTATTTTTTTTAATCATAGCAACCAATGGTCTGTCTATTTTATTGGTTTTTTATTCCATAAAAACCAGCTCCAAGTTTTATTTATTGATTCAATGACTTTTTTACATTCAATATTAATCTCACCTTAATTTTTAGGATTTACAATTTGATTTTTAATTGGAGTTTTTAATTTGTTCTTTTTCTAATTTTTAAAAATTTCATGCTCTATTGTTCTACTCTGTCTTTATTTTATTAATGTAAGCACTTAGAAATATAAATTTTCCTCTGATTACTACTTTTACTGTATCCCATAAGATTTGGGAAGTTGGCTCATCATTCTCTTTAATTAGAATTTATTGTTTGTTTGATTTGCTCTTTAACCCACTCGTTCTTAAGATTATATGAACAATTTTCAAAAGTACAAATATAAATTATAAATGAACATATGAAAAAGGCATAAAAATCACTAACAGTAAGAGGAATCTATGTTTTTAAAGGTCCGAGGAATCATCATATATATCAAATTGGCAAAGATGGTAAAAAAAAAATGTTAAAATTCAAGGTTATAGTCACAGTGGAAAGATAAGCATATTCATTCACTGGAAAATAATGTAGAACTTTGCAACAAAAATCACTAATTGTCCATATCCTTTGATTCAATGATATAACTACTAGATTTATAGCTAGACAGCAGCACTAGTTAAAATAGCAAGAAAATAAAAAATAGAATATGTAGGGGTGGCTAGGTGGCGTGGTGAATAGAGCACTGGCCCTGGAGTCAGGAGGACCTGAATTCAAATATAGTCTCAGACACTTAACACAAAAATAGCTGTGTGAACTTGGGCAAGTCACTTACCCCCAATTGCCCTACCTTCCCCCCTCCAAAAAAAGCAAAAATAGATTATGTGCTCAATTATTAGGGAATGGGGGGGGTAGTATATCAATAAAATCTAAATTTGTTTCATGATATAGAATGATTCATTTAAAGAATTCAGAAAAACATGGGAAGAATTGTATGAACTAATGCAGAATGAAGAAGGCAAAACTAAAAAAAAACAATATATACAATGACTACAACAATGAAAATGGAGGTGCCAAAATTTAAGTTAAATACAGTGGGCAATGTTTGTGTTGGTTAAAGCAAATGTCCTTTTTTTCTATAAATAAATGATAAAACTGCAAAAATGGAAATTTGCCTAAATTATCAAAAATACTATTTTAGGTATTTTTGTTTAATTTTGTGTGATGGCATAATTAAGTTTAATGTAGGAAATGTTTGTTGGAAAGTCATGTTTTCAAACAACATGAATCAAAAGAGGGAGAGCACTATGACATGGAAAGAAATAATCATCAGAAAAAATGAAATTGATTGTGCATAGAACTTAATTCAGAATCAGTTTGAATTAAAGTTATCAACTGGTTATAGCAAAAATAAAAATTAGTACCAAATTAGGAGAAAGCATAAAGAAAATACTCTGTCCAATTGTCATAGTGCCAACCCAGTCCATTTAAGCAAGCTGTTTGCTCTGGAAAATGAGCAGTGGATAAAACAAGACATTGAATCTAATTACTGTTATTTCTTAGAGATGCAGAATGATCTGTAGAATAAGGACAAGAGTCCAGAAATTGCCTTTTCCATCAAGTATGTGATCTTATTGCCAAGCAAAGACATGGTGGATAGAGGCAATACCAGTTTAAACTGCAAGCTCGCTTACAAAACTTTGCAGAAGAGGATAAAAGATTATAGTTATTATCATCTCAACAACAAAAAAATAATTTGAAAAGCAGGGAAAGGGAAAACAAGTCTACAGAAAATTTGACATAAAACATAAAATCTAGATCATCACAAGATCATTTTTAAAATAAAACTGGAAGAAATAAAAGAAGGAAGGAAGGAAGGAAGGAAGGAAGGAAGGAAGGAAGGAAGGAAGGAAGGAAGGAAAAAGGAATGGGAGAGGGAGGAAATAGGTACAATGTAACACATCGGACAGTATTTCTATGCTAATCTAGTCTAAAGGAAGTAGAGCCACCACACTTGGACTCTAATGCTAAAGTGCCTGACACGCCTTATAAAAACATGGAAATAGTATTCTTATGGCTCCAAGTCACTGCATTAAATTTTCTTGAAATGTAAACTAGAATGTCCTATAAGCAGAAATTCCTTGGTTGTCATCTTTGCATTTCCAGTGCTTAACCCAGTGCCTGATAAATATTAAAATATGTTCAATAGAGAGTCAAGGAGAGATTACTATAGGCCAAGGAATGTCAGAGCTGGAAAGGACGATAGAAGTCATCTGTCCAACCTCCTCTTTTTACATATGGGGAAACTGAGACTCAGAAAGGGGGAAGAACTTTTCCAAGTACACAAAATATGTCAGGGGCATAGCTGGGGCAAGAACCTAGGACACTTGATTCCCAAACCAACACTCTTTTCATTGGCCTTGAAAAGATGGCTAGGTTTAGATATACGAAGATGAATCAGGATAAATATCTTAGGTAGAGGCAATTTTGTAAGCAAAGGTGTAGAGACAGGAATATATATTAGCTGTAGGGAAAGGGAAAGGGAGATTGGAGAAAGTAAAGCATAATTAAGAAGAATGGGATTTAAAGGAGGATCTAACTGTGGAATTCCTTGAAGGTCACTCCAGCTGAGAAATGTGGATTTTTATCCTGTGGATAACAAAGAACATTTTTAATGTTTTTGAGCAGTCGAGTACATGCACTAAAAAAAAAAAAAACCCTGTCAATTGTGTGAAAGATGTATTAGATGGGGAAAAAGTCTGTGTGGAATGGACTGGAAGACATAATCTTGAAAGTCATTGCAAAGGAAAAACTGACAGCACTTTCTTGGTGATAGGAGAGAAGGAGATATCTACTTTGGAATTGAAAATGCCTACAAGGCACATGATTGGTGTCTTCATTAATTTGAAAAGTGGTCAGTGGAAGAGAATTTAGACTTCTGTTTGGTCCACAGGACAGACACAGGAGCAATAGAGGGAAGCCGCAGAGGCAGATTTTGGCTCAACGTAAGAATAAACTTCCTAACAATTAGAGCTATTCAAAAGTGGAATGAAGTGCTGCCAGATATGATAGGTCCTTTCTCACTAAATGTTATCAGGCAGAGACTAATGACCACTTGTTAAGAAATCTCATAATGGGATTCTTTTTCAGTAACAGGTTAGAATGAACAGCCTCTGATGTAACATTACAATTCTAAGATTCTATAATTCTGCAAAGCATGAAATGGACTCTACCCTAGTAAATCTATATATGAGTTACTTATATTAATCCCCTTTTGTGATTACTCTCTATCTACATTCCACTTCCATATACTCAGATTACCTTTTCTCCTCTAGACTAAGTTCAGAAAAGCTGCAGAGGAACTGAGTGGAGGAACTCTGCCAAGGTTTGGTACAAAAAGACTCTGAGAAAAGTGGAGTCTAACGTGGCAACTGGTCAGGGGGCACATCATGGCAGAGGCCAAGAAGAACCCTCAGAAGGTTACAGAGGGTTCTCAGTACTTCACTGCAGAGATGGCCTCCTCTTCTTCCTGTTTTCTCTATGCAGAGTGCTGGGCTTGAAGTCTGGAAGAAGTAAGTTCAAGACCTCTCAGATCCTTACTAGCTATGCGGTGGTGTATGGGTGCTCAGGGAAGGCTAGTACCTCTGGTGTGAGGGCTGCTTCCCACCTCTGGTGTCCTTCTGATTCACCTCTCAACTGTTGCTCCAAGAAGCTGTGGCATTAACAATGACCACACTCCTGTTTTAGCAAATGGGCTAGGTTGAGGGTAACCAGAAAGTCTCAAACCCATCTGTGAGTTGGGGGTTATCTATGCCAAGCATGTGAAGACAGCCATGACAGAATGGGCAGATGATAACAATTCATTCCAATGGCCTTGAAGGCAACTGAAGAAGATTCTGTGGAGCTGAGAGCTTGGTTAGATATCAGAGATGTCAACGTCCCCTACCGCATCCCAAGCCCTCAGTCATCTTGGCTTTGTCTTGCCACTGGATTTCAACGACTCTGGAAGAGTGAGGCTGATGACTTCATGCAACTCTTCCTCAATGAAATCCAATTTATGTGTGAATCAAAAGACATCACCCATACCATTGTACCATTTTTATCTGCCTCAAAGTCTTGTGGTAACAGGTAAGTGACAAAGTAGCAGGTGTGGATACACTAGGAGCTGTGGTCAGAACCCTACACACAGGTGGCCCAGGCCATAGGGCCATCTTCTCACTGGAAACAACATTGGAATTTGTCAGTCCCATGGGTGTTTGTGTAGCCTTTTTTTAGGGACCACACTGCTCACCTCCTAGAGTGAGGGAGGGGCTAGAAAAAGACACCCCCAAGATTGTCTGCTTTACCTAACCTAACCTTGGCTCTTCTATTGACTACGCAGGTAACCTTGGGCAAGTCATTTATCCTTTTCTGGGTCTTCACCTATAAATGTCTTATTTCTCTCAACTACATATTTCTTCGTCTATAAAATCTTATCTCTCTCAAATACATACTTATCACAATTATCTGCTGGTTCTTGACTGATTTGTACAAATGAGCAGGTGAGCCTCCAGGCATTCATACTAATCATGGATGGTACAAGTTAGGATGAATAATAGTTTCATTCTCAGCCTATCTGATGGTGCTTGGAGTCAGGCAAGGGGCTGACATAATTTACAAGATTTATTTGACACTGCTTTCTAAGAAGGGAACACCTGGGAGAGAAGAGAAACCTTCCCAGCGACATTCATAGGGGGGAGGGAAGGGGAGCTGAGAGGAGAAAGGCCTCTTCAAGAAGACCACAGAGGCAGCCCCACAGTCTACAGGTTCTACTTAGATGCCTCTAATCCTTGCCAAAAGCAGGCGAATTGCTCTATAGAAATGACCTAACTGACACAACCCTATCACTAGTATCCAACTAAATACATCTATCCCCCAGAGCAAAGAATCTCCAATTCCAGCTTTCTTTTCTTCCTCTTCCCCAGATGGGAGCTGGAGAGAGTCAAGGAGTGTGTATGTGTAGAGCTGGAAGGGACCTCAGAAGCTAGCTAGTCCAGCCTCTTCATTTACAGACGGGTAGACTGAGACTTGTCCAAGGTCCTCCTTAATAAGCATCAAAGGTAAGATCTGAACCCTGATCCTCTGTCCCCAGAGTCAGTGCTTTCTCTACTGTACAGTGCAGCCTCCTTCATTCTGCATAAAGGCTCTGCGCATGGCAAGAGAGATGATGTCCTAGGGACAACCCAAGCCAGTTGCTACAAAGTACCCCAGCTGGGCAAACAGTCCCAGCCCAGGATGTGGGCTGGGCTGCCCATCTCCAAGCTGATGCCCCGCCTAGAGGTGACCACTTCTTAATGCATTTACAGTGAGATTCCAAAATGAGCCCTGGTTGGGCTAGTTTTTAAGGGTGAATTGCTCTACACAAACTGAGAGACTATTCATAGAGAGTTTTACACTCCTCTAAAAGCACGTCTGCGAAGCTAAGGACTCACTGGCCTGGAAAGGTACACAGTAAACAAGAATGTTGTCTACACCGGAGCCACGCATTCTGCACAGACCATAGCTGGATGTGGCTCAGTGTGAATAGGCCTCTGTTGACTTATTTCTGTACATAATTCCACCTAAGATGAGTCAACAGTCAATGTAAACAGGAGATCCCCAGCCCTCGGAGAGCGTGGCCTCAAATGCTGTCTGTCAGGAGACTTTGCAAAGGCAAAGTACAGGGTGCACCCAGCACCTCAAAGGAAAGGCCTCATGGTTTCTCTGTACACTAATCTAGAGACAAGAGATGTCATGGAGGCTGGGGTCTCCTCTATGATCCACCAGGCCCAACTGAGAAGACAGAGATCTCAATCCAAGGCCCTCTGACTCTGCTCTGTAGAAAGTCCCTGAGAGATTGCCCTCAGGGACCACTGAGCCCCACCTGCCTACCCACCCCCCACCCCCCACAGGATTGGTTCTAGGAATAAGGAGAAACTACACTTTGGGAGGCAGATCTCATTAGTCATGGTCACTTAATTAAAGACTACTAGATTTATTTGTTGCTAAATCGCTTTTTAAAAATTACTCTTTTCATTGATTTTTAGTTGAATGATACCCAAGGATCATGAGGGTCATAGATTTAGAGTTAGAAAAGACCTTAGAGGTCAGCTGGTATAATCATTTTACAGGGGAACAAACAGAGGCTGAAGGGGATTGAATGGCTTACAAGAGGCAGGAACTACCAGTACAAGGATTTGAACTCCGGTCCTTTGATTCCAAATACAGTGTTCTTATCTATGCACATGCTGCTTCCTTCCAGTGGAATGTAAACTCCTTGAGGGAAACTATAGCTTCATTTTTATCTTTAGATCTCCAGTGCCTAGCATAGTTTAGTGTTTTTTCCCTCAATCTAAACTGTGATTTCACCACTGTAGGAAATTCCAGACAGAGAACAACTGGTCTTCAAGTCTCAGAGAACTGCCTGTAACAAAGGAATCCTGAGTGACTTGCCCAGGGTCATCTCGTAGCAAGACTCAAATTCAGATCTTCCTGACTCCAAGGCAGGTGTGTTACTTATAGTGCCTTGCCTAGCATAAGAACTATGCTTAAGAATTACTTGGTGAGTCAAATTGAGTGAAATTATCTGTAAGGACTCCCAGGGCTGATTCTCCATAGCTGAAAGATCATGAAGGCCAGGACCATTTTACTTCTGCTCTGGTAGGGGACTTGAGGGTGGTTGGATTGAGCAGTGGATAGAGCACCAGGCCTAGAGTCAAGAAGACTTGAGTTCAAATTAGGCCTCAGACACTGTGTGACTGTGGATTAAGTCACTTAACCCTGTTTGCCTCAGTTTCCTCATCTGTAAAATGAGCTGGAGAAGGAAATGGCAAACCACTCCAGTATTTTTGCCAATGGGGTCACCAACAATAAGACACAACTGAAAAATGACTAAACAACAAAAAGGGGACTTAAACCCTCTGACCTCTGATAGCCCTCCCAATACTGAGAGTCCACACTTTCTCCCACGGTTCAGCCTTGTCCTTGTGGAACAGCTGGGGGCTGATGGAGCTGCATTTCTTCTGAGCTGGCAGACTATCTCCATCTGTAGTTCTTTCAACTCCCAGATACCACATCAAACAGCTCAAGCAGCAGCAGCAGCAGCAGCAGCAGTGTCACTCCTTACACAGTTCCACAGCAATCTGTCAAAACCTCCAGCCCCTAGTAAGTCACAGTGACTCTGGCAGGTTGCTCCATGACTAAAGATGGGCTTTTCAAGGAGCTTCAAGGTTCAGAGACTCTTCTTCCCTCCTTCTCTCCCCACCCCTAACCCCTCCAGGCCCCCATCAATGGTTTACCATTGTTATCCTTAACTCTGGGGATTTCACCATCCAAGTTAGGGGTGGAGGGGTTAGGGGTGTTGGGACAGGGAATCAAAAAGTAAGGCAGGCATCAAGGAGATACAGGTTGTTACAATGTTTGCAATTACATTCTAAAGAGAACAGTAGCAACATTTCCACTCCACACCCTTATTTGCTTAAGATTCTGGATTTCTTGTCTTCAGTATCACAGTCACCAGCTCACTGCTTTTGGAACAACAACAAATCCTTGTCAGCAAACAGTACATTAATTGCTTCTTGGCAGTGGTTCAAATGATATCACAGAACCAGGCTGCTCAATTTTAGAAACTAAATGAGGAAAAGAGGTGAGGTGCATACCACCCTATGCCCTGTAATTCAATCTTTTCTCCCAGGCCTGTGGATTGTCCCAGTTAGAGACTCTGGAGCCATTGGGGCTCCAATTACTAAATTAATTAATTGCTTAGATAGAATAAATTAAAACCTCTAAGCAGGTTGGGTGCTGGGCTTCTGGCCAGGGTCTTTCCTCAGAAGATAACTAAGGGCCCTATGAGTGAAAATTTGAGAATCAGGAACATTGTGCCCACTGGACAGATAGTAACTGAGACCAAAGAAGACAACTCTACATCTCATTCAGATTCCAAGATTAGAAGGAAGGAAGGAAGGAAGGAAGAAAAGAAGGAAGGAAGGAAGGAAAGAAGGAAGGAGAGGAGAGGAAATGAAAGGAAAGGAAAGAAGGAACACAACTTTATTTTCCTTATAAATATAATTTTTCTTTCCCGTAAATTTCCCCCAACTCTGATGATCACCACAGATACAATGAAGTATCAAAAATGTGCCTGCTAACACTTCAAGACCTATTGTGAGGTCATGTTCCATATCAGGAATGCTGCTACCTAAATTGGTCCAAATAAGGGCCACCATTTTACTTCAAAGTTGGATTGTATAAAATTTGACTGCTACTTACAATTGATAACATTTTTCATCAACATATTCTTTTCAGCAAGATCTCATTTTAGAAATATAGCGTTTATCTGGGGGTGATTTACTTTTTGACTAATATATGTAAAAGGCAAAAATTATATAATGTAAAGAGTGCTGAGTTTGGAGTCAGAGAAGCAGGGTTCAAGCCTAGATCCTACTTGTGTGAATTTAGGCAAACCCCCTCCAGCAGGTGTGAAATGTTCAATATGAGCATTTACACCTTGGAAATCAGAACTGTTACAAATAAGAGTTTGGCTTTTTTTTTGTCATTATCTAGACCTAATAAAGTGATGGAAAAATGTTAATAATACAGATTAAACTTAAAACTGTCCTGTTTGCAGTTTTTTTTCCCCAGAGAGCTGGTTGTTAAATATTTAACAACACACCCCTATGTCCACTTCACACACAGAGATTTCGGAATAAAGGGAACCCCGGAATATATTTAATTTAACCCTCTCACTTATTCTTCTAACATTTTTATAGCTTAAGTATAAGTTACATTTATAGCTTAGCATTTTGTAGCTAAGGGCCCAGAGAGATAAAAGTGATTGGTTTCACAGGTAGTAAATAGAACTGAGTTCAAAACTCACATCTTCTGACTGCAAGCATACAAAGCAGCAATCTTTCTGCTTAACTTCTTTTTTTTTAAACAAATGCTTTATTAACTTCTGTTTTACATCATTCATTTCTGCCAGATTTTGAGTTACAATCATTTTCCCCCCATTATTCCCCTACCCAACCTCCCAGAATAGTAGTCCCACAAGATATCGCTTCCTCCAATCTGCTCTCTCCCATACCCCCATCGACTTTTCCATTAGAGGAAGGTGAATCTTTGTGTCCCAATGCCTGCACATCTTATCTCCCTATTACAAGCAAACGAGTATTAATAATAGTATTTATATATATTTGAAACATTTAGTGTTACGACCTCGAACTTCAGATCCATTTCCTTCCTCCCTTGTCACCCATTCCCTCTTGGGAGATAAGTAATTCAGTATATGTTGTACATGTCTAGCTGTGCAAAACATTATTATAGTAGATATATTGTACAAGGCTGCTTATAATTCCCTCCCACTCATCCCACCCCCCACCTGGTCCATTCCCTACATGATCCTGTCCCTCTTCTATAGTGGGTACTTCCAACCTCCCCTCCCCCAAGGATGCCCTCCCATCCATCATCCCTCCTCTCATCCCCCTTCCCCTATCCTGCTGCAGGTTGAGATATCCCATTTAGTATGTATGTCATTTTCTCCCTGAACCAAATTCAATGTGAATGTGGTTTTGCCTTTTTAGCCTTCCTTATTCTCCCCCTCCTTTGCAACCACTTCCCCTTGCTTCTTCTACATGGGATAGTTTACCCTACCCTATCTCTCCCCATCTCATCTTGCTACTTTCCTCTATCACCTCATAATTTCATCCCTTGAGTATTCTCCCTTCCCAACAAATTCAACCTATGCCCTCTATCCATATATAACTGTAACCACATACACACATATTCACATATGTATTCATATGACCACACCCCCTTCTTCCATTATTTTCATAGTGAGAAAGATATCATCAGTCAAAGTTATTGCTTTTCCATAAAGGCTTTGATAAGTTCCTTTTGATTTCTTTTCCCTGATTGCCTTCTCAGGCATCTCTTCCTTCTTGTGTCTGGATGTCAAATTTTCTATTCAACTCTGGTTTTTTTTCCTCAAGAATGCTTGAAAGTCCTCTATTCCACTGAATGACCATATTTTCCCCTGAAACAAAATACTCAGTTTTGCTGGGTAGGTGACCCTTGGGTTCATTCCCAGTTCTTTTGCCCTCTGGAATATCATATTCCATGCCCTACAATCCCTCAGTGTAGAAGCTGCCAGGTCCTGGGCTATTCTGATTGTGTTTCCACAATATTGAAATTGTTTCTTCCTGGATGCTTGTTTATTTTCTCCTTGATCTGGGGATTCTGGAACCTGGCTATAATATTCCTGGGAGTTTTCTTTTTGGGATCTTTTGCAGGAGGTGATCTGTGGATTCTTTCAACCTCTATTTTTCCCTCTGGATCTAAAACATCAGGGCAGTTTTCCTTGAGAATTTCTTGAAGGGTGATTTCTAGGTTCTTTCTTTGATCATGGCTTTCAGGTAGACCAATAATTTTTAAATTGTCTCTCCTGGATCTATTTTCCAGGTCAGTGGTTTTTCCATGAGATATTTCACATTGCCTTCTAATCTTTCATTTGTTTGGATCTGCTTAACAGCATCTTGATTTCTCATAAAGTCATTAGCTTCCATTTGCTCCAGTCTAACTCTGAAGGAATGAATCTCCTCAGTGAACTTTTGAGATTCTTTTTCCATCTGGCAAATTCGACTTTTTAAGGCATTCTTCTCCTCATTGCCCTTTTGGGCCTCCTTGGCCATTTGAGTTAGTCTATTTTTTAAGGTGTTGTTTTCCTCAGTCAGGCTGTTGACCTTCATTTCATACTTTTCCTGCATCCTTCTCATTTCTCTTTCCAATTTTTCCTCCACTTCTCTTATTTGATTTTTAAAGTCCTTCTTAAGGTCCTCTATGGCCTGCAACCCGCTCATGTTTTCCCCTGGGGCTTTTGGAGCAGGACTTCTGACCTCACAGTCCTTTTCCAGCTCTATGCCCCTAAAATAGGAGTCTAGGGTTGCATTTTTCTGTTTCCTTTGCCTTGGCATGTTGCCACTTAATTACTTGACTTTTGGGCTTGTTGCCACACTATGGCTTTAAGGCCAGATAGAGGAATTTTCGTCCCGAACGTGTGGGGGGCAACTTCCGTTTCTGGCAAGCTGTAAACCCACCCACAACTTCCACCCTAGATCACAATCCAGATCCAGGGAGGTTAAAGCAAGAGCGATTACCCCCCAAGACTGATCGCTGGATCTCCCTACGATTTGGAGGCCGGGAGCTGGAGCCGCCTCTGAAAACTGCAAAATAGCGTGTCTCCTCAGCGGCTTCTAGCCCCCAGGGGAGGGAGCCGACGCATTCCCTAAATACCAGTCCCAAAGTCCATAGGACACCAACCTCTTACTTTGTCCTAGGCATGTCTATGTTGATAATTCTGGAGTCGCCACAGCTCCTGGTGTTCTGGGGTTCCTCCAGCCGGCTGCTGGCCCTGCCGCCCTGGGGCTAAAACCTCGGCTCACGTGGACCTGGGCTCGGCTCGGCTCCTGAGCTCTGCGCTCTGCGCGCTGCCGGCTCCCAGACCGCTGCGCTGGTCCTTCCTGCAGGGCTGCTGGGCTGTCCTCAGCGGGAGGTTAGCTTCTCTGTGTCGTTCTGTGGGTGCTGGGGCTCCAGAAGTTGTTCAGAGTCCCCTTTTACATAGTTT
Source organism: Gymnobelideus leadbeateri (assembly GCA_011680675.1). Lineage (NCBI taxonomy): Eukaryota > Metazoa > Chordata > Mammalia > Diprotodontia > Petauridae > Gymnobelideus > Gymnobelideus leadbeateri. The sequence goes on along the minus strand of WOXC01003546.1, from coordinate 324,466 downwards.
GGGGGGAATCTGGGGGCAGAGTGGCTTGGAGAGCTGTTTCTACTCCACCATCTTGCTGCTTAACTTCTTTGGGTCTATATTTCCTTCTCTATAAAGTGAGACAATCTCTAGGTCCCTTCCAGGTCGGAGTTCTATAATCCTCCCATTTCTATGGAGCTGATTTGAATTTCTTCTACCAGTTCAGGTCACAATCCTCCCACACCTTCTCTAAAAAAAGACATATCATACTTGCCTACCACCTTGAAGAAATCCTCCAAAAAGGACCTGCCTAAAGTCAATGCCTCACTTGATAATGACAGTCAAAGGATCATTGAATAAAGCTAATCAAGGAGCCTTGTAGGATAGAAACACATGCATGTGAGACCTGTTGGTCTCTTGACCCTTGGAAAAGGATCTTCTACTGAGCCAAATGTTTATAATTATTTAATATATAATTTTATATTTTTATAATATATAATTTTATAATTATTTAAAATATTTTTAAATGTGAGATAATAAATACAGGGGAATCTTGTAATTATCTACATCTTTTAGTAAGTTGTATTGTTGAAGATGTAATCTGCTATAAAAGAAATCGTTTGCCATACACTAATGAATACATTATTAGTGGGGCTGTGAATTGCTACAAACCATTCTGGAAAGCTATTTGGAATTATGCAAATAAAATGATTAAAATGTCCATATTCTTTAGACCCATAGATTCCAGGGCTCAGGTATTTTCCAAGGTGGTCATTGATATAAAGAAAGCCTTCACATATAGTGAAAAATCTCCAGCAGTACTTTTTGTGGTACCAAAGATCTGGAAATAAAGTATATGCCTGTTGATTGGGAAGCAGCTGAATTGTGACCTATGAATGTATTGGAATATTACTGTGCTGTAAGAAACTACAAGTATGATGAACACAAAAAAGGATGGAAAGACCTAGACTAATGCAAAATAAGGTAAGCAGAGCCAAGGAACAATATTTAAAATAACTTCAGAAAAGTATACATAAAGAACAATTACCACAAGACAACCAAAAATGAATATTGCAAAATTTGAAAGAACAAGCTTGGCTCCGAAAAAGAGTTAAGAGAAGGACCTGCCTCTGCCCCTTTGGAGACATGGGAGTGGTCTACGGGAGGAGAATAGTGTAAGTTTCATCAGGGGTTGGGTGTTTTATTTTGTTTTTTATCTTCATTGGTTTCGCTCTTTTTTTTTCCTCTTCCCGTTTTTCTTTCTTTTTTTAAAATTCTTATAATGTACAGCTCTCAGGGGAGGGCTATAATGGAAAATTTAGGTAGTGTAAAAACAAAAAAAGTCAATAAAATTTAATTTTAAAAAGCTATTTTCTGAGACATTTTATTTCCTTTTCATTTTTTGTATGTGTGCAGATCATTATCAAAAAAGATTTTGTGGATATAAGAGAGTAGATCAGCAGTTATTTATGTTCTCTGTACCAACCTTTTCTGGAATTGTCAGATTTTTAAAAAGTCATTTGTAAAAATCTCCTGTTTTAGATATCTTGAAAATCTCTCAATATCTAAAATTATGTTTCCTCTAGCACAGATCTTTTTCAAATTTACTTCTTCCAGTTCAGCTGCTCTTCCCAACTTCATTGTCTTAGAGGCCATTTCCACTTCTTCATCTGAAACTGAGATGGAATCAAAATGTAATGAATCTATAATTTCATATGTTAATTCCAGCAATGCAAATTTTAACTCTCCATGTCTCCCCATCCTAATTCTTCTCCATTTTTTCCATGTTTGACACAAAGGGTTCATCCAATATGCTGAGTGATTTCCTTGTACTTTCTCATCATCTCAAGGACTCCAAAGGATTATGTTGGCCATCCATTGCTTATGCTTTTGTTCTCACCACATGACCAACCCATCTTTTTTAAAATTCTTTTTTCTTTAATGATATCCTTTATCCTATACCCCATACTAATCCCTAGTCTATAATGTGTTTCCTCCTATTCACACTCACGCTGTCTTTCTCCATTGCCTTTTTGGTGATCCTCAACTTCAATTCTTTTGAGATAACAGTGGTCTAATATTAGTTACCATACAAAACCACTTGAAAAATAGTGGTATTAAAACAATAGCCCTTAGTTTCAGAGAAAAGCTTGGAATTATTAAAATAACTTTGCAATTTCTCAAAGGGAACAGCCCATTCTCCTGATGTTCAGCTCTAGGTCCATTTACATGGTCCAAATTATGAATACCGATTGACAAACTCTACAAATTACCTATTCAGCTATAGATCACAGCTTGGATCATCCTCTTGGTTTTTCTTGTGTGGCTAGTTAGGCCAAATTCTTTTGAATAAAAATACATTTCCTTTAAGACACTCTTTTATCTTCCATGACCTGACACAATCAGTACAATGTCACGTGCAAACAGGCACATCTGTAGACACACACAATCTGAAAACTTGGGGTTTGGGCTGGAATTCCATGTTATGACTCAATTGATATTAATAATCATCAAACAAGTTTATCTATATTGTTTCATATTTCAATGAATCTCACATAATTTTGACATATACAATGGAGGCACTTTCTTGAAGGTAGGGTTTCTGAAGGTAGGGTTTTGACTTGATACATAGATTTTTTGAATCTATACCATCTACTGTCATAAATGATGAAGAGGTAATGATAGATATGGTGACAAACTTGTTTAATTTTTTCAATGTTTGTGGTTCTTCTGTTTTCATCTTTAAATGCCTTGGGGAATCCATTTGTCTTGGTTAGACCTCACAAACTTTTTTTTTTTTACACCAACCTTAATTTCACACACACACACACCAAGTTATTTTCCCTTCCACTACTCTTTACTCTTCTATGCAGTGACATTGATCATAATCTTCTGTCCTCTTCAGTAACATTTTACTAATGAGTTTACATTCTGAAATGGTGCTAAGGGGCTTCTTTGATCCTCAACTAAGCAAAGAAACTCAAAGTTTGGTAAGAGTCAATTTCTACATTCTTTTGTTCCCTCTTATGGCCATGCTTAAACTTCATCAAGAAATAGTGAAATTGATGGCCATTTTTCATAACTTCTTTAACTAAGTCAAGTTGGTGTTGCTCTAATTTCCCAGTTTCTTTTTCTCATCTTTATCTTTTTCTACTTTGATATTGATATTGATCTTTGATCTAACAAGCCAATAGTCCAGTTAAGCACAGATACTTGATTCAGAAATGACTCCCATTTCAGTGGTTTCCTGTCCATTAAAATGTGTCCAATTCTGTTTTTCATGACCTTGTTTGGAGCTTTCTGAGTCTGGTGTCTTCCTCTTCACTTTTTTAAAAAAGTGTGTAAGTTCCATGTATTCTATAAGCCTTTGACTTTTGTTACTTAATCCTAAACCATATTTTTCAAAGCCTTTTCCTTGTTCTATCTATCCTATGCCCACCTTCACACTGAAGTCATCAAAAGCCAGAATTTACATGAACTTGTTAAGGAAAATCTGATTAAGGTGTTAGAGTAGGATTTGCATCAGGTCACATCAGCCTATTTTTTCCTGAGGTTCTCAAATCATGTCAAAAAATGTGTATTATTCATTCTCACAAAACCCCCAAAGGGCATCATCAGTTAAAAGGGAGTCAGAACCCAGGTTTATGACTCTTTCTCAGTATCATAGCTATAATAATAAAAATACAAGTAGGAGTTAGACCTAAGATTTCACTGGGAGAGATCTTCCATATGAATAAACAATCTACTGATTCTGGTTGGTGTCTCCCCTGCAATTTCTAGTCTTAGAGAGTTAATTAGAGTACTCTCTAGAAATAATGATATCTAATATTTATAAAGGATTTTAAGGTGTTACGAAGTGGCTTAATGCAGTTTTCATTTTAGCCTTAGGTGACCCCTTGAGATAGTTATTGTTATTATTTCCATTTTAAGTTAAGCAATTTACCCAGGCATTAGTCTGAGACATGATTCGAGTCTAAAGCTTCTTAACTCCAAGACCAGAACTTTAACCACTATGCCAGACTTCCTTTCTTGCTATTTTTCTTCTCTGTTCTTAACATAGGTTCTTGATCCTGATCTTTTTGAAGTTACACAGTCTCTCATGAAGCCTTTTTTGTGAGGAAGAACAAGCCTCCAGGTGGGGAAAAGGCAGTAATGGCCGAAGCAGCAGCTGCTACTGCTCCCTCTGCCTGCCTTCTCCCCTTACATAGGTCACTTATGGCCTGATGCTTCCTGTCTCTGCTGAATTTATTTTTTCTCAATCTTAAACAAATGAGTATCAGAGGTTACAAGTCAGGTTACAACCTGTAAGATGATAAAGGTCAGAAAAGTCCAGCAACTAGTGTTCATAGCAGTAACTCCAATAGCCAAGTCTGACAAGCAACCAGGTATGAGGAGCAACCTGTTTGGCCCAGTTCAGCAGTGAACAAACCGGAAGGTGAAATATCATGTCCTGTAAGCAAGGAAGTAATTATTTCATTGGCTATGCCACAAGAAGAAGTGAAATTTGTGGGGAAAAAAATTTGGTAATCACCACTTAAGCCCATTCTCCAATGGATTGAGTGGATCTATAGAGAACCTATGCCTCACTTTTGGGTTGGTTTGGGGTTTTTTGGGTGGGGAATACATTTGTACTTCTGTCCTTGCTTAACTTGGTCAATAAATATCTTTATGTAAAGTCTAATTGTTATTGATTGATTGATATTGGGGACAATACTCCTTAGTTTCAGAGAGAAGCTTGGGGTTTTTAGAATAACTTTGCAATTGACCAGCTGATCAAAATGTGATTGAGGTGGAGAATCACTAGGGGCTCTCCTATGCAATGGTATTAGAGAAAGACATCTTCCAACCCTTCAGGGTTACTTCTAAGATCCTGAAGAGATATGCAGCTAACCACACTCGAGGGCCGGCCTGCACAACATATGGAAGCAGCCCACCAGAAGACTTCTGGTGGCCCTTGAAAAATGTGGGGTTGCCACTGCCCCCCCGTTCCTGTCTGCCATGTGACCCAGGACAACCGTCATCATCAGTCGGTCTCTAGTCTAACCTCTCTAGGCCAGAAGAGGTTGAGTCCATTTTCATTTTGACCCCTGCCAGGGCATACATGCCAGCTCTAGGGACTCAAACTGCCCCTGTGAGTAAGGATTGGTCTAGTGAGCCCAGAGCCTATTGTTTATATCTGCCAATAGTTAAGCATGTCCTTATTGTCTTCCCCCATAGAATGTAAGTTTCTTGCAAATAGGAGTTGTTTAATTAATTGTATTTGCATCCCAAACATTTACCACAGTGCTTCTGTATATAGTAGGCACTTAATAAATACTTGTTAATTGACTCATGAATAGACTCACAGGATTGAATGGAGTCTTACCTTGTCCAACGTTCTCATTTTGCTGATAGGAGCACTGAAGCCCAGAGAAAGGAAGACTTTTCCAAATATACATATCATATTGGTGGCAGAGCCAGGCCTTCTGAATCTATAGTCTTTCTACATCATCATAGCTGACTTTCCACTTCAACAGACACAGAGACACCACAGTATAGCACAGTCTTCCCACCCAGGCTTGGAAGACATTTCTTATATTAGTGCTACAATGTAATAAGCCTGAACCTGGAAGTGGCCAAGAAGAGTTCATCCAAGAGGGGCATTAAATACACAGTAATAAGTCTCATATGTTTGGCCCTCGGACAGAAGGTGTCATTGTCACCATTAGCAAGTTATTAAGATCTGGACAAATTCTTTCACTGTGCTAGAGAGCATTCCTGCCAAAATATGGCAGGGTGGGGGAGGGGAGAGGGAGAGCAGGAGATGAGGATTAGGAGCAGATTCTGGAATGTGGACATTTCCTGAAAAAAAAAGAGTTTTTCATAGCTTGGTCCTACAATAACATAGCAGTACATATGTGGTCCTGCAGACTGAATCTGCACAGAATAGTGAGAAAAGAAGGCTCAAGAGAAAGTAGAAAAGTTGGAGTGCTCCGTAGGACAATAATCCTCATGGGGCAGTCAAAGCTTTGCCCCAAAGTAGGAAGTTTAGAGAGCTCTGAAAATACCATCCAGAGCATACTTCTTCCACTGTACAGCTCCACTCCCATAGACATGCTTCTAGCATGCCCTGCACATAATAGGTGTTCATAGAATCAAATGGACCTGGAAGGGACGTTAGAGGTCATCTAGTCCAATCCCTTGTTTTTATAGATGAGGAAATTGAGGTCTAGACAAGCCAAGTGATTTGTGCAAGATCATAGAGGGACTAAGTAGCAGAAACAGGATTCAATCCAGGTCCTCTGACTCCAGATCCAGTATCCTTTCCACCAAACCATCTCCACTGCCATTTTGAAGAATTAATGACTAACTCCTCCAGAAATCGAGATGAGTGACCGAACTTTCATCTACTCAGTGGTTCCAAGTCAACAGAGACAGCTCAGGTTCCAAGATCCAGATTAGTTATTGCACCCTGGAATTCCTGGTGATAACAGCCCTGACTGTTTTAAACTAAGATGGTGATTGACTGCTGAGAGTATGTTACTTTGTATTTTCACAAGTGAGTTTGCATGGATCAAATCACTTTCTGGGCCTTTCTTCAAGCAAAGGATGCTATTACAGCTGCTTCATCCATAGGGAAAACTGTGGTGAGGCACATGGAGTAGCCAGTAGCAGAGTTACCCTAAACTATAGTAAGTATAAGAAGAATAATCAGCATTTGTTTAGGTTTTGAAGCTTTGCAAAGAACTTTGCATAATTACATCTGAGCTTCATAACAACCCTACAGGGTAGGTGTTATTGTCCTCCCCACCCCTTTTATATATGTGGAAATAGAGACTCAGAAAATGTAAGTAACTTGTCAAGGATTACATCAATGCCTGAGGAAGAATTTGAATCCAGACCTTCCTGACTCAAAATTCAGCATTCTGTCCATGAGGAATTCCATGCAATGACCAGGAGTTCTGTATGCCTCCCACACCAGGGATCCTTTAAAGACTTCAGATCCACTATTTGAATAACTCAAGGCAAATCAGACCTCAGCTGGTAATGGGGTCCTCAGTAATAAAGAGGTTGAACTTATCACCTATTGATCTTACTCAAGGCTGGAGCCAGTTCAGACACCAAGACTTTCCAAGAAACCATGTCATAGAGGGGCAAAGAAAGCAAAGCTCCCAGTATGAAAGAGCCAGGGATATGAGAAGAGAGGTACCAGGGAAGACAACAGGTTAAGAGGAAGTAATACAGCTCAGTTCTTGTTCTTTTCCAACAAATACTACGGAAGAACACCAGACCAAGCAGTGATTGAGAAATACAAGGAAGAAACCACATTAAGTGATTTTTTTTCACCCCAAAATCTAGTATTTGGCAAATGACTAGGGCAGGAAGATGAAGCAGAGGCTGCTCTGCAGCTCTGGCTCTTCAGGATCATGGATTCAGCCCACAGATCTGAGTGAGGTCTTATAGCTGAGTCCAAAGAGAAGGACCTTCAGACTTGTCACTCTAAACTCATAGAGCCTCCCAGATAGAAGAGGCAAGGGCTAGGATCAGAAACTTTCTACTGGAGTTCCATAAAAGTTGGGGAGGCAAGCCTGCAGTTGTATTATACAGACCCAATCCTGAAAGTCAGAAACTGGCAGTGTTCAGACCAGGAGGGCAACAATCAGACTTCCCTAGATCAGAGAACTTAGGACCAGCTGGAATTTTGTGACTTCTTAGTCTGAGCTACCCCTGAGACCTTGGAAGAAGACAATAGGAAGGGTGAATACCAATTAAGACTGTCCCAGATGTAAGCAAAGCCAGTTCTATAGCATGCCAAACTGTGGGGACTGTCCTAAGCTTTAGGGACCTTATATTATTTCAAGTCAGGCAGTGACTTGAGGCAGAGAAGCCTCAAAAAGGAGAGGGTTGGTGCTAAAAGTGAAACAAACAATGAGACTTTAATGACCAGACAGCCTCAGCATTTACCCTTCAGGCTGGCCCTTTGAGATTTCTTTTTATATGTCTATACATGTACATGTTGTCTACCTCCATTAAAATACAAGCTTCTAAAAGGAAGAGAATGTTTAGCTTTTCTTTGTCTCCCCAGAGTCCAGCAAAATGCCTGATGGAGAGTAGACAGTAGACACATAAATTCTTCCTTGCTTGCTTGCTTCTTTTCTCTTTCCAGGCTGACAATGCTTGACAGTCATTTGAGCCAGATCTCACCTGGAGGATATTTCACCTTCCCCAGCATTTTGAAAGATTTAGCCCAAGCCCACACCTTCATGAGCAAAGACTCTAAGTCCCCCTCATTCCCCAGGAATGGTTTAGTGCTGACAAAATGCTGGCCTGTCTCAAACAACCAGTCGGATAAAGAGACTCTGGGTGGCTAAGTTGCTAACGTTCAGTGGGCCTCCTCCTCTTCCCACCCTGCACCCCACCCTCCATCAACAGGAAACCATTCCAATAGGGTTTTGTCATTGGCTAGATGGCAAAGTGGTTCCAAAACAAGTCCATACAGGAGCCTAGGTCCTGCCCCTCCATCTCTGGCCTCCTGTAGTACCTACCCACCTTTCACTCAAAGTCAGTCCCTAAGACACCCTGACCCTGACCACACATGCAGTCAGCTTGGCAGCTGCAAGGTTTCAAATCCCACACTCTAGAATGAATTTTTCCAGTGGTAGCATTTCCTCCCCCCTTGACTGGTGTCTTAAAAGGCTGCTTTTCTCAGCATTCCTGTCTGGTATAAAATTGACTAGGGCATATGGAAATGCTAGCAGGGCTTAAGCAGATTCTGGATGCCAATGGACAGTTTTGATCTTCTATTTGATGGGTACTTTGCTGCAATTCAATTCTGAGAGTGAGAAAATCTCTACTCTCCCCTCCCTGCCCAACTGTTTTAAAGAGCAAGACTATCCCCCCCATTCCTTTCTGAGCTGAGCAGCATCTTTTTCTGATAAGCTGATGTTTCTCTCAACTGCCTGTCTTTTTTCCTGAGCTGCATATATTGACACTCATCCAAGAGAAATGTATGTAACAATAAGGGAACCACCTGCAAGGAATTTTTCTAAAAATCCAAGTGAAATCCACAATAACAGGACAGAAAATCCCAGGGGAAAAGCAGAACTCATCATGCTGATGATTTTTTCACATTTCTACCGAAAATCTATCAATAACAGATCTGCTAAGCTCGTGTTTCCTTTCCTGTTTCCAAACAACCATAAAAATGCTGGGGTCCAGCCTTTAGTACAGGCCTGTCTGTCCTTTCACAAGACTAATCTTTTCAGAAGGGCTATGTGGAAAAGAAGCAGAGGCCCTTGTGTGATGCCGATAATCATTAACATTTGCAACATCTAATCACATTACCCTGGGAAGGAAAAAAACGTGTGAATAGCAATGGGTTAGCATAATTACAATCATCTAGAAAATAGAGAGCATTCTATAAACAGAGTGTGTGTGTGTGTGTGTGTGTGTGTGTGTGTGTGTGTGTGTGTGTGTGTGCGCGCGCACGCATGCTCGAGCACTCAACAGTTGGGAGTAAACTGGCTCTCAGGGTTAAGTTTTGAAGCATACCTGAAAAGAGGGGCACCTTAAATCAACCAGTCAACCAACAAGCACTTATTAAATGCCTGCTATGTACTTGGCATTATGCTAGGTGCTAGGGACATAAGAACAAAAATGAAATGGTCCCTGCCCTCAAGGAGCTTCCATTCTACTAGGGGACATATTGGGGAGTAGGGGCCAGCGAAGGGAATTTTGTTCTAGACAGTCGAGAGCATTGGGAATGGAGTAATAAGGCTTGTCTCACGCTTTCTAGTCAAGTCAAGTCAACAAGTCCACAAATTGAAAAGCATTTAAATACCTACTATGTGCCATGCACTGTGCTAAGCACTAGGGAGGCAAAGAAAGGGGAAAAATTAAAAAAAAAAATTTTAAAGCCTCCAAACAAACAGTGGCTGCCCTTAAGTCTGTTTTCACTGTCTAATGGGGGAGAGAACATAAAACAACTATGTTCTAATAAGACATACACACACACATATACATATACATATACATATACATATATATATATGTACGTATTTAAGGGGAAAGGGGTGAAGGCAAGGCAATTGTAGTTAAGTGACTTGCCCAAGGTCACACAGCTAATAAGTGTGTCAAGTTTCTGAGGATGAATTTGAACTCAGGTCTTCTTGATTCCAGGGCCGGTGCTCTATTCACTGTGCCACCTAGTTGGCCCTCTAATAAGACATACAGAGGATAAATTGGAGGTAATCTCAGAGGGAAACATTAAGATTAAGCAAGACTGGGAATACCTTCTTATGGAAAGTGAGACTTTAGCTGAGACTCAGGAAATTGGAGAAGCAAAGAAGCAGAGATGAGGAAGGACAGTTCCAAGCATGGGGAAAATGCTCAGAGCTGGAAGACGGAGTGCCTTATGAGAGACAATATCACTATATCACAGCAAATGTGGAGGGGTTTTGTTGTTCAGTAGTTTCAGACTCTTCATGACCCCATTTGGGGTTTTCTTGGAAAAGATATTGGAGTAATTTGCCATTTCCTTCTCCAGCTTATTTTACAGATGAAGAAACAGGCAAACAAAGCTAAGTGACTTGTCCAGGGTCACACAACTAGTAAGTGTCTGAGGTCAGATCTGAACTCAGGAAGAGGAGGCTTTCTGACTTCAGGCCTGGCACTCTCTCCACTGTCACCTAGCTGTTCTATGGGGAAGGGAGTAAAACATAAAAAGACTAGAAAAGTAGGCAGTTGCCAAGCCATGAATGATTTTAAGAGCCAAGCTGAAGATTTTAGATTATGTCTCAGAGATAAGTCAATAGGAATAAGATCTGCTATTGTGCCCTGAGCCAGTATTGGAAGTGTAGAGATATGGGAAAGTAGATGAGGAAGTGACTAGATTCCTGCCCCTATCTAGGCCCTAGTGCCCTGCTGGTTGGGCTGAAGATCGACTAAGTCTGAGGCCACCTGGTTACAGGTGATTGAGATGATGATTGACTCACTTGCTCTTCTAACCAGGTAGACCCCATCCGAGGGCAAGTCACCCCACTGAGAGGTTCATCTCCTTCTCCAGGGCAGCTAGGAGCTTATTTTCTTCAGGGAGCTTTTGGACCTCCTTTTACATTTGGCCAATTCTGCTTTTTCAGGTATTCTCCTCATTGGCTTGTTAGACCTTTTTTTGTTATTTTGGGTTAGTCTATTTATAAAGTGTTATTTTCTTCAGTATTTTGGGGCCTCCATTAGCAAGCTGTTGACTCTTTTCTAATGATTTTCTTGCATCACTCTCATATCTCTTCTGCTGCCCCCCCTCTTTTACCCAGGTCCCACAGAGTTCCCCCACTGACCTTCCACGTTGTTCTTTGTGTTTGTGGGTTGAGAAGTCTGGAAATCACCCATGAGAGCACCTGGGCGGGGAGTCAGGAAGGCTCCTCTTCCTGAGATCTCAACACTTAGCAGCTGTGTGACCCTGGACAAGTTACTTAACTCTATTTACCTCAGTTTCTTCATCTGTAAAATAAGATGGAAAAGGAAATAACCAGCCATGCCAGTATCTTTGCCAAAAAGATCCCAAGCAGGGTCATAGTCAGACACAACTGAAAATGGCTGAACAAAACAACCTTCTTCTCCACCCATCCCTCAAAGAGTAGTTTCTGGAAGTTAGTGATCATGGTTTGGGGAGATGGACAGGAGGGAATATGGTCCCAGTGACTGGGACCTGGTGTCTTTATGGAATGAAATGTAACCAGGTTCCAACTAGAAGGCAAAAGGTCATCTAATCCAATGCCATTATTTTAAAGATAAGGAAAGAAATGCACAGAGAGTTTTTCCAAGATGGTTTTTACAAGATGAAGAACATCAAAATTGAAACAATAAGTAATGTAACTGGGGTTTGAATCAGGGTTGGCTAACTCCAGATTCAGTTAGTTCTCCATTCTCTATACCAGAGGTTCTCAAACCATGATACAGAGACCTCCGGGGATCCCTGAGTTCCTTCCAGGGGATCTGCAGAGACAAAATCATTTTAATAATAATACTACATATTTTCATTTCTAAAGTGGTAAATGTTGGGGGGAAAATCCACATAAATAAAAGCTCCTGGTTGGGGGGTGGGGGGAGCATCCTCAATGATTTTAAGAGTGAAAAAGGTCCTAAGACCAAAAAATTTGAGAATTGCTGCTCTACGCTAGGTTATCTTCTGTTATTTGGGGACCTATGGTTACTTGTCTACACCCTTCATGAACAGGACATATTTTCTCCTAAGGGCAAGTTATTTGGTCCTTTTGATTTTTTTTAGTATTACTCTGAGAGCTTAGAGAATTATCAGCAGAATACAATGAAAAAAACATTGGCTTTCGAATCAGAGGACCTATGGTTTACTACTTGTGTAACCTTGGAAAAGTCATTTAATCTCTCTAGTCCTATCTGTAAAATTAGAGAATTGGACTCAGTGGACCAACATCTTTTTCAATTCTGTATCTGTGATTCCTTGGAGACAGAAAATATGAAATCATTCACATAATAAGGATTGCTAACATTCCTATACCACCTACTATATTCCTATACCACCTACTATATGCCTAAAATATTATTTTATTTGATCCTCACAACAGCCCTGGGAGGTAGGGACTATTGTTATCCCATCTGTAAAAGAAGACGAAACTGAGGCAAACAGATATCAAGTTACTTGCCACAGTCATAAGCTAGTAAGTGTCTGAGGCAGGATTTGAACTCTGCTTGACTCCAGGCTCAGGCTTCTATCCATCTTACCACCTAGTTGCCATGCGCATAGATAAGACCATTAGATTGGTATCTCTACCATTCTTAAGCTATTACAAACAAAGGAAGGTAGAAAATTGCAGTAATTATCTAGATAACAGAAGAGGAGGAAAAAAAGGTTAGCCTGAACTAGGCACAAAATTGACACAAGAATGTTTTCTTGGGAGGGAGGTGATCCTTGGTTTTAATTCTAGCTCCTTTGCCCTATGGAATATCATATTCCAAAACCTTCAATCTCTTAATGTAGAAGCTGGTACATCTTGTTTTAGCTTGATTGTGTTTGCACAATTCTCAAATTGTTTCTTTCTGACTGCAATATTTTCTCTTTGACCTGGGAACTGTGGAATTTGGTTACGATATTCCTGGGCATTTAACTTTTGGGATCTCTTTCAAGAGGTAATCAGTAGATTCTTACAATTTCTATTTTACCCTCTGATTCTAGAATATCAAGGTAGTGTTCCTTGATAATTTCTTGGAAGATGATGTCTAGATTCTTCTCTTGATCATGGCTTTCAGGCAGTCTAATAATTTTTAAATTATCTCTCCTGAATCTATTTTCCAGGTCAGTGGTTTTTCCAATGAGATCTTTCACATTGTCTTCTTTTTTCCATTTTATAATTTCTTGATTTCTCATAAAGTCATTAGCTTCCATTTGCTCCATTCTAATTTTGAAGGAATTATTTTCTTCAGGGAGCTTTTGGACCTCCTTTTACATTTGGCCAGTTCTGCTTTTTAAGGTATTCTTCTCATTGGCTCTTTAGACCTTTTTTGTTATCTGAGTTAGTCTATTTATAAGGTGTTATTTTCTTCAGCATTCTTTGTGGTCTCCATTAGCAAGCTGTTGACTCTTTTCTAATGATTTTCTTGCATCACTCTCATTTCTCTTCTGCTGCCCCACCCCCTTTCACCCAGGTCCCACAGAGTTCCCCCACTGACCTTCCATGTTGTTCTTGGTTTTTGTGGGTTGAGAAGTCTGGAAATCACCACAACTGCCAACAATTTAGTCCCCTGGTGCCTACTTAGGCCTCGTCAAGCTCAGAACAGCCCACACTGTACTGCACTCTGCTCCCAGCCCAATGCAATATACCCTTCCTATCAGTCTTCCAGGCTGTTGGGCTGGTGATGTATTTCATTCTATCATCTTGTGGGATCTGCAGCTCTAAAATTTATTTAGAGTAATTTTTACAGGTAATTGGAGGGGTTTCTGGGTGAGTTCAAGCAAGTCTCTGCTTTTACTTTGCCATCTTGGCTCCACCCCCCTTGGGACTTATTCTGTATATATAGTTTGTATTTCTGTTTTTATTTACCTGTGAACATAGTGTCCCTATCACTTTCCATGATAGAACAGTGCTATATACTCAATGCTTCGCACTTGAAGGGTCTAAATATATGCTTGTTAAACTGAGTTGAATTGAGTTTCCTTACAGGTTGTAGTGGATTGAGTGCTGGTTTTGAAGTTAGGAAACCTAGGTCCATATTTTAACTTTTATTTATACTTTTTGCCCTTGTAATCATGGGCAAGTCATTGACTCACTGAACCTCATTCAATTTCCATTTCTGTAAAAGGAGCCAGGAGGGTATAGTGCAGAGGTGTCAGACTCTAAAGCAGAAATAGGATCCACTAAACCATACATAAAGATTCCTGTAGGCTGTGTGTTGACTTAATGCTTGTATTGACTTGTAACATTATCTATGTTTTATTGTATTTTCATTTACTTTGTTAACTATTTCCCGATTATATTTTAATCTGTTTCCAGCCAAACTCAGGAATGTTGTGGATCACATACACCCAAAAAGCTGCATGTTTGGCGTGTCTGGTGTGGTAGATAGAAAGCTTTGGAGTAAATAAGATCTTGGTCAGAACCCTGCCTCAAACACATACTAGCAGAGTAACCCTGGGCAAGTGACAGCCCTTGTGCTCAGGCAGCTCTCCAAAGACAGGAGCAGGGGCCTACACTGGCAGGGGCCTACACTGGCAGGGGCCATTTCCTTCCCTAGGCTCCCTATACTCATGAAATCACATTCTATACATTTCCCTGGTATTATCTTGTATTTTTCTTCTTTTCCAAAATCCCTTTTTGGTTACATATTGCTGCCCACTCAAGAGTCAGCCCACATGGTTGGTATTACCTACATTATGGGGTTGTAAAGAAAGACCTTTATAAACCTGAAAGCATTATATGAAGGTGAGATATTCTCATCTTTATTCCTTACCCAGCAAAACAAATGTAATGAAACTTCACCTACAGGTGACAATACTTGGCCCCTTTGTTTTCTGTCTTGATCCTTGGCAGTACTTTGACAAAATTGCTCCCACAAAGTTGGAGATTGATTAATTTGGAGAAAGAATAATAAAGTCCTTACATTCAGAAATACTGTCTTCGAAGGAAGTTAAAATATGAAATAATTTAATGGCTTAACAAACACACTTAATCCCAACTCCACTTGCTAAATGCCCCGAGAGAACTTTAAGAGGCTTCCTCAAAAATCATTTAAGAGAAAAAAAGGAAGGAAGGAAGGAAGGAAGGAAGGAAGGAAGGAAGGAAGGAAGGAAAAAAGGAAGGAACTAACTTCTTCTAACCTTGTCTCAGACTATCTGGATGACCTTGGATGAGGCAAATGTCTACCTTATGTGTCTGACCCTAAAGCACAGAATTCCAATGGTGTTTTACTAACAGGATTAAACCTTTGTAGGGGTCTTCAATTGCACAACATCCACACCTTGGCACCAGTACTTTCAACCCTAACCCCCAGGGATTCCTTGAGCCTAAAGTCCTAAGCACTGTGTCCACCTTACTCTCCAAGTCTCAAATACCATGTCCCTCAGTTATGAATCCTCCAGACCGCAATAGCCTGGGTCAGGCAATTCATCAAGAAGCATTGTTAAGTACTATTTGTGGTGCCTCATAATAGTGGTATACTGGTTAGTGTGGTATAGTGAATATAGCATGGTATAGTGACTATAGATATAACCTTAGAATCAGAAAGCCCTGGGGTCAAGTATTTTATCTAACATCTATTGGTTGTGGGACCCTGGTCAAGTTAGCTAACCTCTAAGGCAACTTTGTAAGACCAGAAGGTGCAAAGAGGGTACCAATCACAGGTCTCATTCTCCACTCCCAGCTGGGCTAAGCATCAAGCATGCAATAAAAATGAAACCGTCCCTTTTCTTGAAGGGCTTACATTCTAAAAGGAAAAACTATACATTGCATATATAAGTACGATACATATAAAGTCGATACAAGACAATTTGGAGGGAAGGAAGCATTGGGTGAGGGATAAGGAAAGGTCTAAAGAAAAGTACTTGAGATGACCTTTGAAGGAAGAAAAAGATAGAATATCTTAGAAAGAGGTCAAAGGTGAGGAGAGTGTTCATTATAGGCCTGGGGCAAAGCCTGTGCAAGGACACAGAGATGGAAGATGACAAAAGGTTCAGGTCAACTCAATCTGAGGCCTTAAGAAAACCTTGTTTACCTTCTACCTTCTTCATTTCTCTCTTCTTAACCTGAACTTGGCCAAGAACAGTGCCAACACCCTGCATTCTCCTCCTCTTAGGTCAATCCAGCTAACAGAGGGTCTGTTGATGAGGGCTCTGAATCAATCCATTTTCCTGTTTGGAAACAAAGGGGCATGGGGGTGGGGTCCTGTGTGAGGGCACCAGGGAGGGGTAATACACAGAAAGAGTAAGACTCAAAAGGTAGATTAAATAACATCAAATGCTCCCAGATCAAGGCCTGGAAATGTGCTTTGCCCAGTTGATCCCTAAAGGTAATTTCATGTCCACAGGATGACATCTTTCTGCTCCTCATAAAAACAAAAACAAAAACAAAAAAAATTGACTGTGAAATCCATGAAATATGAATATGTAGAAATGCTAAGCTCTATCAGGAAGATTAGGATCCCATATCACTAGCTAGCCCAGAAATCTAGTCCCTAATTACCTTCCACCCACTCCATCCCCTGGGAGCCTCTCTTTACCACTGGAGGGAGGGTGCAAAAGCTCCACTGGGCTAGGGAAATGGCTTGATTAACCCAACCTGGGGAAAAAACTTAGATGGAAATACATTTAAGGTCGTGGGGCAATTGTGCAATACTGCAACCTCAATTCCTTTAAAAAATCAGTAAGTCAACAATCTCAGGGCTATAGAATCACAGGCCTAGGGCTGGAATGCCATCTTAAAGACCATCTTATTCAAACTCCTTCATTGTATAGATGAAAAACCGAAAGTTAAGTGACATGTCCATATTCACATAGCTAGGTAGTGGTGGCACTTTTAACACAGGTCCTGGGACTCTCATTTCAGTGCTCTGTGGTTTGGTGGAGATTTTTCACACCAAGGCAGGTCATACATCATTGATAACTTAGTAGATCAGTGAAGAGAATTAACTGACTTCACTATGATCATACAGCTAGTATCTGAGGCGAGAGTCAAATCAGGTCTTTCAGATGCCAACCAAGTCCAGAACACTATCCACTCCATCTCTTTATCTCTACATAGAAACTTGTTTTGTTTTTTACAATTCTTTTTATATTGTAATATTGTATACTATGTTTAATTGAATATTATGGATGTGGTGGGTTGCATACTGTTTTGCCCATGTAGGTTATGTGTATCTACATGGTTCTGTCTTCAGGTGGCTTGTAGGGAGGCCAAGAGGAGATATCTCTAGAGTGTCCTCTCCTTTGCCCTTCTCCAAGAGAAATTTGAATTCCTTTCAAGAAGGGAAGCAGGAGGTTGGGGCCAGAGGATGGGGGTGTGGGCAGAGAGAGAAGAGAGGGATACTAGGCAAGACTGTATCACTACTCACTTAAACAGTGTTAGCCTAGGGAAATATTTTTTAAGTTCAAGCTGAGCTCCTAATCACTATCCCTTTGGGTGAAGGGAGTTCCTCAAGCTTGAGTACAAAGCTTGACTCTCTTCTCATCAAATGCCAGTTCCACAATGCACACATAAGGGAAATAGCAAATACACTCCCTTATCCAAGCTAATAGCAAAACAGAAATTAGAAAAGTTATGCATATGAGAATAGACCAGAAAATACAGAATGAATGAACTTTCAATGAGTTTTCCCACTGGGAATGAGATAATTCATTCAGCTCAACCAAGAGAGTCTCAGATCTCACCCAGGGGGAAATTCCCTGAAGTTTCTAGGGTAGTAAGCTGGAAGATAGGGAAAAGACCAAGCTGCCAGCTACTCTACATGGTAATCTCTTACCAGAGTCATTCTCTCCCTTAAAGATCCAAAGAAAGTCTGGGACCACATGTCTTTCCTCTCAAAGCTTGAAGCCAGAAGATCAGGAGAAATAGACCTAAATGCCTAATACTAATGTTCTGATTTAATGTTCTGTAGACTATGACAGAAGTAGATAAAAATAACTTACTTTCTAGCAACGGAATAAAGGTATTGAAATGTCAGCTCCTCTTTTTGTAGAGTTGCTGAAAACAATTTTTGTAACAACTTCAGTCACAGAAAGAATGATAGAGACACACATACTTCATCCTGTTCCATTATTATTTTGATTCTTTCTCCTAAATCTCTCTATTGTGAAAGCTTTTCATTCCACATTGCTTGGAGATTGTATTTGGTGTGACACATCCCTTAAAAAGCTGCTGCTTAAATTTTTTGTGGATCACTTTTATGTCTGGGCAATTGAGGGAAACATTTGAGTCTGTCATGATGCCCAAGTTCCAATGTAGTTTTTATTGATTGAATTCTCAAGGATATTTTGAAGTTTGTATTTACAGTGTGAAGATTTATCATCTGTTGGTTCATGAAACACAGTGAAGTTGAGATGTGAAATTCTAGCCATGGCGGGGAGTAGGTGGGCAGGAGTCAGGAGAGCAGAGCTTTATTTGCTTTACTTTACTTTTCCATGCCTTTAGCATGGACTTGCCTGAGCTCACCAGGTGACTTAGTTTCTAGTTAGTTAGTAGGTGCTAAATGTTTGCAGTTTGCAGTGATACATTACACAATTTCTGATTTCCTTGCCTAACCTACATTGATCAGCAAATCCAAGATCCTTAAAATTTCTGTAACTTCTGGTGGTGATCATCTGGTTCTCAATTGCCATCACAAAATATCTTATACCATGAACAAATCCAATAATCTCTTTGTTCAATGCTTCTTTGTCAATGTAAATTGGTAGTTGAGTTCACGGCAGTGTAAACCGTGACATAGTAAGAGCAGTTGTGACTTTGCTCTTAGATTTTATACATTTTGAAGATTCCACCTGGAGGTAAGCACCTTTTCAACAAATCCAATAGCTTGTGCTTATTGTCACCTTTAACTCTTGACTATCGGTGACGTCTGCTTGTTCCAAAAGTATTTAAGTTTTTAACCTGTTTAACATGAGTTCTGAGTGTACATCAATCTACTTTCTAATTTTAGATGAAAGAGTGTTAATCCTTCTATAGTTGCCTAACGTTAATGGACCCTGTATATCATTAATATTGTTCAGATTTCCATTAAGATACTTAATAAATCTAATACAATTCACTTTACAATTCTACAAAAGTATACATTAAAATTGTATTGCATATTGCATAGATGTTCATTGCTTTAAACATTGATTGAACTTTGATTTTGGGATGTCAGTAAGTCTCTTAACATCCAGAGCCACAGCTTTCTCCTTAATAGCTTTTTTCCCATTTGTCTTGCTGGAGGAGGCCAAAGTATTTATAAATATGGCCTTTGTCCATTAATTTAATTTTACCTCTAGATTAAAGCTTAAAGTCTTTAGTCTCTATCTTTCCTTGAGACGCATTTAGAATTTTATACTCAAGTATGTTGTATGTGTGTGTGATTCTCAAGTCCAAATGACACTTTTCTATCATTAGAGAAAGATTCCATGAGATAGAAAGACCATGTAAAGTATTTTTCTATTAAGTCAGATAATTTGTCATCAGGCAGCTGAGGTGGCTCAATAGATAGGGTGTCAGGCCTGGAGCTAGAAAGACTCATCTTCCTAGGTTCAAATTGGGCCTCAGACACGAACTAGCTGTGTGACTCTTGGACAAGTCACCTAACCCAGTTTGCCTCAGATTCCTCATCTGCAAAATGAGCTGGAGAAGAAAATGGCAAACCACTCCAATATCTTTGCCAAGAAAACCCCAAATGGGGTCACAAAGAGTTAAACTTGAATGAAAAACAACTGAACAGCAACTTACTGTCATTTGTGCACGTGAATAATAAGATGTTTTGTTACAGTTCTCTCTATAACTTGGAAGTCATGCTAAGTTCTACTTTAATGGAGGTGATAATGGGTTTAAGTCTACACATAATCCTAAGGGACTTAAACTTTCTCTCTGAAAAATATCATATGATGTATCCATTGTTTTTGACACTTTGTTGCTGATATCATGTGTTTTAAATAATTTTCTATATGAACATCAAATACAAATTGAAGAGCATTCTAACCATGTTTAGGTATGTCTTAATATGATGGATTACACAAATAAGCCACGAGTGTAGAATTCAGTCAAAAGATGCATGATAATCATCAAGTATAAATATTACAGAACTTCCAGGTGGCCTATTCAACAATGAGGAAACTGGTAATAAGTGGCTCTTTACACCCCGAGCCTTCTCGGCACACACTTTTATATTAAGAGAATGCAAGCTTTCTGTTTGGCTTTTGATTCAGCTTCGACTTTTGTTGTGTTGGGTTCCTTGCTACTGTATAAATGACAAGAAATTCTTTAGGAGCGTTTCACTCTCTGGTTTCTTTGTCTCTCTAGCCTTTGTAGTAAAGTTTTGTTTTGTTTTGTTTTTATTAATGTTGAATTGTTGATTTTGTTATTTGGATGCTTTGATTCCCTATATTGCCTTAGCCTTTTTGAATTTTGTTTTCAATGGTTGATTAAGGGAATCTAGGATTTCTAATGTGTACTTCTGTTTTCCAAATTCCATTTTCCATGTTTCTTTTTTTTTTTTTGCCTTTGATTGGGCCATATATTATTTTGGTTTTCTATTGTAGGTAAAATTAAACCAATATACAAATCTTCCAATGTTGTTTTTTTTATTTTTTTTAAGTTGTTTTTTTTGGGGGGGGTGGGGTGGCCCAGGGGTTTGCTTGTTTTTTTGTCTCACTCGGCCTGGAAATGTAGTGGCTCCTGCTGATCAACCTTTCATCTGCTCAGTTTCCACCTGGGCTACTTTAACCCTCCTTAGGCAACAAGGTCAGACTTAATTCAGATGCCTGATTAGCTTAGCCCACTGCATCTCAGAACTCCCAAGCTTAAGAGATTCACCAGCCACAGCCTTCCCAGTAGCAGGTATTTCAAGAATGCTGCATCATGCCTGGCTTCCACTATCTTTCCCTAATTCTCTAATGGATTTCTCAAGTTTCTTCTTCCCTGGTGATATTTTATGCTTGTCTTTAGCCTTTCCTGCTGCGGTTTTGATTATGGCAACAACCACCACGTATACCATTGTAGGTCTTGAAATATTTTTACACTTTCTGCCAAATATGGGGAAGAATGCATTCATTCGTGATAGTTCTAACCAATGCCAGCTTTATTTAATTACTCTGTTTTGGTATAGTTGACCTGACAGTAAGATTCATCCCAACAAACTCAAAGGGGCTTTTGGAAATTCTTGTCCACATATGTCCATCTCTTTGTCAAAATAATTTGAGACAATAGTATTTTTTATCATTCACTTCACTATAATTGAAATTTATGAATTTTGTATTAAATGAAGTTTTTCAGTGAGCTCAGGTTCTTCAACCTTTCTCTCTTGATTTTAGTAGCTGAATTTATTTCATGTAATCTTGGTTTAGCATGAAGTTAGTTCTTATTGGTCTGCAGGATACTGTTGTCTGACTTGGGAATGAGGGTTCTATTGCCAAAGGGGCAGCATGAAGCTCTTGCCTAGAATTAGTAAGATCTATTTTTAATTTTATTATGAATCATACCTGGACCATAATGAAAACATGCACATCTGTAGTCCATTTCATGCACACTTGTGGCTCATTCACTTTTGGGCATTTCCAGTACATGGGCAACTGGTATTTCTGGTTTGTTCCAGTGTTATGCCCTCCTGTGGCATTTGAGTTTGAAGGAGCACTATTTGCTCAGGTATCTTCTATGTTGAGTGGTCCAATCTGAAATGCTTTCTCATCTCCATTTCTTTTGACTCTCAGGAGCAAATACATCCCACTGAGTCTGTTGCCAGAAACTTAGAGGTCATCTAGTACAACTCCTTCATTTTGCAGATGGGAAAATTGAAACCCTGAGAGGTTAAGTGATTACAAGGGTCACACAGGTAGGGCCAAGCTGAGATTTGGACTCAAATCCTCGGACTCCAAATCCAGCACTCTCCCTAGTATATCCTCGCCACAATGCTATGATATAAGTACTAAAGTTATTATTAAACCCATTTTTAAATATGATGAAACTAAGACCCAGAGAGGTTAAGTGACTTGTCCCTGGTCAAATATCTAGTTAAGATCAGAGATGAGATTAGGGCTTATACCTCTCCTAGGCTCTAAATGCCTTACCCCCCCCCCAAAAAAAATAAGCCCAAGGTTCTCCCAAAGGTTGACACAAACTAAGGTATTCCAAGGTAAAATAAAGATGGCAACTGTTCTTCAAGCTATATGTCTTTGTCACAGAGTATATTTTCCTTCTTAGTCATCAATTTTGTTCCACTATTTTTCCAGAATCCACACTTGTATAAGTTAAGTTGACATCAACAGGATCTTACATGATGCCATTTACAAACTTTTTTTTGCTAAAATTGTTTCTGCTTCAGAGAAAGAGTAGGTGCCTCACATTCCCTTTCCAAGTGGGAACAAATTCATTCAACCTCTGGCTCAAGATGTTGGGCTTTTGGGGCTTCCTGACCACTCTCCATTGAATGACCAATGAGAAACTTCTCCCTTCCCCCTTTTTCTCTTAAAAGAACCCAGTCCTCACCTACAAATATTCAAGTGTCAGCAAATACAGAAGGGTTACTAGAAGGTGAAATTAAGCAACTTCAAATGTTCCTACTCAAAACACTCCACATTCATAAGGCATAAAACCCTTCAAGCACTAGCAAAACCTCATAAGAAGAAAGAGTTGCAATGATCTCTGCTGTGTGCAGACAGTGCTCTTAGAGGTGTTCTGGCCTCGTAAGAACCTGACCTTCACACTCTTGACCCTTTGTTCTACATGCTGGCTACCGAGAAGTGCCAGTTGAGTACATTACCCAAAGGAATGAGAATGAGTAGGAATCTACATTTTGGGCCATTTTATTCAAAAACATTTACATTGAGTTTCCTCATCAAACATAAGCAATTTCCTCCTTGTATATATTTGCCCATCATTTGTGCAATATGTTCCACATCAAAATCTGAATTATGAGCATCTTGCCTGAAATGTTAGTTTTTTGCTAAGATAAATAATGGGCTGAGAGTTGTTCTGTTCTTCTAAAGTCGTTAACACTGGCATAATTTTGTGACTTGAGAAGCATCAGCCATCATTTACTTGGATAAATAACAAAAGAATAACTAAAAAATCCTTTTTGTTTGGGGGTAGGGGAGAAAATTAAATATTCCCTTAAAATGTATTCTTTGCTATTATGATGGCTTTCTCTACAAACATTTGATCTCAACTAACATTTCTGAGTCTCCACTTCTCCAAACTGATCACTTTGAGCCCAAAGAAAATAGAATGGTGACTGGGAGAGGAGAGAAATGAAGCTTTATTTTCCACTGACTCTAAATTCAAATGTTCATGATTTCACAAAGAAGAATGTGGTCCTTGGAAGTTTGATTTCTCTTTGTCCTCTCTGGGGAAGTATTCATAGGAATTGTGGTGGAGTCATTATGGTGGGCTACATCTCAGGACACTGATAGCACTTGTAGCTAGAAACAACAGAATATGAGACCTCATCAGCAAGAACAATTAGTAAAAGTAGGAAGTTACACTCCCTTCTGTTCTCTACTTCTTTCTAACCCCATGAAGCAACCTGGCTAGCAGTGACCTTGAGTTGGTGTCTTAGATCTTCATCTTACCCCATCTCTCTCCTTTAATAAATATGTTCCTTAACCCATACTTAGTTTATGATAATTACCCCAGGCAAAAAAAATTCCTGGTAATGTCTCTAGGATTCATAACACTATGCATAATAGCTAGCTAGCTATTGATATGAAGTCATGGGGAATTAGTGCCCAGGAAACAGACAGAGTAGTCTGTTGTGCTCAATCAGTGCTCAATCACCCATGCTAATGGCGGGACCAGTAGGACATAGACAATCCCAAAGGGCAGGCAGATAAATCACTCCTGGGTCTAAGGGATTGTAGTTCAGTCTGCACTCTAAATGGTGCAGAATCTATGTTGCATGAGGTAAAGAGAATTGGCTACAAGAGCACCAGTGTCTGGGACATTAAATACATTTCCTTGGGGGATGGGGACAGAGAGAGCAAGAGCTCAGAAATGCCCAGATGAAGATCAAAGGGATCCACCTCTTCTACTTTCAGCTGCCACAGCCACTCAAAGCCCTCACGGTAGCAAGGCCTGAGAGGCTGCACTTTCTCAGCCTTAGAAGGCAAAGGAGGATCAAGCTGAGGCGGAAGAGATTTTAAATGGGTGGTTTGGAGTAAGCTGTTCAAAAGAAAGGCTCTTGTGAAAACATTTTACTCTCCTTGAAGGTTGAACATGCTGAGCAGATAGTAGCCCTGCCCTCCATGCAGAGCTGGCCCTACAAAGCATTTTAACAAATAAAGTGCAGCAAGTAAGGTGATTTATAATCATCAGTGAATAACCAAGTTTGGGGCAAGTTTGGACCAAAGCTGGAAGGACCATAAAGATTCTCCAGGCCATTGACCTCCTTTTGCTTATAAGGAAAATGAGACTCAGGGGGAAGTTGTTGTTGTGGTTGTTGTTGTGGTGGTTATGGTCCCTTCATTTTCAAAGAGGATCAATGACATCACTGGTGATGTCTTGACTCACAAGTGTGTTGCTTGCTCAGGCAGTCAGCATTTAATACTAGATCCAACACTAGTTGGAACCTCTCAAATCCCAATTCAGGACTTTTTCCACCCTTTCCCACCCTCCCATAGTCTTCACTTTAAACAACACAGTATTCCTTTAAATTTCAAGCTCTTTCATACACTGAAATGATTGTTCAATTCACAAAACTTAATCTGTAAGTCTCTTAGGTAGAAATATCCATTGACTAGAATGAGTGAAAATGTACCTATGTGCCAGACATTGTGCTAAGTGCTGAATGTACCCAGAAAAAGAAAAAACAGTATTTGCATTCAAGGTATCTAAATTCTAATCAGGTGGACCTAAATTTAGGAGCACATGGACCTAAATAATCAGATAGAAGATTCAGTCATTCATTCATTCCTACAGAGTCATGGATGGTAATCTTAGAATGATTAATGCCACTAGCAGGTGGGGGCCAGAAAAGGCTACTGGATTTGAGCTGAGTCTTGAAGGAAAGTGGGGATTCTAAGAAGTAATAGTAAGAAGGAAGAGGATTCTGGTCATGGGAGAGGGCCAGTGAAAATGCAAGAAGACAGAAAATGGGCTATTAAGATGGACTGAATAGTGTCATTTGAAAAGAAGATTGGAAAGGTAAGAAAAAGGCCATGCTGTGAAGAGGTTTAAATGTCAAAATAGTTTATATTTAATTTTAGAAATTCACTGAAGTTTATTGGGGCTGGGAGTGGGAAACAGAAAATCAGACTTGGTCAGATCTACACTTTAGGAAAATCATTTGAGATCTATGGAAGAGACAGACTTGCCACAAGAAGACCAATTAGGTTATTAGCAATAGTCTAATTGGTGATAAGGGCTATGTGAGTAGAGAACAGCAATTTACAGAAGAGATGTGGTGAAGGAAATGACAAGATTTAGCATTAATTGGATGTGTGGGCTAAAGGAGAATGAAAAATTAAGAATAACAGGGAGGTTTTGAAACCTAGATGGCTAGAAATATGGTGGTACCTTCCATAACAAGAAGGAGTAGGTTTAGGAAGAAGTGTTTTGTTTGGAACATGAGGAGTTTGAAATGACTACAGAATATTCAAAATATCCAAAAGGCAATTGGGAAAGCATTGGGATGTCCTCAGGGCTAGAGCACTGGTTTGGAATCAGGAAGACCATAATCTGAATCTTTCCTCAGATAGGATATGAACTAACTCTATGACCCTGGATAAGTCACTTAACCTCTGTCAGATCACTAGATAACTGTTAGCTGTCATTCTTACTAGTCCAAGATCATACAGGCAGTAGAAGAATCAAGATTTGCACCTAGGACCCTTGACTACAGATTGTGTGTGTCATTTGTCCTTTGTTCTTAAAGAGGACATGGGAGGTGATGACGTTATTTGCAATTGAGTTAGATTTGAATGAGGGAGGGCTGTACCAAGTCACCAGCCTCATTTTCTTCTCCAGATCCATCTGGGTCCAGTGGTCAGATATAGATTAGGAGGACTGGAGATGGCCCAGGATGCAATGGGAGACTTTGACCTTTGTAAGCTAAGGTCTTTCAGAGTGCTCCTTGCTAAATGGAATCTTTTTTCCCCCAGAACTAGAAAGAACAAGGTGTTAATGCTTCACTAAGCCTATCTTTTTTGTTGTTTGTTTTATTGATGCTCTTTGTTTTTTATACCAAAGTAATTTCCCAATAGAAAAATAGTTAAACAAAACTTACCAGTACAGCAATTGCCTGTCTGTCTTTCTGATGGGACATTCGATATTCTTTGCCCATAGTCTAAAACTTCTCTCTGGAAAGGAGGTAAAGCATGCTTTATTGTAGTTTCTCTAGAATCAAAATTGTTCATTGCATTCATTCATTGTGTTCATATAAAGCATGTTCTTTACTGATTCGACATCCCAAACTAATTCTGATATTCTGAGTCAAGCAGGGCAAAAAATAAGTAAGTCATATAAACATGGTCACAGGAAGTAATAGCCCTAAACTCAGCAATCTATAGCATTTTACACATTCTATTTGACTTTTCCAAGAAAAGTCTTTGACTTTCCTTGAACCCTAACTACCACCAATGGTTTTCCAGGCCTCCCTTCCTTCCTATTCCTACCTTCTTCCTTCCTCACTTTCATTGCTCCAACTAACTAGATCCTTAGCCCTCTCCCCTCCACTCCCTCAGTGCCTATCCCCACAGCAACACTACCCATCCTATGTCTCTTTCTCTTTATTTATATAAATGATAACATCCCCCCAATTACAGCCTGAACCTTCATAGTTAGGCCACAGTAATTTGCCCAAAGTCTGCCTCCACCATGAAGTCTTCCTGATCTTCCTGGTCTGTGACAAATCTACCCTTTAGACTCCCCATAACCCTTTGTCTGAACACCTCTACTGTGCTTATCTTGTGATGTTGCACATTAGTTATTTGTTTTTATGCCCTTACTACACTAGAATATCCATGAGGGCAGGGATAAACTATGTATCTTTCCCATCCCTGGCACAGGACTCTGTATTCAGCAGGTCTCTAATAAATGTTTACTATATGAATGAATGAAGAACTTAATTCATGGTCCCCATTTCTATAGCACATCAATATTTACAAAATGCTTTTCTTGCAACAATCCATGAGGTCGCTAGTATGAGTTTTCTTAAGCCTATTTTCTAGGTGAAGAAATTGAGGTCAAAATATATTGAGCATCATAACCATGGTCACATAGTTTGTAAATGTCATAACTAGGATTCGTAGGATCATAGGGACTTAGACAATGGATAATTCTTTTAGCAAGTATCTTCCCCTCTCTATGCCTCAATTTCCATACTAGTCAAATGAGGGTAGTAACTAGATGATCTCTAAGGCACTGTCAGCTTTACAAAAAAAAAGTCAAAGTATGCAACAAAACACAAACAGAAAAGGCAAGAAGTGTTCTCTTAGCCAGACTTGGAAAGAAGCAATGTGAAGACAGCAGCCTCTTTTCTCAGAATTGAATGAATTTCCCTCCCCATGCTTCCCAGGAAAATGCAGGGCATTTGCATCTAAATGAGTATGCATTATGTTATGATAATGTGCACTATCTTCTTATTCTTATTAAATGCATGACTGGAATAACAGCAATTGGATGATATCCTTACACATTGATTTATATAGATATTTTTAAAGCCAGTTTATATTTCAAATTGGAAAACAACAATCTAGTCAAGAAACCAGATGAGTTTAGTAACTTTAGACTATTTCCTCTTCTTCTTTTAGGGAAATGAAAAAATCTTTCCAAAATTGAGACTAGAAGATAAATTTCCCTTGTTTACTAGGATCCCAGGCTTCTGTTCATGGTAATCGGCTCTGTTTAAATCCAGCTAATTAAATTAAGCCAAAGCCACCTCACTCTTCACCCACAGGAGGGAACCCATAAATGATGCTGCCTCAGATCCCCACAAATTGCCTTTCCCCAAAGAGGGCTTCGAAGGGTGAGAAAGAGCCCCAGTAATTGGCCCTCCCTCAGTGTTTCCTCTCGGGCTCAAATGCTGGAGAAATAATGAGTGCCCAAAGCTTGTGCAGGCAGGGGGAAAGAGGATAGAACAATGGGCCAGCTCGGCTGTCAGTGCCCTATTACCCATTATCTAAGCAGCATGGTCAAGTAATTGCTCTGTCTGTTCTGGACAGGGCCTTGGTCCCGACTGCAAGGGAGGGGGAGGAGAGGAGAAAGAGGAAGTTAGTCAGGCAGGTAAGGAAGTCAGAGGGCTTGTTAAGAAGCTACCCCATTCTCTGCTTGATCCCATGTGTCCCAAAAAGTTAAATGTAATTGTAACAGGCAGAAATAAGACAAGGGAAAGCCTACTTTTTCTCCTAAAAAAAATACTTGGTGTTTTTCTTCTGGACCACACAAGGGTCATTGTAAGGCATGGAGTAAATACTACTTTGGGCCCCACAGAATTAGGGCTGGAATCACAAACTGAGTTATTCTGAATCAAATCTAAATCAAAACATTTTGGTGCCTAAAGAGGAAACCTCCCTGTGGCCAACAAGCAATAGTTTAAATTGTTTTCTGGATTAAGACAAATCAAAGGTATATTTGTAAAGCAGCACAAAGAAGAATTGGGAGAAAAGTGTGGTTAGAAATAATTTCTCATTTTTACAAATACTTTGAATTTCTTTCCTTTTTGTGGGAGGAAATAAAATATTCTTGATAGCTTTTGTTTTCCTATCACAGGCACACCTGGATACACTTGGTTCCCTTCCTCTTTTTACACTCTCCCTTACAACTCTCTCCCAAAAAAAGCAACTAAGCAAAAATAGCTGATGTAGTGACCCAGAAGAACAAAAGAAATGTGAGTTACTATCATTTGTCCTGTAGAGAATGGGCAGCATTGGCTGATGATGTGTACATCTGGCTCCCATAGCTCCCTCCTTCTCTGCTGAGGTGAAGGAGACATTTCATTATCTGTTCTCTAGGACTGAGACTGCTAATTACCAGAGCTATACTGGTAAATGTTTAACAAACACACCCCCAAAATGTACACATTACACATGTTTAATATTAATTAATAATATTTTATCTATCCCTCTATTGTCTAAATAATCAACAAAACAATAAATCAAACCCAGATTTGGAGCATTTGCTGATTTCCAAAGTGTAAATAGTCACGATGAAAATTTAACAATCATGGAGGGCCCCATTACACCCCGGTACAATTTAAGTTCATAGATAGCCTTACCTCAAAAACCTTCTCCTGAATGAATCCTAGGGCAAGACTGTATCTCTCCTTCAGGGCTCTAGGGATACTCCCTGAGGAGCTGAAGGAATCTTTAATGTAAGGGTTCTTAACTTTTTTGTGTAATGAACTCCTTTGGTTTCCTTCTTGATCCAAGCTTGTTACCCACTTTCCCTCAAGTACATATAAAGTTCAGGAGAAAGTGGGCTCAGGCTTAGAGAGAACATGTGGCAAAGGAGTAACTCAGAGATCCTGGTTACTAGAAGCTTAGCTCCCCCATTTGTGGGAGATTCAAGCCATTCCCCCTGAGCACTATGTAGTTTCTTTCCTGGGCTCTTTGTCCATGCAGTCTGTCCTGGCATTCAGGTGAAGACAATGCCAGTCATCAGTTGACCCAGGGATGATGCTAGAACATTGATGGGAAAATCGACATCCTCTAGACCTGCTCTAGATCTTTTGAAGCCCCCAAGGTCTCCTTTGGCAAAAAGTGGGCTGAGTTGGGGAGGAAATCTAGACCCAGGCCTCTCTATCCTTCCACCCCACCCAAAGGTTTTACTGGAATGCTAAGCTTGCTAAGTCTCTGGAATCTCTCTCTTCTCAACCCCCTCAATAATTTATATCCCCTAGGGAGGGTGTAACTTTGTTTCCTTAGCCTACTCAAATACAATTCTCATGTAATAATTCCAAAGACTTTTTGGGAGCCTAGTCTAAAGCCTATGATTGAGACTGATTGATGATTGATTGAGCATCTTTTCATTAACCCTAAATAGTATGTCTGGGGTGAATTGATTGATTTAGTCAATCTCCTCACACTTATATTCTGTCCTCGGTTTGATATTTGTTGTCTCCAGAAAAGCTGCTGGAACGTTTTTGGAAGCACATAGTCTATAGTCCCAAATCAGGATAATAACCTTATCCATTTCGTATGCTGTCCCCAGTGCTTGGTACCTGAGTCTCATGAAAGGCCTATGCATCACAGTCTGTAATCAGTTCTGGCCATCCATATTTTCCTGTGCTTCCAAACATACAATGATAGAATTTAGCAAACCAATACCATTTTCTGAAATTCTGATAGTTATCACCAGTCTTGGAGGAAAAAAAGCCCCAAATTCAAACCAATAAAGAAGGGAAAAGAAAAAGAAAATAGAATCTCCCTTCTCAGGAGAAAAAAAACTGATCCCCAAATTCCCTTAGCATCTCTGTGAGCCTCTCCACAAGGTCTAGGGACCTTGGGTTTACTGAAAATCAGTACCTCACTCTTCAGTTGAGAAATTAATTTGGTCTCATTTTAGTAATACCTTGAATTTCAACAGCATTTTAAAGGATTCTCATGGAAACCCTTTTGCGGAAGAAACATATTTCCAGAAAACACTGACTCTTCAACCAAATCAGGCACTGGTTAATACAATTAAAGTGCCAAAGACAAAATTAACATATGCAAACTGAAAAACAAATCATTTTTAGCAAATACAGGTGCCCCTCCCTGTGTAAGGGAAGTGCTAGCCTCAAATAAAATGGGGAGAGTGTATAGCGGAGAAAAACTGTGATGTGGAAAAAATCAACATGCTGTCAAAGCTCCGTAAAACAGCAAGATTAGAGCCATATTCCATGTTCTGCCTCTGTCTTCATACATTCCATGCCTGCCATGTTCTTGCTATTTATCTCCCCTTCTTAGAAATCCTAATTCCCTTTAAGGCTCACCTCAAACTCTATTTCCTACAAGATATTTTTTTTTCCTTATTCCTCCATTGTTATTTCTTCTCCCACTGCTAAGATAATTTTGATTTGTATTGATTTATCTATGTATATGTTATTTTCTTGAACTCCTGGGGCAGGGGGTAGGCATTGTTTTGTTTTTGGTCTTTGTATTTCCAGAACCTAATACAATTTGTATCATCAGTACATTTTAAAAAACCACACACAAAACTCTCTTTGAAATGAATTGAAAAGCTTTGAGACCTTAATCAATTAACCTATAAAGGGATTGATGGTAATAAGGGAAGTACCTTAGAAAGGCTCAATCACACATGCTACAATCTCATGCCTCTGTTTCTTTGCTTTTTAAACTTGTCTTGTTTCTGGTTTTCTTATCCCAACAATGACTGTGCCTAGACCCCAGTGGTGTTTCTGGGGTAGAGAAAATCAACTCTACATGCAGTGTAGTTTGCACGACTGTTCAGTTTAAAAGACTTTAAAAAAAAAAAATCCCAGCACAAACTGACAAGCAAGAATGTGGGGCCGAATGGATGTGTTCAGGTTAACTCTTATTTCCCTATCTGAGTCTAAGCCACAGCTGGCTGCAGGGGGAGGTGACTGAGGAAGGGGGTTCTTGGAGGGTAGAAGGTTGACACTACTCTCCTGGGGGATGAAGAATGAAAAACAGGGTAATTGGGCTCAGAAATGATCAAGGACACTGGGTCA
Organism: Gymnobelideus leadbeateri; assembly: GCA_011680675.1. Taxonomy (NCBI): domain Eukaryota; kingdom Metazoa; phylum Chordata; class Mammalia; order Diprotodontia; family Petauridae; genus Gymnobelideus; species Gymnobelideus leadbeateri. The sequence continues at coordinate 292,702 of WOXC01003546.1, read as the reverse complement.
TACAGACGTGCAAGAGGAAAAGAAGTCCTTTCCCTCTCCTGCAGAAGGAAACTACACATTTCACAAACTAATCTCCCAGCACAACTGGATATTTTTCTGCTTTGTGAATAGAATCCCAAGAAGAAGCTAATTTCTAGAGTAAGCTGGGTTGGCAAAGTATATTTGCAAATAAATAGAAGAAATATATTCCCTCAAGATTTACCTTCTTTAAGGGGAAGTTGCTTGGGTATTCCACTTAGAAGCAATACTTAATGACTTTAATGAGACCTTAACTAGCACAAGCCCAACCCTGAAAGAACTACTTTCTGGGCAGTGAACACTTTAACCCCACTTCTGGCAAAGTGCATAAACTCAGCAAATCCTCAGCAGCCTCCTGCTCTCCTCACCCAGGTACTGGAGAGAAAAAAAGTGAGAGCTTAACATGGAGTGGGGGAGGAGGAGTCAAAAGTAATTGGTCTCTGACCTAGAGTCTGGCTGGTACTAAGGGACAATAAATGATTGTTGTAGTGAATTGGGTAAATTTGGGAGTGAGTTGTAAAAATTCCCTTTCTCTAAGGGTATTTTTTTAAAGTGTATTGGAAAGAATATTGAATTTGTAGTCAAATGACTTGGATTTGTAACCCACCTCTCTGACACTCTGTGTGCAAAGTTATCTTTCTGATCCTCAGTTTCTAAATCTGTAACCTTATCTACCTCATAGAGTTGTGATGAAAGTATTTAACCCTGAAAGGGCAATATATGATCTGCCCATCTTACAATTAAATATATAATAGGTTCTTGATAAAGGCTAGTTTATTGATTGACCTGAAAATCCCATTGTCGTGGGAGGACAAAGACAGAAGGGAAACAAAAATGGAAGAATGACTACATGGTGGAAAACTGGAGGATGCGCTTATCCATTAGTACTGGAAGCTACTAAGCAAAAACTTCCCCAAGTCCTCAAGGAAGAAGAGAACACATGTTACAAAGGACAGTACCGAGCTATGGGTATTGATCTGCTCTCTGGGCTATTTCAGTAGAATGTTACTTGAGGTCAGAAGTTCTTTCATCTGATCTCCAAAGCATTGTAAATATTTAGTAAAAGTCTGTTGAATTAAATTATGATTAACTATGATAATTGATATTTATACAGTGCTTTAAAGTTTATAAAGTGCTTTTACAGACATAATTTATCTCATTTGAGCCCCATAGGAACCCTATGAAGTAGGTACCACTAGTAGTAACTACCTTGTTTTACCAACTAAGAAACTAAAGCTCTGAGAGACTATGGCTTGCCCTGTGTGGGATTTGAAGTCTAGCAAAGGAAGTGATGTGTAGTGGAAAGGACACTAGATTTGGAGTCAGAGTTCCAGGGTGGGAATCTTGGCTCTAGCACATGTTAGAGGCACATAGGTGATACAATGAATAGAGTGCTTGACCTGAGGGCAAGGAGACCTGAGTTAGAATCCAGCCTCAGATACTTCACTGGCTCTGTGACCCTGGGCAACTTCTGCCTGCCTCAGTTCCTTCATCTGTGAAACAGGAATAATAATAGTGCCTACCTCTCAGAGTAGTTTATAACTATAATATAATATAATATAAGGTAATATAATGTAATATAATATAATATAATATAATATAATATAATATAATATAATATAATATAATATAATATAATATAATATAATATAATATAATATAATATAATATTTACAATAGATATTTGGAAAGTGCTTTGCAAACCTCAAAGCACTATAATAATTCTAGCTATTATTATCATGCTTTCTGTGTGACTTTTGGCCAGTCACTTTAACTCCCTGGACCCCACTTTCCACATCTGTAAAATGAGGAGTTTCAACCTGATGTCTGTTCTGTCTCCAAAGCAATAATCCTGAGGGTGTCCTGTGTTATTGATGTCCCTTCCCCAAGCCTAGTATCACTTCCTTATTTGGCTTTCATTGATTAACCTGGAGAGGGTGGTGGGAGTGGGAGTCTTGATGCTGAGAGCTAAACCAGAGGGATGGGAGTCCTTTGCTGAAAGTGATCAGATTTAACTCATTTTCCAGGCACCACCCAGAAAACAGAGCACAGGGCGTGGCCAAAGTTATCCACACCAGCCACATCTGCTTGCATTTCATCATTAACATGGGAAAGTTTGACTTTGAACTGACCTTGAAATTCATAAACTCCAGGGAGGAAAAAAAGGGGGGAGATGGAGGGTGGGGGAGGAGAACAAGATCTGAGTGAAAGCCGATAAAAGGAAGCAGAAATCAAATCAAGCAGAGGCTCTTAGTGCCCCTAGAATTAAAACCAAATGAACTTCCCAAAGGGTATACTTTACCCAAGGCTCTGGGTTCTAACACTACCCTCCTTTAATCACTTCACAGAGAGTAAAGGCCTCTGGTGGCTGTCATCCCCTGCCTACCTTCACCTGCTCAACAGGATTTCAAATCTGGGAATTATTGAGGTGGTGTGTTTTTGGTTTGTCGTTTTGCTTTTTTTAATAAGAGAAAAACTCACAAATTTCCTTATTTTTTTTTAAATTCCAAGTCTCCAAAGGCTCTGAGTCAGGGGCCACCAGATGCCATAATTACCACATCTCCCAGCCTCCTGCTGGATCATGAGTCAGCCCTTGTCTGGGCTTCAGCACCCCTATCCTCACTCCTGGCCTGGCATGAAATCTTGAGGAAGAAGAAGGATTAGTTTTTCATTGGTGACTTCAGGAGGTACCTCTGAAGAAAGCATCATCATCAGAAGGCAAATGCCCTCCTGCCCACCAGTCCATTGTCTCTATAAGAGCTGAAGAAAAAGGAACAAGAACAGAGTTGACATAAAGTTTATGAAAAAGTGAATTTTAGGAAGTTCCATGCTTTGCCCCGCCCCCACCCCACCCCCGGCCCCAATTTGGGGATTAGAAAAAATATCAACATTGGGGCGGCTAGGTGGCGCAGTGAGTAGAGCGCTGGCCCTGGAGTCAGAAGGACCTGAGTTCGGAGCCGGCCTCCGACACTTAATGCACACAAACAAAAAAGCCTAGCCGTGTGACCTTGGGCAAGTTACTTAACCCCACCTGCCCACCAAAAAAAAAATATATATATATATCTCAACAAATCATTTGTACTGTGCTCTTAATCCTTAGAGGATTTCCATTAGCCATGGTGTATGTGAGGAAAGAATAAAAGATTTCTGACTAGGAATCAAGATACCAGATTTTCAGTCCCCAATTCTGCACACTGGACAGGGAGGTGGCACAGTAGATAGAGTACCAGGTCTGGAGTTAGGAAGACTCATCTTTCCAAGTTCAAATCCAACCTGAGGCACTTACTAGCTGTAAGTACCTGGACAAGTCACTTAACCCTGTTTGTCTCAGTTTCCTCATCTGTAAGATGAGCTAGAGAAGGAAATATCAATCCACTCTAGTATCTTTGTCAAGAAAACCGCAAATAGGGTCACAAAGAGTCAGACATGATTGAAATGATTGAACAACAACTCTGACTTATTATGTGACCTTAGATAAGGCCCCCTACCCTCTCTGGGCTTTGTTGTTCCCTTCTGTAAAATAAAGGAGTTGGTCTCCAAGGTTCCTTGACAGCTCTAACATTGTAGGATTCTATTCACACACTCCAAAAGACTTTGCTAATAAAGGTTCTTTCCTCACTAAAAGATGGGGATCTCTCCTACAAAATAAAGGCCACCTCTTTTGAGAGAGAGAGAGAGAGAGAGAGAGAGAGAGAGAGAGAGAGAGAGAGAGAGTCAGGAAAACCCTGGACAAAAGAAAGAGTTGGCAGGTCTGTAGATGACAAATTGACCCTTCTGCTGCCTTCTTTGTTCACCTGCCTAAATACAGCCATATCTGCCAAGACAGAGAAATCTATTTGCTGAATTTCAACCACCGGAGGCCAAAATGGCAAACTAGCTGATTTCAGAAAAAAAAGAAGCAGAGAGGGAAAGTTGACTGACATTCAATTTGATTCAATCCAACAACCATTTATTAAATGGTTACCATCTATGTACCAGGCAGGTCACTAGATACCCAGGTACCCTGTTTAGAGTATCACTGTTCTGGCTCATAGTCCAACCAAACCTGACTTCTAAACTAACAATAACTATTTACCTTTGCATCAGACTTTATAGTTAACAGAGCATGTTCACAAGGCTGAAAGGCAGAGCATGACTCATCCCCATTTTACAAATTTAGAAACTGAGTCCAGAGAGAATGAGACTTACTTGAATCACCAAGCAAGTTAGTGGCAGAGTTGAACCAAGAACCCTGGTCTCTTTGGCTCCTAGGACAGGAAAAATTCTACTTAGCCAGAGATGTCAAACTCATTCGCCAAGTAGGCCAGATTATAATATAACTGGTAAATATCTAACAAAATGAACAAAAATAAATACAATACAACATAAATGATGTTAGTTTATAGTTTTCTAAGTCAATAAGCAGCCCCTAGTTATCCATTTCTATTTGAGTTTGACACCATTGGTAGACCACCTCTCACAAAGCTATTCAAAGTAAAGGTCATTCTTCCTATGGCATCCTGGTTCACTTTACTTGGGAATTCCCTAATCTTCTCTGAACCTAGATTTCACTTACTGTAAATGATTTTGTTTTCAAGGAAGTAGATGGTCCTGTGGAGAAGACTTTTTTTTTGGAGATTCCTGGGAACAATGGGGGAGGGGTTGGGAGATGGGGAGCTTAGTATAGGTGAAAGAACACTCATGGAAGGAAGGCATGAGTCCTGAGTGCTGCCATTGGCTCCCTGTGAGATGCTGGACAAATCCCTTCATGTCTCAAGGGCTCAGTTTCTCAATCTATAAAATGGGAGAGTTAAACTAAATGATCTCTAAGTTGCTTTCCGACCCTGGGAGTCTATGCTGTATATTCTGGGTTTCCCTCATAATCTGATATTCTAGTTTCTAGATTTGAAGATCTCTTCCAACTCTGACATTCCAAGTTCTGGATTCCAAGGGCCCTTCTAGCTCTGACATTCATGTTCCATGGCTGAAGGTTCATCCCTGCTTTAAATATAAGTTCATATAGGGAAACTCTTTGAATCTAAGTTGCTATAAAACAAATTCTAGTAGTGACCCTAAAGACATTTTTACACATTTTATAAATTTATATAAAATATACAAATATTTTAGCCTATGTGCCCTATACATCTAGAGATGAGATTTCTCTAAATTTTTATCAGTTCACTTTTTCTTCTCAATGACTGACCTTCCTTTTTTTTATCCTGGACCTTCACATGTCCCATGAACTGCCCTTTCATCCATGAGTATCCATCCCAGTCTATGATCCACAAGGAATTTGCCAGGGATATATTGCAAGTTATATTAAGTGGGAAACAGGGCTAGTGATGTTATGGCTAAAGGGTAATATGTGCATTTTCTGTTGACAGTCATTCAAGAAGCAGGTCACTACATTGACCCAAGACCATCAAGGCAATTGAAGTCACCAAAAAATTTAATCATTTGCCTCCAGGCTCTTCTGCTCGCACAAGGAATCAGTGCATCTGGATGAGCATCACCCTACCTCTCAGATGATCCAGAGATGTAAACAGAGGGGAGAGCATCACTCTGAGTATACGAGAATTTCCCAGCTGGCCACCCTTCTCTCTCTGCTTCTCACTGAGTACACAGATGCTGTCACTGAGTTGGCATTCAGCATGAGCTAGGCCTGCATGTGAGATAGTGAAAAGAGAATTTTTATCTCTTTTCACATCCTTCTTGCACACAAAGGATTCCCCATTCCAACTTTATCCATTCTACAAATGCCTTCAGCATTTGTACCTGCCTAGAGTTGTCTCACCGACTAGAGCACAGGACTCTATTAAAGTCATTACATTTTTTTTAAAAAGGAAGTGAGAGGAAAGAAAAGGAGAGTTTTTCTCAAGGCCTGGATTTAGAGTCAAAAGACAAACCTGGCCTGGCCACTTATTACCTTGCTTAAGACATCTAAACTTTCTGGGACTCAAATTCCTCATCCTTAAAATGAAGGCATTAGACTATATGATCAGTAAGGTTCCTTCCTGCTATAAAAAGCTATGATACTTTGATGAGGCAAAGTTGAATAGCAGATGACTGAGCTGGCCTCAGAAAAAAAGCTGACAAATATTGACTGTGACCAGGGAAAAGTCATTTACCCTCTCAATGCTCTAGGCATCTCTCTAAGGCTATAATTGCAGAACAGGGTATTTAGCAAGCAGAGTAGCTAAGCAAAAATCATATGGTCAGGGTTGTCTACTTCCCCACCCCCACCACCTGGCCCAGTATACAAGAACTCCAAGTGGATGAGGAATTTTTGGTTCATCCCAGAAGTCTGGGTCCCCACATATTTTATTAAAGGGCCAATTACTATAATCACTTTGGTCTCTATAACGGAAATGACAGTATGCCTCATGAACCAAAGGTTGGAAAAGAACTCAGAGAGCCCCCTCCCCCCCCACTAACCATGGCCCCTAATTTCAGTAATTACATTGATGTGACTGCCCTCCTCCTAGCCCCCCCCCCCCGTCCACAGCCCCCAGTGTCTGAAATGGATTCCAGGGTTCCTGCAAACCCAGCCTGGTTGCAGACCCCACCACTGCAGGGGCTCCCTTCCCTCCAGTGCGGCCCCATGGTTGGAAGGAATGTTCCAAGCACTAAAGTGAGACAGTGGACATGGGGAGATGATTTTGAAAGGGGGCTTTGCCAGCTTCTCATTTCTAAGGGCTCTCAAAAATTATCCCTCTTTGGTCCATCCCTGCCGTGTACTGATTTGCAATTTCATATGGTTTTTCCTCTCACATGTTTTCTCAAAAGTGCTATAACCAGGAACAGCTCCTGAGCAGAATCCTGCAGGGAGCTGCCCACTCTTCCCGAGGATGATCACGAGCTAGCAGGTCCCTGGAGCATTGTGGGCCAGACTACTCCTTAGCCCTGGTATTCTGTCCCAGCCTTGCTCTACATTCACACTACTCAAGAGCTGTGGTTCCATTGAGGTGTGTACTCCCTCATAGTCTCCTCCTCATTTCAATTGGTAGCTTCACAAGTAACAAAATGGCCCCCAAATCATTACCTGCCTCTGGCATAACAATACTAACGATATTAGCATTTATACAATACAATTGTCTAAGTGTTGTATAATTTATACAACACTTTAAAGTCTGCAAGATACTTTATATAAGGCATCTCATTTGGTCCTCATAAAAATCCTGTCGGGTGGGTGTTGTTATTTTCCTTATTTTATAAATGAGGAAACTGAGGTTCAAAGAGGTTAAATGGTTTGCCCAGGGTCAAATGTGTCTGAGATAGGATTTGAACTCAGTTCTTCCTGACTCCAAATTCATTGTATTTGGATCCTAGAGTGCATGGAATGAGAAAAATGTGGGAAGAAAGGCAAGAAGGGACCAGGATATGTAGAGCTTTAAATAATGAACAGAAAGAAGAAAGGAAGGAAGTGAGGAAGGAAGGAAGGAAGGAAGGAAGGAAGGAAGGAAGGAAGGAAGGAAGGAAGGAAGGAAGGAAGGAGAAAAGGAAGGATGGAAGGAAGGAGGGAGGGAAGGAAGGAAGGAAGGAAGGAGGGAAGGAAGGAGGGAAGGAAGAAGGGAGGGAAGGAAGGAAGGAAGGAAAGAAGGAAGGAAGGAAGGAGGGAGGGAGGGAAGGAAGGAAAGAAGGAAGGAAGGAAGGAAGGAAGGAAGGAAGGAAGGAAGGAAGGAAGGAAGGAAGGAAGGAAGGAGGAAAGAAGGAAGGAAGGAAAGCATTGTACTAAATGCTTTACAAATCGCATCTCATTTGATCTTCACAACTCTGGGAGATCGTTTATATTATTACACCCATTTTACAGCTGAGAAAACTGAGGCAAACAGAGGCTAAGTGACTTGCCCAGTCACACGGCTAGTAAGTATATGCGGTCACATTTAAACACAGATCTTTCTGACTCCATCCATGGTGCTACCTAACTGCCTCTAATATTTGAGCCTGGAAACAATAGAAAGTCACTATAATTTATTGATGGGAGTAAGGAAGGGTGGCATGGTCTGACCTGCACTTTAGGAAAATCACTTTGACAACTTTGTGGAGGATGCAATTAGAGAGAGGAAAAACTTGAGGCAAGCAGGCCAAACAAAAAGTTATTGCAATAATCTAGACATAAGTTGAAAGGCCCCTATTTAGATGGTGGCTCTGTGAATGGAAAGAAGGGGACATAAGTTGTGAAGGTAGAAAGGAGTCTTGGAAATAGATTGGAATGTGGAATGAGAGAAGGTGAGGAGCCAAAGACAACACTAATCTGGGTACCTTGAGGATGGTGGTACCCTCAGCAATATTTAGAAAGCTTGACCAGTGACAGGATAGGGAAGTGAGAGGAAGATAACAAGCTGTGTTTTGGATATGTTGAGTAGCCTACAGGATATCCAGTTCAAGGCAATTGATGATAAGGGACTGGAGCTCATAGAGAATAGGGCTGGAAGTGTAAATCACTTGCAAAAAGATAATCATAAAACCCACAGGGGCTAATGAGATCACTAGTGAAATAATAAAGAATGAAATGAGAAGAGGGCCCAGGAAAGAGCCCAAGGGACACTCAGTGAACATGGCATGAAGATTCCAAAAAGACTGAGCAGAAAGAAATGAAGAGGGCCCAAGAGAATGGAAACTGAGTAGGGTTGGTCAGAAAGCAAGGAAAACCAAGAAAGAAAAATGTCACAAAGACCTACAAAAGAGAGTCTCCAAAAGGAGATGGTAATTAGCATGTTGAAGGTTACAGAAAGAACGGAAGGAAGAAGATTGAGAAAAAGCCACTAGATTTGACAATTAAAAGATCTTTGATAACTTTGAAGAGGTCCAGATTATAGACAGTTTAGAAAAGATTCAGAAGTGGAACTGATGGAAGTTGATAGAATTGTGAATTGGTCCAGAAATTCTGGAAAGCAATTTGGAATCATGTCCCCAACGTCAATGAACATGGATATATGGAACTCACTACTGAGACTATGCCTCCAGAAAAACTGAATAAAGAAGAATAGACTCATATGTAGAAAGCTATTTATAGCAGCTCTTTTTGTAAAACCAAAGAACTACAAATGGAGTGGGTGTCAATCAATCACAAAGTAGCTGAACAAATTAAATCTACAAATACTATTGTGCTATAAGGAATAGTGAAAGGCATGGGTTTAGAAAAAACTTTGGAAGACTTATATGAACTAATACAAAGTGAAATAAAGAGAGCCAGTGTTTATAGAACACTGGAAAACAGAGTATTTTGAAAAAACTAGGAACTCCTAGTGCAATGAACAACCATAATCCCAAAGGACTAATGATAAAAAATGCTATTCATCCCTGGCAAAGAGGTAAAGAACTCAGTATACAGAATGAGAATTTTTTGGACATGTTGGAATTTGCTTTGCTTGACTATGCATATTTGTTACAAAAGTTTTGTGGGGTTTTTTTTTCAATTCAGGGTGAGAGAGAATAAATACTTGTTGAGGGAGGAAAATGAAACTAATATAAAAGTTACGTTTTTTAAAGTGAGAGGAAAGAAAGGGAGACCTTTCTCAAGTTAGGAACTTAGTAATGAAGGAGAAGAGCTATATCAGATGATAACTAGTGAGGATAATCAAATTAAGTGAGGGTTTTTTAATAATTGGGGAGACTGAAGCATGTTTCTAGACAGCTGAGAAGTAGAGCATGGATGATAGTGGGGGCAATCTGTTGAAGAAGTCAGGAGGGAATAGGATCAAGGGTGCATGTATAGGAATTTCTCTTTGTAAGGAGAATGGTCACCTCTTCATCTGCAACTGAAGTAGAGGAGATAATAGTGGGGAATGATGTCCAAATGATATGAGATGAGAAAGAGGGGAGAAGAGCAAAGCCCTGGTGAATGATGTCTGTAAGCCCTCAGTTCTTCATCTATAAAATTATGGGGATGCATTAAATGAACTCTAAGGTCCCTTCCGGCTCTATCTATGACCCTATAAAGAACAACCATATAATGCAAGAATAAATTAGCAAATTGTGTGACTTAAACACAAGGTGCTGGAGGAGTTAATGCAGGACACCCCACCACCAGTCAGCCATTCAGAAGGACCAAACACCGGTGATATGAACAAGCTGTAACTATGAATAGAGCTATGTGACTATGAGAGATCATGCAAGAAGGATCCAATCCATTTTTTTAATGTGAAACATAAAATCATAGAATATCCGAGCAGGAAGAGACCTTAGAAATCACAAAATTTCAAAGCTTTTTTTTTTTAACTTCAGGAAGAATAGAATCTAGATCTTACATCAGCAATAAAATATTCTTGAATTTTGCCTGGAACCAAAGTCATCTTCGCTGGTTTATATTTTATAGGCTCTATTCTCTTCCCTTTTTTGATAGAATCATTTTTAGTCTGCCCTTCTCCAACCCTGCAGTATCTATCTATGTTTTATCTAAACTCCCTTCACTTTATAGATGAGGAACAGAACCCTGAGAGAAGGAGTAACTTGCTTGAAGTCAGAGAGCTAGACAGTGAGTTAGGACTAGAAGTGTCCTTTCCCTTCACCACCCTTTCGGAGGACTCCTTTAAGGTGTCTAGTTCCATATGCTGCCTTGGGTCTCCTGTGTTAGGAAAGAAATCATGGCACAGTTGAAAGAACAATGGATTTGGAGTTAGAGGACACAGGTTCAAATCCTCACTCAGGCAAGTCACTCAAATTTTCTGGGTCTCAGTTTCTTCATCTACAAAATGAAAGGGGCAGACTGAATCAGGGCTTCTGGAAATTTTCCCTTTTCATGTTTCAGCAGTGTTGGTGTTGTGTGACCTGAAGGCATGTGCAGTAAAAAGTGCACATGCTTTGTGTTTAGAACCAGGGTTACAGTGAAGTTGCGTGATGCAACATGGGCAAGCACTGCCAGAAACACCACAGATTCATTATATGTTTGATTTTAAATTTATTTTTGATCGTTGCACATTCAAAAACCTTTTACTGTTGCCATATGGGGTTGCCACCTAAGAAGCACTCTAGTAAATGGCTTGAAGATTCCTCCTGTCCCTAAATCTATAAGCCCCCCATTTGAAAATGAGGTAATTAAGAGGTTAAGAAATTCACCCAACATAACACAAGTAGTTAGTCCTCTGACTCCAAATCTAGCAATCTTTTCATTGCCCACTCCATTCAGGATCCTACAACTCTAATATAACCAAGTTATTCATACTAAAATTATTTGCTTAATATGATATCTTATCCAGGAGAAAAAGGAGCTATATTTTTCTAAGGTAAGTGATACCAAGAGATACAACCTACTTGTAGCTTTCAGACACCTATGAGAGGCCAATGGAAGGGAAAATTAAGGTTACTGCCCACTCTGGCTATGCATAAGGCCAGCTGTGAATGTCAGTCACCCCATTTCTGTAAACCACAACTGGCTCCTTGATTCTCTAAAGCAGAAGTATCAAACACATGGAACAGGAATTCATGTGACCCACAATACTCCCTGGGTTGTACCCAAATAGGATAAAATGTAATTGGGAATGATTTAAATAAATAAATAAAAACACAACAAATGTAGATAATATCGCATTTAAAAACTAAGTCAATACACATCCCTCCAGGATCCTTATGTATTCTTTAGCACCTTCTGTTTTTATTTAACACCAATTCTCTAAACAACCTGAGGTATAGAAAGCATAAGGCTATCACTCTTTCCTCTGTCCTCCCTTCAAAACGCACCATCAAAAATTCTTGATACATTGGGTGGGATGCACTCCAGTGGCCTGCAAATTAGGATTGGAAATCAGGAAACCCAGGAAAATATCAGAATTTCAACAACAAAAAAACCTCCCCAAAGAAATCAGCAGTCAGCCGGCACAAATCAAACCTCACTCCTAAGTCTTCCTCTGGTGTGTGTGTGTGTGTGTGTGTGTGTGTGTGTGTGTGTGTGTGTGCTGTTAGCCCCTAACTTTTCCTCCCAACTCTCCAACTAGAATGAAAATTTCTGACAGTTATTGGCAGGGCCTAACGCGAAGAATTCAAGGGAGAGATAGCAAAGAAAGAAAAGCCAATTTTTTTCCTTTCCTAAGAAAGAAAAAATTGCCTTTGACAGCTGTCCGTAAAACAGGGAACGTTGCGATGTAATATAAACTCGAGAGCACTGGGCTCCCAGCGAAAACCCAGAAATGAGCTTGTTAGAACAGTCTGTATCCCAGCTGTTTCCCTTGACAGCTTTCTGTACCCTAATATGCTCAACAAATTGGCAACCTGTCCTTATGTATTTGCATCAGGATTCCCTTAAGGGAAATATCTCTATTATTCTGTTTGGGATAAAGGAGGCAGTTTGATATGACAGGTAGGGCAAGTGTTTCTTTAATAACGCATGTGGGTAGCAAGAAAGAAACAGGCTATTGTGAGTGACTTGACAAATAGGTAGATTTGCTCCCCTTGAGTATAACCAGGGCAAGCTACTAGATAAATCACCCTTGTTATTTTGATTTAACTGCTTCGTGCCTGAGAAGGTCTTTCCCACCCTCCTCCCTTCAGTGCTGAGCTGGCCACAGAGAGACGGATTTACAAACTGTTTCCCTGGCTTGGGACAGAGGCAACTTGATTACACTGTAGGTTTATTACCAGCTGTGGTTTTTCAAGCATCAACATCGATATGTGGAGATTGTGATCAATGCCACAGCAGCCTGCCCAACTGACCCTTTCCCACACATGCTGACCCTCCGCAGGCATACCCAAATTCCCGGCCTTACTGAGCCTTTCTGCGTCTCTGGATTTTAAGAAAAATAAACACGTATTCAATACAAATCATGTCCATCGACTGCATTTCTCCAAATCACTTATCTGTTTACTCCCAGGTCTCCTTTCACAAACTCATTGGCATGGAGTTGGATATTTGTACTGGTCTTCATAGTAGGACAGGTTTTCATATTCAATTTTCTTTCCAAATTCCAGGCCCCTCTTCAGGTCTACATTTCTCTCTCCCTCCACCCCCATTTCCTTAATGCAAATACCTTGTCTGACTTCTATAGTGATTCCTCACTCCCCCAAACTCACACACACACACACACACACACACACACACACACACACACACCCCTCTGGGTTGCAGATACAGAGGATCCCACTGGCTCAGGAAATTGGTTTGGTTCTGCTTTCTTCCCTCCTACTCCTGCTATGCTGAGCCCATGCCAAATCCAGTTACCCAACTCCCTACAAGCAACTTCCCAAGTTCAACTTCTCACTAAATAAAGCTTCTTTCTTGCACCATCTCCACCCTGAGTGCGCCTGAAACACTAGATGACAATAATGAACCTTTACACAGGTGCGGAGTTCAACTTGATGGCCATGGTACAGGGAATAAAGAAAGAAAGGAAGAAAGGGTCTAAATCACGAAGACCCTTGAAAGCCAGAAGAATCTCACATAATAAAATTAAACAGATACAAGCAATATTTAATGAGTTTAATAATTTATTATAATTATAATAATTCATATTTCTATAACACTTTAAGAGTAGAAGAAAAGAAGAAGGGAAAGAAGGGCATAGGCATTTATGTAATGCCTATTGTGTACCAAGACACTGTGCTAAGCACTTTACAAATGCAACATAGTGTTTCCTTCCCATCTGTGCTGTGAGTTAAGCCACATGTATCCTTCCCATACAGTTCAGAGAATCCAAGGTCACAGTTACAAAGTAGAAGAACCAAATCTCAAACAGGTGCCTTTTTGTTTGTAACTAATTTTTTTCTATTAAAAAGAATTTCTTCCCTATTACCCATCTCCTCCAACAGACACATTAAAAAAGAAAAAGACAAAAACAAAAACTTTATAACAAGAAAAAAAAAGTTCTATGTTTGCCACGTGCAAAAATGTCATTCTGCATGTCGAGCCTGCTACCTTCATGAATTGGAAGGTAGGAGTTTGTTGCATGCTTCTTCATGGTTCTTTTGGACTAATTGGACTGATCAGAGTTCTAAAGTCTTTCCAAGTTGTTTTTCTTCATAATGTTGCTATTGTTGCATAAATTATTCTCTTAGATCTGCTTCCTTTGCCCTGTGTCAGTTCACAAAGGGCATCCCAGTTTCTTCTGAAATTGTCCATTTCATCATTTCTCATGGCACAATAATATTCCATTTTATCCATATACCACAGTTAACTTAGTCATTCTCCAATAAGACCCTCCCTTAGTTTCCAGTTTTAGCCACCACAAAAACAATTGCTATTAATATTTTTGTACTTAGAGATACTTTTTCCCCCTTTTCTTTGGGAGTATAGATCTAATAGTGGTAGAGCTAGATCAAAGGAACTGTGCACAGTTTGGTCATTTCTGGGCATAAATCCAAATTGTCTTCCTGGATGGCTAGACCAAACCACAGTTCCAATAATAAGTGCACTTATGTCTACCACTTTCAACAGTCCTTTCCATATTTTCCATTTTTCCTCTTTTCCAGCTTGATAGATGTGAGATGGGAACCTGAAAGTAATTTTAATTTGCAATTCTGTATATTGTATATATAGGCACTAGGTAATGCAGTACTGTACTTGGAGTCATGAAGATCTGAGTTCAAATCCCTCCTCTGAAATTTACTAGCTTTGTAACCTTGGTCACAGTCTGCCTCAGTTTCCTTGTTTGTAAAGTGGGTATAAACAATAGCATCTACCTAGAGTTATTATGAGGAGAAAAGGAAAATAAAATGATAAGGTTCTTTATAAACCTTAAAGTACTCAATATTAGCTAAGTGATAGCTATTATTATTTCTCTAATTATTAGTGATGTGGAACATTTTTTCATATGATTGTTTTTGTTTTCCCTCTGGAAAACTTGGATTTTTTTCCTTTGAAAACTGACTATTCATTTCTTTGACCTTGATCTGTTGAGGAATGGCTCTTTGTCTTATAAATTTGAAACAATTATTTATATATTTTGCATATGAGAGTTTTATCAGCAAAAATTGTTGCAAAGATTTTTCCCACTTATCTGTTTCCTTTCTAATGTCTACTAATTTGTTGGTGCAAAAAAAACTTTTAAATTTTATATGACCATTTTAAAACTGTCCATTTTATCTTGTTTGACCCTCTCCATCACTTTAGTCATAAACTCTTCCCATATCTATCTGTAGATCCAAAAGGTAATTTCTTCCTTTGTCCCTCTAATTTATTATGTTATTTATTATATCTAGGTCATGTGTCCATTTGGAGCTTATCTTATTATGTGGTGTTAGGTACTGGTCTAAACCCAATTTCTGCCACACTGTTGTCCAGTTTTCCTGGCAGTTTTTGTCAAATACTGAGTTTTTCCTCCAGGAAATAGGTTCTTTGAGTTTCTCAAATATTATGCCACTGTGTTTGTTTGGCTCTGTATGTTGTATATCTAATCTGCTTCACTGATCAACCTCTCTCTTATTTTTTTGACCAGTACCACCTTGCTTTGATAATTACCTCTTTGACGTGTAATTTTAAATCAGATACTAATATGCCCCCCCTTCCTTCCCACTTTTAAAAAATTATTATCCTTTGAGATTCTTAGTGTTTTGTTGCTCCATATGAATTTTGTTATTTTTTCTAGTTTTATATAATATTGTTTTGGAATTTGAATGATATAATAGTTGATAAGTAAATTTATTTAAATATTGTCTAGTGAGGGTGAACCCAGGTCCTAGTAAGGTAGCCCATTTCACTCTTGCAATTCCAATTTGTTTGAATTTATCTTATATCTTACAACTTTACTGACATTATTATATCAATTAATTTTGTTTGACTCTTTAAAGATTTCATGTACACTATCATCTTCAATAAAGTGATATTTTTGCTTTCTCTTTGCCTACTCTTACTATTTTAGCAATTTAGAGAATTTTTAATATAGCTATTAATAACATTTCTTCTCTTGAAAAGTACCTGTTTATATCCTTCAACTTTTTATCAATTGGGGAATGACTCTTGTTCTTATAAATTTGAATCAGATTCTTACAAATCTTGAATGAGACCTCTAGCTTTGATTTTATGCTTCCAAATTCAGTACTTTTTCTGACATATAACAGACTCAAAATTAAAACTTCAAATTCTCCCCAACAGAGTTGTTTTTAAATGAGGTTAGCCCCTTCAAGCACAAAGGCATTTTTCACCAGCCCTATCTTTCTTTCCCTAGATTTCCCAGAGTTCTCTGTGACTCACAACCCATGAATAAATATTATGCTTGATTGTGGAGTGTATTGTTATGTCCTTGTTAAGTTTATAGGAAGATGTTAAGGAAGAGTGATAGGAAAAAAGACAGTAACAGATAAAAAGAAAATATTTCAGAGGGGATTTTGTTCCCTGGTCACAAAAATACAGTCACTACAACTTTTCTGTGCTTTTCCATGCATCCACAAGGGAACAGATGAGTCTCTAATTCCAACATTCCAACACTAGCTTTCTTGAGTTATCTCTGAATTATAGAATCAAAGGATTTACGTTTGAAAAGGACCTTAGAAGTCATCTGGTTACGAAATAACAGCCTTGGACTTGGAAGGATCTCTGAAGCTGTCTAGTACCTTAAAAAGAAAATCTCTATAAGATCACCAAGAGGCCATCCAGACTCAGATTAAGACTTAACTGATGACCTACTCAGGAAGTCCATTCCCCTCTCAGAGAGCTCTAATTATTAAGAATATTTTTCCTTACCTTAAATATTTCTGCCACTTCTACTCATTTCTCCTAAGCAGAATGAGTTTAATTTTTCTCACATGTGATATGTCTTTTAATTTTTTAAGACAGTGAAAATGCTTCCCTCTAACCAATTTTTCTCCTAATTAAAACAAATATCCCTCAATCCTTGAACTGATCTTTTTATTATACATAGGATCTCAAGATCTTTGAATTCTTGGTCACCTGCTTTTTTATACCCTCCAGTCTGTTAATTTCCTCACCGAAAAATATAGCTTCCACAGTTCTGTTCAGTAGGGATCAGACACAGCAATGTCTTTTCAGTAAGAAACTAGATGTATGTATACATACATGGAGGGAGAGAGGTGCCTTTCCAATGGAATTCTACACTCCGTGGCTTCATCCAATTAGAAGAATTGTTGAATTGACCAGGGACCTCCTTTTACAAGAAACGTGATTAAATTATTGAATGAATCATTGCTACCAAAATACTCATCCTGGCACACTATTCCCTTGCATATATTGTCTTTTCCTATTAGAATATAAGCCTCTAAAGGGCAGGGACTGTCTAATTATTTGCATCTATACCCCCACCACTCATCACAGTCCCTGGAACCTAATAGGTGCTTAATAAATGCTTTTCAATTTCATTTCCTACACTTTGATCCAGTGATCTCAACACTGGGCATATGTCCCAAGAGAAAAAAATAGAAATAAAAGTTCATTATATACCAAAATGTAGTAATTTTTATGTTAGCAATAAATTATAAATAAAGTAGATACCTTTCTACTGGGGAATGATCAAAAATAAATCCCAAAACCTATAGTTTTCATTCAGTAAGACAAAAATGTCCCTTCCAGGTCTTAAATAATTCTATGAAAACAAAGAATTCAAATGAGTAAGTTTGTATGAACTGATATAGACTGAAATAAGCTGGCCCAAGAGCAATATGCATGATATTCACAACACTATAAATGGAAAGATCTAAACTAAAAGAAAGCTGAATTCTGAACAAGTGAAAAATCAGTATCAGTCCTGAGAAAATAGGTAATGAACCATACCTTCTTCCTATCAACAGAGATATGAAGGATTACTTGGGCAGAAAGGTGTATACCTGATCATATCCAGGCATTTTATGATGTGTTTTTATTTAACATTTTCTTTGCTATAGGGAATATTCAACTTCAAGTGGAAGGAGCTAGATGGACCTAGTTACTGAGATTGTGATATAAAACAAAATGCTTCAATAAAATCTATTTTTAAATGAAATTTTTTTTAAAAATGAAGCTCCCACAAGTTTCTTGCAGTAAGTCTCTCTGATGAAGATCTCATATCTGAGATTTATAAGGAGATGGTTTAAATTTATAATACTGGCATATCCCAGCAGATTAATGATCAAAGTATATTAGCAGGCAGCTTTCAAAGAAAGGAATCTATGATATGAACAACCCTTCGGGAAAAAATGCTCTAAACCAATAATAATTACAGAAATGCACATTAAAACAGCTCTGACATTCTGTGTCCCACCTATCAGATTGCTGAAGATGAAAAAAAGGAACATGACAAATGTTTGAGGGGCTATGGGAAAACAAGCACCCTAATGCATTGTTAGGGTAGCTATGACTTAGTCCAGCAACTATGCCCAAAAGTTATTAAACTATGCATTCCCCTTGATCCAACGATGCCACTATTCTGATACCATAAAACGATTAAAGAAAGAAGAAAAAGATCTAGAAAAAAAGATTTATAGCAGCTTTCTGTGGTCACCCCAAATTGGAAACCAGGGGGTATCTTCCTATTAAGGAATGAATTAGCAAATTATGATATATGAAGGTAATGAAATATTATTGTGCCTTGAGAAGTAATGAAATGGATAATGTCAGAAGAAAGTGAAAAGATGTCTATTAATTGAGGCTGGGCAAAGTGAGGGAAATTAGGGAAACAATTGATACAATCACTGCAACATTATAATGAAAAATAACTTTGGAAGACTTTAAAAGTCAGATCACTGTGATGACAAACCAAAAGTCCAGAGGATGGAATATTAATCATAACACCCACCAGATGCTGAAATGTGGAATGAAACATACATTCTTTTTGGTCATCACCATTGTGGGAATTTGCTTTTCTGAACTCTGTTTATTTGTCATGAAGATTTTGTTTTGGGGCGGCTAAGTGGCACAGTGAATAGAGCACCATCCCTGGATTCAAGGGGACCTGAGTTCAAATTCAGCCTCAGACAATTAACACAAAACTAGCCATGTGACCTTGGGCAATTCACTTAACCCCCTTTGCCCTACGTTTCCCCCTCCAAAAAAAAAAGCAAAAAAAAATTTGATTTGTCTGTTGTTTTTATTATTGGGGTGAGGGATAGTTGTGAATGCTCATAAATATGAATAAATAAAGGAAGTCACAGAAAATTTATCTACCAGAACATAATATTCCATACATGGCAAAGCAGGGCACAGTACAGAGAAATTATCATCTCCAGACATTATTCCTTTCTCAACACAATCTACGATGACAGATTTTTTTGGCTTTGACATTGTACTGTTGACTCATAGGAAACCTTTAGTCCACTAAAACCCCCAAATCTTTTCCCCACAAATTATTATCTGGCCATACTTCCCCCTTTGTATATTTGTGAACTTCATTTTACAACTAAGCTTTAGTAAAATTTAATTAAAATATCTTTTAAATTTCACACCAAGCCCTCACTTTAAAGATGAGGAAATTGAATTCCAGAGAAATTAATTGGATTGTCCATGGTCACCCTCATAGGATCATCAGCTACTGAATTATGTGGTATACACAGTAAGAAGTGCAGATGTATAAAGAAAGCAGAGCCTCAGCACAAAAGACTAGGGTCAGAAATCTGGTAGTGTTGTTCAGTCATTTCAATCATATCCAATTCTTCATGACCCCATTTGGGATTTTCTTGGCAGAATCCCCATTTACACTTCCAGATTCTCCCTCTACCACTATCACTCAGAAACCCCTACTCCTTTGAAGTTCATCCAATTCGTATTTGTCACCCAGTAAAGAGTCTGATAGGTATTATCTACAAGCTTCCAGGAAATTCAACATCCCACGAAGTTCAGTGCCTAGCTCAGTCTCTCTTTCCCACCTCCTGCACTCACACTATAGGACTTCAATGTATTTATTGATACTCCCTCAAACATATAACCTACAAATTACTCAGCTTACTCATTTCCCACGACCTACTCCTCCACTCCACTCCAGCTATACACAAAGATGGTCATAGCTTTAACCTTGTCATCACCCACAGAAGTCCCACTTCCATGTTCGTGAACTCTGAAATTCCTGGTGCATTTGTGGGTGATAGTAAGATCAAGGGTATGAGGTAGAGTGGAGGTTATTGTAAATGAGTAAGTTGAGGAACTGGGAGGTTAGTATATTTGAAGGAATATCAATATGTATGCCAAGAGCACAATGGAAGAGATAGATTATAAGTTATTTTAAAGATAGATTACTTTGGCGGGGTTGCACTGAAGGGAATGGGAATAAGTATTCATCACCAAGTGACTGAGAACAGGTTTGACCAATGGCAGCGCGGGGTTCAGAATCACTGGAGTAAGGAGGGAATTACAAGGTATGATATGTTAATCACCGAGGAATGAGTGTGGCTAGGCTATCATTGTCCACAGGGAGCCCAAGTGGAGTGGTGCCAGGGTATCAGACAGCTCTGTAGAGCTATAGAATGAGAGCGGGAGCAGGGTAGTACCAGAGGGCGTTTGGATGGGAGCAAGACAGCTGTTGTGGAATTATAGGGAACCAGAAAGAATACCTTGGAAAAATAATGAAATTTCTGCTCAAATGAATAAACGAAAAAATTAAGATAGCAATCAGAAAAGACTTTATTGTGGCAAAGTGTTTGCATTTTAATGGGAGTGAAAGAAGACATAAGCATTTCTCAAGAACCATAGTATCATCAGGGGTCATAAAAGGCGTCAAATAAGACAGAAGACCTAGAAGTTATTTTTGTTATGTTTTGATGATCTTAAAATAAGAAGGGAAAATGAACAGGGGGAAGATATACTAGGGAAGAAAAGGGAGAAAAGAGGGGTCATTTATTTCACATAACTGGGAAACCAAGCAAAAAATTATACAAATGAGATAGAGGTGGAGAGGGAGCAGATATAACTTGAACTTCACTTTCATATGAACTGGAGGAGAATAAGAGGGAAAGTGCATCCAGAAGAAATCCTAAACTCAGAGAGAGGAGCATGAGGAGGATTTTAAAAGGAAGAAAAGAAAGGATGTAGATATAAAGAGCTATGAAACCTGAGTGCAACTCTAGCCTCATATACTTATTAGCTGTGTGACTCTAGACAAAATATTTAACCTCTATTTGCCTCCATTTCCTCATATGTAAAATAGCGACAGTAATAGCACCCAACTCCCAACATTGTTGTGAGGATAAAATGAGATCATATTTACAAAGTGTATGTGATAGTACTTAAAGTACTCATTATGGTTATCATCATAATTTTTATTATTATTCATCTCAATAGGGGAAACAGAGGAGAAAGGAGAAGGAAAAATATGGAAAATACTTCCAGGGCTTCGTAAGTAAAACAAATTCTAAATTCAGAAAGTAGAACATGAAAAAGAATCTGTGATAAATATGAGTGAGGAAGAGAATAGAGGCACAGGAGAGTTGAAACATTTCATTCAAGGATAGATCACTGGTGCTGAGAACATTTCTGTTCTATATCCCTCCTCTTTTATGTAATGAGGGAATAAACAACAAAAAGAAGAAAAAATAAAAGGAGACGATGGAAGTAAACGTAAAAAAAAAAAAATTAAGTTTTGCACAAACAAGCCCAATGTGGCTTAGCAGTTAACTAGGAAAACATTTTTGTAACAAATTTCTTAGATAAGGATTTTATTTCCAAGATATATAAAGAACAGGCTCAAATTTACAAGAATAAGAGCCATTCCCAAATTTATAAATGTTCAAAGGATATGAACAGGCATTTCTCAAGCAAAGAAATCTAAGCTTTCTGTAGCCACATGAAAAAAATTCTCTAAATCACTAATAATTGGAGAAATGCAAATTAAAGCATATCTGAGGTTTCACCTCAAACAATTATACTTAGCAAAGTTGACAAAAAAGAAAATGACAAATTTTGGAGGAGCTGCAGAATAATAGGTACGTTGATGCAATGTTGGAATAGTTGTTGATTACTCCAGTCATTCTAGAAAGAAATTTGAAACTACGTCCAAAATGTTACTAAAATGTGTATGTCCTTTGATCTAGTGATACCATTACCATGTCTTTATTCCCAGGGAAATCACAGAGAGAGGAAAAAGTCTTATGAGTATAATATCAATAAAATCTCTTTTCACTGTGGCAAAGAAATTAAAATTAAAGGGAAATTCTTCAACTAGGGAAATAATATAAATTAGACAATATTAATATAATGGAACACTCGTGTTATAGGAAATGAAGAAAGAAATGGTTTTAGTGGAATCTGTGAAAATATAGATGAACTAATGTGGAGCAGAACCAGGAAAACAATTTATACTTTAATATCAATACTTTAAAAATGAACTATTTGAAAGATTTTGAGAATTCTGATCAACAAAATGATCAATCATGATTCAGGAATACTAGTAAGGAAGAATACTATCCACCTCCAGACAGAGAGGTGAAGGGATGAATATGCAGAATGAGACATATAAATTTGCACATGGCCAATAGAAGAATTGGTTTTGCTGCTACAGGGGCTTTATTTTTCTTTTTTTCTCCATCAGTGGGAGTGGAATTGGAAAGGGAAGTATAAAGAAGAAGAAAATAAATGCTTGATAATTTTTAAAAATAAATTTTAAAAAGAAAAAAGTCAGGAGAGTGAGCTTCAAGGGATCATAGGAGCCACCTGAAGCTTGGGGTTCTTAGAGACAAAGGTCTTGCAAGATTTTGAAGTCATTTTACCATTGATGCAAATATTCCAAGGAGCAAGGAGTGACCTTCAAGAGTGACTTTCAGAACCCATTCCAATGGTAGCTGAAATGAGGATTCATCTGGCAGTGTTTAGCCAGGCACTTGGTGGGACCAATACTATGTAGGAAATGAGCCAAGTCAGAGTCCACTCTCCCCAGCAGCCAAGGTGGTAAAGGAAGCGGATAAGGAAGAGAGTCAGTATTTACATAGCACTTACTATATGTCAGGGACTGTGCCAAGTGCTTTACAAATATCTCATTTGATCATCACAACAATCCTGTCTTTTGACTTTGTATCTGCAGTGCTAGCTACATAGTGTAGTGACTGCTACATAGTAGGGGCTTCATCAAAATTTATTGACTCACTGACATTGACTTATTGGCAGAATAGGAGCCTAGCTAAGCACAGGTATCTCAATTCCAGATCCAACACCATACTGCCAAACCAGATGTATTTTTACTTTCCACATCTAGATGGGTTTGCTTCTCCTACCAAAGGCCAAAGGCAACACTTCAGTAGGTTGTATGAACAAACTCAATCCTATCACTGCCAAAGCAGCTGGATTTTATGGATGGTGTAGACCCAGGCTAGGACATAGGAGCCAATTGTTCAGAGGGCCAGTCCAGAGGCCAAAAGGCAGCCAAAAGGGTTAAACCTGGCCTGACCTTCAATTCCCCTTTATTTTCTAAAGGAAGTTTGT
This sequence comes from Gymnobelideus leadbeateri, assembly GCA_011680675.1. Classification (NCBI taxonomy): domain Eukaryota; kingdom Metazoa; phylum Chordata; class Mammalia; order Diprotodontia; family Petauridae; genus Gymnobelideus; species Gymnobelideus leadbeateri. The sequence continues at coordinate 269,445 of WOXC01003546.1, read as the reverse complement.
TAAAAGACAGCAATGTTCCTGTAGGAGGGTGGAAAGATGGGGAAAGTTACAGAGAATCAGAGACAGAGGTTGGCCATGCCACTATCTTTCCCAGTCCCTCTACAAGCCATAACTATGTTTGAACAGACGTTGTCAAAGTGTGGATTATGTAAATAAGTATTTAGGGACTTTTTAAAACACAGATTATTCACCCAATTAACTCTAATGGCCCCTTGGAGCTGTGAGAGGCTATTGTGTAAACACGAGGTGCTGAGGGGTTCTTAACCGGAGGATTTCCTCATAGACTACATTTACAAGTCCACAGTAAAAACTCCCTCTGGGCTCCAACTTGGCAGATAAGTTCATTGCTCGGGAGGGAATTCTTTTCCAAAATTCTGAAAAGGAGAAAAAAAGGAAAAAAGAAAAAAGATATGGTTCCTTTTTTTTTAACCAACCAGGGAGCTAGGTACATAAAGATGTAAAATATAATGTTTTTATTTGCAATAAAATGTACATTATATGACATATAACATCTGTAACCTCTGGCATCCTTTCTTTTCCCCTGCCATTGAGAGAAATTACAGATTTTCTCCAACAGCCACTTACAATCAAATATTCTAAAGTTTCCTGTTGGATACAAAGCTGTAGGGTCTATGGCCAGTGCAAGACCCAGCCCCCAGAGTCTGCTGGCCTCCCTGAGCTATTGGGAAAATGTCTTCTGGGCATCTCCAATGAGCAAGCACTGAGTCCAGAGCAAAGTCAACTCCTACTGATATTTTCCAAAGGAGAAAATATTTTTAAGAAGTAATGCCTCCCATTGATGAAATTGATCCCTGGTCATCTAGGGAGAGGAATTAAAGTCCCACAGAAGAAGATAAAGTCAGCTACCAGGCCACTAACTCAGACAATTCTACCAACTAATCAATGAGTGAAACCAAAAAACCTTCAAATACACACACACCTAACTAAATGCTTACTTTTTGCCATCTTGGTCTCAAAATTGCAGGCTTCTGACAGCACTTTTTTGTTCTTTCTTGGTTCTCCTTGACAAAGGTCACAGATTTAGAACTGGATGGGACCTTTTAGGTTGTCTAGTCCAAAATTTCATCTTTACAGGTGAGGAAAGGGAGTCAGAAAAGTTAAAGGACTTGTCCAACATCATACATACTCTGACATCATAGCTAGTGTTCTTTCCACTGTGGCATATTTCTATCTCTCTGACATAGATGATTGTGAATCAGTCCTTATCCTAATTAATTTAATATAAAGAAGACTGAATATAATCAGTTACTTGGAAAGAAGTGCAGAGAAGGAAGAAAACAGGGTGACCTAATGTGTAATCTTGGAGAGCTTCCTAGAGGTAGTGGGGCTTGAGATGAAAGAATAAAATAAAAAAAAATTGGATGTAGAGAAAAGGCATTTCAGAGAAGAATGAGGAAAGGGACAGATAGCATGAAATAAAATAGCTGAAAGAAGAATGAACACAGAATGTGCAGAAAGTGAGAAAAGGAGGCCCAACCTGACAGAAGTTTTATAAGAATTTTATTCCAGTATATCACTTCCCATACATTGGCATATAACAGCCACTGGGAAAGAGATAATTTGTGATGGGCAATTCTTTCAAAAGGGATGGGGTGGGGGTGGGCAGGGAAGGGGGTAAGAGAGATTTCTGTACTATTATTGCAGGTTCTAATTCCAACTTCACCATTGACTCATTGTGTGACCTTGGACAAGACATTTCTCTGGGAAAGAGATGCTTCATCTCTAGTTTTAGAATAATCTCTAAGATTCCCTTCAAGGTCCTAGATAAAATATATTTATAATTCTATATCCCAGGGTCATCAGCAATACCTTCACATGTTCATTTCAGCTCTATGATTACTGACAATGGTTAATTTCATGGAAAAGAAGAAAGCAGTGTTTCATCATATGACTGGTACTGTTGATGGTGGTGTTGGTATTAGTGTTGGTCTTTCATTTTCAAAGAGGACCAAAGGTATTATGGGTGATGTCTTTATTTGTTCATGAACTGGATTTAAGTGAGGCAGAATTGTGCAAAGTCATCAGCTTCTAGGAGGAGAATATGAAAATCTGATTATCTTGGAAACTAAGAATATATTGCATATATATTTATATTTTAGACAAGGGATTAATTCAGTGGTTTATTTTAGCAACTAATCTCAATAAAACCTTACATTTACATTGCAATACCAATGAAAGAAGATTAAACCAATGTTTAAATATTATTTAAAATTGAAGATCGATTTTCCAGAAAAATAGAAAGCAAAATAATTGAAATATGCCACACAACCGACAACTGCCCTCCATTGTATCAAACTGGCAGGTAGTAAAAGAGGGTAAAATTAAAGGCCAGCATTGCTGTGAGATATCAGGTATATGGCTTCATAGCTGGGGGAAGTAAAGGCATGCACCTTGATCTGTTTGGAAATTAATGTGGCACTAATGTAAGAGACACAATGTCCATATCCTTTAACTTGTTGACAGGTGCCAAAGGACCTGTATTATAAATTATAAAATACTCTTAGCAGCACTATTTGTAATGGCAAAACAAAAACAAATTTGTGCCCAATCAGAGGAATGATTGAACAAACTATGTCCCCTGCAAAATAACATTCTGCTATAAGAAATGGCACATATTAAAAATACAAATAAATTTGGGAAAATTTAGAAGAAGTGATTCAGGATGAAAGTTAAAACAAAAGAATAGACACACTATAAATATGTAAATAAGGGCCACCATAACCACAACAAAACTCCAGTAAATACACAGAAAAAGTCAGAAAGGGTCATGGAAACAATTGGAGTAAGTGTATCACTACCTTGGTTACTCAAATGGATCTGTGATCTCTCTCACTGCTTCCTGGTCTATCACTCAGATGTCTTTCTCTCCTTCACCTCTCTCCTCCTTTACCTATTTCACATGAAGAGGTGGCCCCTCTTCTCCTTGCCAAGGCAATCTTCTCTACACTTTCAAGAGATCCCATTTCATCCCATTTTCTCCAGCAGATTGTGCTCACTAACCAGGGGGCTCATAGCGCTCTGTCTTGAACTCTCCTCTCTTCTCCCTCTATCCTATTTCTTTTGGTGATCTTATCAGCTCCCAAGGATTATATTATTATCTCTATGCCAGTGATTCCCAGATCTATTTATCCAGTCCTAATTTCTCTCCTGATCTCCAGTCTCTCATCTCCAACTGCTTTTTGGTCATCTTGAACAGGAAGTGCAATCTTAATTAAGTTGTTACACCTTAATTAAATTTTGTATGTATTCAGTTTGAGATAGCTCTAGGACAATTCAAAATATCCATTAGGCAGTTGGATATATGGAACTAGAGAGACTGGATATGGGAGTCATTTGCATAGAAATGATAATTAAATACAAGGGAAGTAATCAGACCATTAAGAAGGAGAGAAGGAGGTCCAGGACAGAATCTTGGGGACACCCACAATTAGGGGCAGTGATGGGGATAATGATCCAGCAGTGGAAACTGAAAAAGAGTTGCCAGAAAGCAGGAAAAGAACCAAGAGGGAGTGTCACAAAAGCCTAGCAAGAAAAAAATAACCAACAATAAAAGGCACCAGGGGACAAGGACAATCCTGCCATTAAGCCGCTAATAACCCTCTAATTTCATTGGCAACAGGGGGGAAAGGATAATCCTGTTACAATGCTGGTGTTGGGGAACAAGGACAACATTAACAGTTCCCTGACAAGTAGTGAGTTCCCTGTTACTTGAGGTCTTCAAACAGAGGTTTGTCAGACGTGTTGTAAAGAGGATTTCTATTTAGGTATTGGCTGGAATAGATGATCTCTAAAGTCCCTTACATCTCTGATACTCTCTTATTCTTCCTGTAAGAATGCTGGTAGCTGAGGACAAAAATAATACCCATGTTATAGGACTTCTGTGATACTGCAATAAATGTTTTCTTGCCCTCTCTAGACAGTTTCCCCATCTGTGCAGAAGAAAGCTAGAATCGATTATTTATGAGGCCCATTCCAATTCTGTTATTCTGTTTCTGGGCCTATAAATTCTTTATTCATCATTAGGCAAATCAGAGGCCATGATTTGACCCAGCATGCTTCAGATCACCAAGGCCTTTTATCACGGGGCTTTACAAAACTTACATTGGGCATTCACACCTCCCAACAGGGCCTCTCCCAGTTCCCCTTTGTCTCCTCCATGGCTTTTGCTTGTTACATAGGTTCTGGACCAGACTCAACACTAGATGCACCAACAAAACAGAGAGAAGAGAGTAGAGAAGAGTGACAGGAACCGAAAAGTGTTGAGGAGGAGAGAAGAAAAAACTTACCAGGTTGGGACACATATGAGCAAATTATCACTTTATATGTGACAAGTAAAAAGCAAGAGAAAATGTGCTCAAGCTTGTAAGTCTGAACATGGGAAGCATGTCCCATGGAGAAGAATTATCAAACAAAATGTACTGAGGGAATACACTGGGGACAAGTTTAGGGGATATGTCCTCTAATCAGTAAGAGCTGTGTAAAAAGAAGGAACTGAGTCATTTGAGAGATGATAGATAGAGATGGTTCCTTCAAATTAATATTCCTGTTCTTCCTGCTTATTATTGGGTTGGGTTAGGTTGGGTTGGGTTGGATGATAGATTTTCCCCAATTACTTTGGCAAAGATAATCACATAAGTTAGTTAACAAGCATGTACATTTATCACGTACCCAATCCTGTCTCCCTTGCAGAGAGATAAGAGGAAAAGGCATGATTCCTGCCTTTGGGGAGTTCACAATGTAATTGGAGAGATATCCACATCTCTAAGATCCAAGCCCAGTCTTTTAAATAGAACATAAAGTCTGTATTGTGCATGCACACACATATATAAACACACACACACACACATACACACACACACACACACACATTACCCTTACTAGATTGCCATATGTATAAGTATCTGAAACCAAGTTTTAGCTCTGAGACCACTTCAGCCAGGTGCAAATTATGAAAGATTGTATCTTTAACAATCCAGAAGGCACAATGAATGTGAGATGGCCATCTTAAAAGGGCCAGAAATCAAGAGAATCAAAGAGGAAAAGGAAGGAAAGAGAAAAGAAAGGAAAGGAGAAAAATAGATCATGGGGGAAGCATAGGAGCATAAGATCATAGATTTAGAGTTGGAAGCAACACTAGAGATCATCTAGTCCAATTCCTTCATTTTACAAATAAGGAAACTGAGGCCCAAAGAGGGAAAGCAACTTGCTCAAGGTCACCCAAATAAGTGGCAGAGTTAGAATATAAATTCACTCTTTTTACTCCACATCCAGCACTTTTTCTGCTGCACCAAAAATAAAAGAAAGAAATATTATGTCATCAGAAAGAAAAAATGTAAAAAAAAAAAATCAGAGAAACCAGAAAAGACTTGAATGATTTATCTCAAGTGAAATAAGCAAATCCAGGAGAACAACTCACATTATAACCACAATAATGTCAACTAAACAACATTGAAAGAGTTTAGAAGTCTATCTATCCAGTAATTATCATGGATTCAAAGGACTGAAGAGAACTGGTAGATGACAGGTATAGGATAAGTACCTGTACTTATATACACTGTCAATGTGCCCTTGTTTTCCTTAACTGTGTTTCTTTGTTACAAGAGAGGATTCTATTGGTGGCAAGATGGTGTGTGTGTATGTGTGTGTGCATATATGTATATATATTTATACACATATATGTAAATATGTATATAGTATCTATATATGGCTTACTGTCTCTTTCATTAGAATATAAGTTTATTGGGAGTGAGAATTGTTTCATTCTTTGTACTTGTATCTTCAAGGCCTGGCACAATGCCTGGTATACAGTAGGTGTTTAATAACCACTTCATGATAGATTGATTGCATGATAGCAATGCAAACAATTGATAAAGATTTTATATGCAATAATATGTTACCTCAGAAGAGAGGAGATGGAACAGTCATAGGCAGTTTCCCCAAATTGCTCTTAATTATAGGAGAGTCTATAGCAGAGAGGAAGGGACAATAAAGATTCAATAATCAAAATTACACTTCTACGTTGTTGCATTATATCCAAACACTAAAACATTTTGGAAAGTAGCCCCTTCCATTGTCATATTTGAAGAATTTAAGACTGTTTTTGATGCCTAGCCCCACTGTCCTCCTGGTCTAATTATCAGCAACTAGAATCAACACCATTTCATAGGTGAGGAAAATGAGGTTTCATTTCTATAAAGGTAAAAATACAGCATGATTCAGAGTTAGGAAAGAAAATGTCACAAGGACTTCACTAACTGACTGAATCCATGAAAGCCCAGCTTGTCATTGTGCTGTGGAATCCATGCCACATATAAGTCTAGCCTTGTGCTTTGGAGAAGAAAAATGGCATCCTTTGTAGAGAGAGGCTTTAATGCAACCATGTTTAGTCTAGAGGGCATAAGATGGGTGGACACCAGTGTGGGGAGCAGGAAGATCCAGTTTAGTCCAATAACTATTTATTGAGTTCAATCTATGTTGTGGCAGAGAAAGATTAGATCTGGACCTACCCTCCCAGAGCTCATAATACATGGGAGAAACAATATAGAATAAACATAATTGGTGATATTGATGTCACTTAAAGGTTTAAAAAGTGCTTTATTTTTATTTTGATTACATTAAATTGGAAAAGGTTTTGCACAAAGTCAATGCAACCAAGATTAGGAGAGAAACAGAAAACTGGGAAAAACTTTTATTGCCAGTATCTCTGATAAAGGCCTCATTTCTAAAATATATAGAGAACTGAGTCAAATCTATAAGAATACAAGTCATTCCCCCATTGATAAATGGTCTTCTGACATGAACAGGCAGTTTTCAGATAAAGAAATTAAAACTATATACATCCATATGAAAAAATGCTCTAAATCACTATTGTTTAGAGAAATGCAAATTGAAACAACTCTGAGGTATCACATTACACCTATCAGATTAGCTAACATGATAAAACAGGAAAATGATAAATGCTGGAGAAGATGCAGGAAAATTGGTGGAGTTCTGAACTGATCCAACCATCCTGGAGAGCAATTTGGAACTAGACCCAAAGGGCTATATAACAGTGTATACCCTTTGACCCAGCAATAGCACTTCTAGGCCTGTATCCCAAAGAGATCATAAAAATGCAAATAGAACCTACGTGTACAAAAATATTTATAGCAGTTCTTTTTGTTGAGGCAAAAAAAATGGAAATTGAGGGGATGCCCATCAGTTGGGAAATGGTTGAGTAAGTTGCGATATATGAATGGAATGGAATACTATTGCACTATAAGAAATGATGAGCAGGTAGATTACCCAGAAACCCAGAAAGACTTGTATGAACTGATGCTGAGTGAAATGAGTAGATGGAAAAGAACTTTGGAGTTTGAATGTGGATGGAAGCAGACTATTGGTTCTCCTTTTCTTTTGTTGTTCTGTTTCGTTTCTTCTTCCTCATGGTTCCTCCCATTAGTTCTAATTCTTCTTTAGAACATGACTAATGTGAAAATATGTTTAGTATTGGGGGGGGGGGATCTTCTTAAGATGTTTTATTTTAATTGTAGTAAGATATTAAATAAATCCACCTAAATCAGGTTTCCTGAATATTACCCACAAAAACCCAGGAAGAAGATCTGGAAAGAGAAATCAAAATACCTCAGAATGTGTAAAATATCTAGGAGCCACCTAACAAGATCCACACATAAATTATATTAATTTAACTATAAAAATTCTTTGTAGACATAAAGACAAGCCTAAATAACTGAAGAGAAATTTGCTGCTCATAGTTGAACTATGTCAGTGTAATAAAAATGAGAATGTTACTTAATTTATTTAATTCAAGTTAGATGCCAAAGAAACTATTAAAGAATTGCTTTATAGAGTTTTCTCAGGGACAGTAAAGCAGAAAGGAAGGCAGCTTAGTAGTACCAGACCTAAAACTAAAAAGTTGTTCAGTGGGACAGATTAGAACACAGGGCCCCAAAACAAAAAACATAGTGGCAAATTGTTCAACAAATCCAAAGACTGTAATTACTAGGGAAAAGACTCAGTATTCAACAAACTGTACCAAAATAATTGGAAAGCAATCTGGTAGAAATTAGGTTTAATCTAACGTTTGCAGTATATACAAACATTTCTGGTTTTGTTGTTCCTCCTTCACTCTCAAAGGGGAACAATGAGATCACAAGAATGGTGTGATTTGTGCATGAATTAGAGCTGCAAGAAGTTGTCAGCCTCACTCTCTCCTCCAAAGTCATTGAAGTCCAGTGGCAAAATAAAAGTCAAGATAACTGGCGACAGCCTGGGAAGTGGTGGATGAACTTCAACTTTTTAAAATTAAGGTCTTTAAAGCGGTGATTGGGTGGCGCAGTGAATAGAGCACTGGCCCTGAAGTCAGGGGGATCTGAGTTCAAATCTGATCTCAGGTACTTAACATGTACTAGCCATGTGACCTTGCGCAAGTCACATAACCCTAAATGCCCTGCCTTCCCCTCACTAAAAAAAAAAAAAAAGCAGAAAACAAAAAACCCCCCAAAAATAAGTTAAGGTCTTTCCCGGGCCTCAGTTTGTCTTAGGTAATGCCGATTCAATGACTGGGGGGTAAGTACAAATTGAGACATAAGATGGCCTAATTTACTATCACAAAAATTTCATCTCTAAGTACATATATGATATGAATATAAAAGGTCGAATCATAAACTTTTAGAGGACAATTCAATGGTATAACTTTTACAATTGTGAACAGGGGAATAAAGAGTGTGTTAATCTTATGAAATAAAATGAATAATTTTGATTGCATAAAATGAAAGTTTTGTCTGAACATAATCACTTCAGTTAAATTTGAAGGAAAATAGTTCAGTAAGATAAATCTTTACCATCAAGTTCCTGATATTCACATTATATAGAGAACTAATTCAAATGTATAAGAAAAAGAGGCATCCTCTCAGTATATAGAAGATTATAGGATATGAACCTGCAGTCCTCAAAAGAAAAAAAAATGAAAAAAGAGAAAAAACCTAAAGCCAAGATGAGACAAAGCATAGAAAGAAAACTACAAATCACTATCCCTAATGGACATTGATGCAAAACTTTAAAAAAATATATTAGCAAGTATACCACTATGACATATTAGAAATATTATATACTATTACTTGGATAGGTTGGTTCAATATGAGGAAGACTATAAATATAATGACATTAATAATACAAATGATTTTTAAAATATAGTCATATCAGTAGATGCTAAAAAAGTTTTTACAAAAATCCAACGTGAATTTTCTTGGAAAACTCTAGAAATCATAAGAAAATGAACCATTTCTTAATATACTGTTTATTTAAATCCAAGAGAAAATATTAAATATACTGAAGTTAGAAGTCTGTCCAATATGATAAAGGAAAAGGAAGGATGGGGGCGGAGCCAAGATAGCGGAGTAGAAACAGCTCATCCAAGCCACTCTGCCCCCAGATTCCCCCCAAACTATGTAAAAGGGGACTCTGAACAACTTCTGGAGCCCCAGCACCCACAGAATGACACAGAGAAACTAACTTCCTGCTGAGGACAGCCCAGCAGCCCTGCAGGAAGGACCAGCGCAGCGGTCTGGGTCTGGGACCTGGCAGCGCGCAGCACGCAGCGTGCAGAGAGCAGGAGCCAAGCCGAGCCCAGGTCCCCGGTTTTAGCCCCAGGGCGACAGAGCCAGCAGCCGGCTGGAGAGACCCCAGAACACCAGCAGCCATGGCTACTCCAGAATTATCAACATAGACATGCCTAGGACAAAGTAAGAGGTTAGTGCCCTATGGACTTTGGGACCAGTATTTGGGGGAATGTGTCAGCTCCCTCCCCTGGGGGCTAGAAGCTGCTGAGGAGACGCCATTTTGTAGTTTTCAGAGGCAGCTCCAGCTCCCGGCCTGCAAATCGTAGGGAGATCCAGCGATCAGTCTTGGGGGGTAATCATTCTTGCTTTAACCTCCCTGGATCTGGATTGTGATCTAGGGTGGAAGTTGTGGGTGTGTTTACAGCTTGCCAGAAACAGAAGTTGCCCCCCACACGTTCGGGACAAAAATTCCTCTAGCTGGCCTTAAAGCCATAGTGTGGCAACAAGCCCAAAAGTCAAGCAATTAAGTGGCAACATGCCAAGGCAAAAGAAACAGAAAAATGCAACCCTAGACTCCTATTTTGGGGGCATAGAGCGGGAAAAGGACTGTGAGGTCAGAAGTCCTGCTCCAAAAGCCCCAGGGAAAAACATGAGCAGGTTGCAGGCCATAGAGGACCTTAAGAAGGACTTTAAAAATCAAATAAGAGAAGTGGAGGAAAAATTGGGAAGAGAAATGAGAAGGATGCAGGAAAAGTATGAAATGAGGGTCAACAGCCTGACTAAGGAAAACAACACCTTAAAAAATAGACTAGCTCAAATGGCAAAGGAGGCCCAAAAGGGAAATGAGGAGAAGAATGCCTTAAAAAGCTGAATTTGCCAGATGGAAAAAGAATCTCAAAAGTTCACTGAGGAGATTCATTCCTTCAGAGTTAGACTGGAACAAATGGAGGCTAATGACTTTATGAGAAATCAAGATGCTGTTAAGCAGATCCAAACAAATGAAAGATTAGAAGGCAATGTGAAATATCTCATGGGGAAAACCACTGACCTGGAAAATAGGTCCAGGAGAGACAATTTAAAAATTATTGGACTACCTGAAAGCCATGATCAAAGAAAGAACCTAGAAATCACCCTTCAAGAAATCCTCAAGGAAAACTGCCCCGATGTTTTAGATCCAGAGGGCAAAATAGAGGTTGAAAGAATCCACAGATCACCTCCTGAAAAAGATCCCCAAAAGAAAACTCCCAGGAATGTTATAGCCAGGTTCCAGAATCCCCAGATCAAGGAGAAAATACTACAAGCGGCCAGGAAGAAACAATTTCAATATTGTGGAAACACAATCAGAATAGCCCAGGACATGGCAGCTTCTACACTGAGGGATCGAAGGGCATGGAATATGATATTCCAGAGGGCAAAAGAACTAGGAATGAACCCAAGGGTCACCTACCCAGCAAAACTGAGTATTTTGTTTCAGGGGAAAATATGGTCATTCAGTGGAATAGAGGACTTTCAAGCATTCTTGAGGAAAAAAACCAGAATTGAATAGAAAATTTGACATCCAGAAACAAGAAGGAAGAGATGCCTGAGAAGGTAATCGGGGAAGAGAGATCAAGGGGAACTTATCAAAGTTGAACTATTTACATTCCTATATAGAAAAGCAATAACTGTGACTGATGATATCTTTCTCACTATGAAAATAATGGAAGAAGGGTGTGTGGTCATATGAATACATATGTGAATGTGTGTGTATATGGTTACAGTTATATATGGATAGAGAGCATAGGTTGAATTTGTTGGGAAGGGAAATACTCAAGGGATGAAATTATGAGGTGAGAGAGGAAAGTGGCAAGAGGAGATGGGGAGAGACAGGGTAGGGTAAACTATCTCATGTAGAAGAAGCAAGGGAAGTGGTTGCAAGGGAGGGGGAGAATAGGAAGGCAAAAAAGGCAAAACCACATTCTCATTGAATTTGGTTCAGGGAGAGAATGACATACATACTAAATGGGATATCTCAACCTGCAGCAGAATAGGGGGAAGGGGGATGAGAGGAAGGATGATGGATGGGAGGGCATCCTTGGGGGGAGGGGAGGTTGGAAGTACCCACTATAGAAGAGGGACAGGATCATGTAGGAATGGACCAGGTGGGGGGTGGGATGAGTGGGAGGGAATTATAAGCAGCCTTGTACAATATATCTACTATGATAATGTTTTGCATAGCTAGACATGTACAACATATACTGAATTACTTATATCCCAAGAAGGAATGGGTGACAAGGGAGGAAGGAAATGGATCTGAAATTCAAGGTCGTAACACTAAATGTTTCAAATATATATATATATAAATACTATTATTAATACTCTTTTGCCTATAATTGGCAGATAAGATGTGCAGGCATTGGGACACAAAGATTCATCTTCCTCTAATGGAAAAGTCGATGGGGGTATGGGAGAAGGTATGGGAGAGAGCAGATTGGAGGAAGCGATATCTTGTGGGACTACTATTCTGGGAGGTTGGGTAGGGGAATAATGGGGGGAAATGATTGTAACTCAAAATATGGTGGAAATGAATGATGTAAAACAGAAGTTAATAAAGCATTTGTTTAAAAAAAAAAGAAAAGAAAAGGAAGGATGTCCATTATTACCACAATTATTTAACATGGTTCTAGAAAATTCTAGCTATAGAAATTAAACAAGAAAAAAATTGAGGAAAAGAAGAAATTCATCACTTTTTGCAGAATTATTATGATGATATATTTAGAGAACCCTAGAGAGTCAACTAAACATTAATTGAAATCATTTACAACTTCAGCAAAGTCACAGAATATATAATAAATTTTCATATATCATTATCAGTCCTATACATAATCAACAAATCCTTACAAGAGCTAGAGGAAAAGAGAAATCATACAAAATAATTACAGAAGCTATAATATCCTCGAGAGAATCTCTTCCAAGATACACCCAGGAACTACACGAATCTAACTATATGACATTCTTTGCATAAATGAAGACAGACTAAATAGATTAGAGAAAAATTAATGGCTCATGGGTAGCTTGATCCAATATACCAGCAATGACAAAAGTATCTAAATTAATTTGTTTATTCAATGTTACAATAATAAAATTCCCATAATAATATTTTATAGAACTAAAAATCATAACAAATCATAACTAAATTCACATGGAGGAATAAAAGATCAAGAATATAAAAGGTAATAAGGGGGAGAAAGTGGGCCTAAAGAGAATCTGTCAGTACCAGATCTCAAACTGTACTACAAAGAAGTAATTTAAAATACTTGGTACTGGTCTTTGAAAGGAGAGAGGGGGATCAGTGAATAGATTAGGTACACGATATACAGAAACAAATTTGATAGCAGAGTATTTGATAAACCCAAAGACCCCAGTTACTAGGGAAGAATTCACTATTTAACTAGGCAAACTGGAAAATATTCTGGCAGAAATTAGGTTTAGACCAACACCTTACACAGTACACTGAGATGAGCTCCAAATGGATATGTGACCTAGATATAAATGGTCACATTATAGATAAATTAGAGGAACAAGTTAAAATTGCCTTTTGGATCTATAATAAATGGTAGAGAGGAACACACAAAATTAAATTAACAATTTTAATAACAAAATTTAAGAATTTTTGCACAAATAAATCTAATGTAGTAAAAATTAAAAGAGAAACAAGTAAATGGAAAAAACTTTGAAATAATTTTTTCTCATAAATGCTCACATCCAACATATATGTAAGGAACTGATTCAAACTTGTAAAACTATGAACCATTCCCCGATAGAAAAATGGTCAATGTATATGAATAGACAGTTTTCAAGGGAAGAAATTCAATCTATCAACAATCATGTGGGGAAATGCTCTAAATTAACTTGTAAGTAAAGAAATAAACATTAAAGCAACTTTGAAGTTCTGTCTCAAGCCAATCAGAATGCAAACAAAAAATGAAAAAAAGAAGAAAATAGATACAGTAGGGCACTATTCATGGAGCTGTAAATTGGTCCAGCCACCCTAGAAAGCAATTTGGAACTATGCCCAGAAAGTGACCAAACTTCATAGCCCTCTGACCTAGCTATAGCACTACTAGGTCTATACTGTACCTCCTCCCCCAAAAAAGTGGAAAATGTGCAAAATACTTATGTTTATATGTATAATATATACATATTTATTTATATTAATATGTTTATATCTATATGAATAATAATATCTAAATATACAAAAATATTTAAAGAAGTTCTCTTTGTGACAGCCAAAAATTGAAAAATAAAGGAGCAATCTATTGGGAAATGACTAAACAAGTTGTGATATATTAATGTAATGAGTATTATTGTGCTGTAAGGAATAAAAAATTGACAATTTCAGAGGAAACTTTTTGCTTTCAAGATGGCTGGACCAATTCACAGTTCCACCAACAATGCACTAGTGTATCTACTTTTTCACAACCCCACTAGCATTTGTCATTTTCTTCTTTTGTCATCTTTTCCATTCTGATGGGTTTAAAGCAGAACCTCAAAGTTGCTTTAATTTGCTTTTGTCTCCTTTATAAACTGATGAAGAGTGAAGTGAGCAGAACTAGAAAACAATTCAAACAATAATAAAAATATTATAGAGGAAAACATCTTTGAAAGACATTAGAACTCTAGTCAGCACAGTCATAAAGGACAAGTCCAAAAGAATGAAAATGAAATACAACATTCACCTAATGACAGCATGGTAATGAACTTAAGAGACATATTTTCAGACATGGCTAGTGTTTTTTGGACTATTTTGACACACACACACACACACACACACCTATATATGTATATGTGTGTATATATATTTATGTATGTATATATGTATGTATTTTTTGCTTTTTGGAGGGCAATTGGTGTTAATCGACTTGCCCAAAGTCACAGGACTAGTAAGTGTGTCAAGTGTCTGAGGCCGAATTTGAACTCAGGTCCTCCTGACTCCAGGACCAGTGCTCTATTCACTGTGCCACCTAGCTGTCCCTATGTTGACATATATTAAGAGATTATTTTTCAGGTTTGTTTACTTTTTAATCTGCTTAATGATAGAGTAGTGGGAAATACAGATTAATTTTTAAAACAATTGTTCCTTGAAAATAAAAATAATTTTCTAAAAAAAGACTTTTTTAAAACTATCAGAACCATATGAAAAAGCTCCAAGCGAATAATAATGAGAAAAATACAAATTAAAACAAATTAAATTGACAAGGATATAAAAAAAAGGAAAATGCCAATTGTTGGAGGAAATTGGGAGGATAAGCACACTGATGTGTTATTAGTGGAGCTATGGTTTCATGCAGTCATTCTAGAAAGCAATTTGGAATTCTAACTTAAGAAGCCACTTCATTATAAATACTCTTAGGCCAGACCATACAGGCATACCTTGTTTTATTGTACTCTGCTTTATTGCATTTCTCCAATATTGCAGGTTTTCTTTTGTTTTGTTTTGTTTTTTTACAAACTGAAGGTTTGTGGCAACCCTGTGTCAAGCAAATCTATTGGTGCCATTTTTTCCAATAGCATGTGCTCACATCATGTCTCTGTGTCACATTTTGGTAATTCTTGCAATATTTCAAACTTTTTCCTTATATCTGTTATGGTTATTTGTGACCAGTGACCTATCATAATCGTTTTGGGGTGCCACAAACCATGTCTACATAAGATAGCAAACAATCAATAAATGTTGTATGCATTCTGACTGGCCAGTCCCCCAACTCTCTCCCTCCTTCAGACTCCCTATTCCCTGAGACACAGAAATATAGAAATTAGGCCAATTAGTAATTCTACAATGGCTTCTAAGTGTTCAAGTGAAAGAAAGAGTCTAGTGATGTGGCAAACTTGATTGTTATCTTGAGAAATTGTCACAGCTACCCCAACCTTCAGCAGCCACCACCCTGATCAGTCAACAGCCATAAATATTGAGGCAAAACCCTCTACCAGCAAAAAGATTATGACTCGCTTAGATGATTATCATTTTTAAGCAATAAATTATTTTAATTAAGATATGTACATTTTAAAAACAATACAATTGCATACTTGATAGATGATAGTATAGTGTAAACATAACTTTTATATGCATTAGGAAACCAAAAAATTCCTTTTAATTACTTTATTGCAATATTCACTTTTTTGAGGTAGTCTGGAGTTGAACCCAGCATATCTCTGGCGTATGCCTATACCACGACTCGAGAAAAAAGGGAAAGCACTCATATGTATAAAAATATTCATAGCAGAACTTTTTGAGGTAGCAAAGAACAAGAAACCAGTACAGTGCCCATTGTTTGGAGAAAGAATGAACAAATAAAAGGGATGGATTCTTGGGTGGACTTGTATGAATTGAGGCAGAGTGAAGTGAGCAAAACTAGGAGAATAATTTATATAGTTAATACATTGTAAAGAAAAACAACTTTGAAAGACTAAAGAACTCTTATCAATGCAAGGACCAACCAGGACTCCAGAGGACTGCTGATAAAACATGCTTTTATCACCATTTTAGAGGGCTGGCTAGACTGGAGGTGCAGAATGAGATTTACATTTTTTGGATATTACCAACAATGTATGTTTGCTTGGTTTGACTCTATTTATTTGTTACAAGGGAGATTTTGTTTATTCTGGATTGGATTGGTTTTCTTTTTTTAAGGTCAAAGAATCAGGGTTGAGAGCCTGGCTTATGAGAGTGATACCCAAAAAAGGGGGAGAGGATAAGCGTAAGTGCCAATGAAGCATTTTTAAATATACAACAAGAGAGTCTGAGGAAAACGCTGACAAAGCTTGACGGCTTTGGAGCCAAGATGCTGTATTTTCATGTATTTAGAATCATAAGATCATAGATTCAGAGCTGGAAGGAACAGAGGATATCAAGTCCAATCCCCTTCATTTTACAGATAAGAAAACTGACTCAGAGCCGTGACTCGACCAGAATTGCACATCTAGAAAGCGTCTGGGGTAGGATTTGAAGTCTTTCGGACTCCAAATCTAGTACTCTGCCCACTCTACACCACAGTGCTTCTTAATGAAGTTTTTTTCTCACTATGAAGACAGAAATGTCCATCTTATGGGGTGTTTAGTTCAGAACAAAAAAAATAAATTTTTACCTTTTTATTATTATATTTTTATATGGGAATATTCCTATTTTGTTGGTATTTGTCAAGTTCAGAATAATAAAAATGCATTTTAAAGAATGCTGGCTTAATGAATGAAATCTAGTTCTCATATCCTGAGAGATCACCAAAGCAGAGAGTGTAGCAGAGGGTTACCTATTGTCTTTGTATGTGCAATGGTGTTTCCCCAAGGGGATGGAGAGCCCTGTGAGGCTAAGAGCTGCAGTTCTTCCCCTTGTCTCCCCTACAACGCCGAACTCAGGGTCATAGACGCGGTAGATGCTCACTAAGTGGCAAGCTAAAGTGAATTAAGTGGCCTGCTAAGTATACAACAAATGCTTTCTGCCCTATTTGCCCATGAAGCCACCTAGAATCACAATGAGGCCCCTTCTGATATATAGGTCAGTAATACTAAAGGCCACTTCTGATGATTCCTTGCATAGTAAGTCTCACTGTCTAATTCCAAATGGAATCCATTTTCCTTCAAAACTCAGTTCAAGAACTATATTCCCCAACTCCCCTCCCCACAATTGCTGGGGCCTTGCCTCCCAAAATTACCTTGTATTAATTTTGCATGTATACATTTTGTTCACCCCTCTCCAAACAGCATGCAAGTTCCTTGAAAGTAGGGGCTATTTCATCTTAGATTTCCCTACACTCAGTACAGTAGCCAACAGGTAAGCTTCTTGATTGATGGTTGGTCATCTAGCTGCTACTTGAATATCAAAAGGGAGGGGGCCTCCTGAAGCTTCCTATTCCTTTCAGACTTTGAACACATTTTCCTGACATCTGCATCAGCCAAGCCCAGGCAATATTTTGCTTTTTCACACTGTTAGGAGAACTTTCACTGTTCTCTTGCTGGAAAGGTAGTGAGTTTCCACTGTGGGTGTAACCCTCCTGCTCCTCCCTCCATGTTGCACTTTCTGGAACATGATCTGACCTCATTTCTCCAAACTCACCTTGAATGCAGCACCAGGTGTGAGCTCTTTTGAGATTCAGCCTAATTTATGCCTTGGTATTAACCTATTGCAAAAGATTGTCAGACTAATTTATAGAGTCACAAAATCTCAGCACCGAAACAGTAACTTCTACCTGAGGCACAAAATTCAAGGTGTCTTTCCTTTCTCTTATCTTAGAGAGGAACATGGGTACAGAAATTCAAGAGAAGACAATACAAAAGTCACTTAAACACATTAACTCCTAGACATTGCCAATATGTGTATTTGCTTTGATTAACTATATTTCTCTGTTACAGGGAGATTTTTGTTTGTTTGGGGTAGGGTGGTTATTTTTATTTTATTTTATTTTGGAGAACAAAGAATTTAGGTTGAGAGGGGCAGCTTATGATAGATGAGGAAGTGGTTCTGGCAGAAGAGAGACTCCTTGAGGCTTTTAATCTAGTGGAGATATACTACTCACATTTTTATGTCCCATGTAGATTTGAACTATCAGACTTGGTCAACATTTATTGAACTGAATTGAATTGAAGGGAAGGAAGTTCCGGTGTATGGAAAAATAAGAGATGATCATATTGGTAATTGTTCAAAGTCACCCTGGCTTTGGGTTTACCATTAAGGATTAGTTCAACAAACCCAAAGCAAAACAACAACAAAATGGGAAGGATATGATTTTATCGACTTAGAGTATGGAGTGGGGTCCTGGTGTGAGAACTCCCTCTATCAACAAAGATCACCAACATTTATGACTTAATAGACCTGAAGACCTTAATGGCTTAATGGTTATATCTCTGGGCCTGGAGTCAGAAAAACCTAAGTTAAAATCAACCTCAGATACTATATGCATGACCCTGGGCAAATCACTTAACCCTGTTTGCCTCAGTTTCCTCATCTGTCATATGAACTGGAGAAGGAAGTGGAAAACCACTCCAGTATCTTTGCCAAGAAAACCCCAAATGGGGTCACAAAGAGTTGGACACGACTGAACAGCAACACCTAAAGCACAGGTCTGACTGTGTCATTTCCCTACTCAAGAAGCTTTAGTGGTTCCCTATGACCTCAAGGATGAAATACAAAGTCCTCCCTTGACATTTAAAGGACTTCAGGGTCCAGATATTACTTATTTTTAGACCAAGGGTTCTTAACTTTTTTATGCCATGGATCCTTTTGAAAATATGGTATGGTCAAAGGACCCCTTCTCAGAATAATATTTTCAAATATATAAAATAAGATGCATAGGATTACCAAGGAAATCAATCATTTTGAAATACAGTTGTCAAAATATAAAAGCTCCAAAATTTGCAATATAGCATCAGGTCTACACTATAGTAATATAGAAACCATGATGAGTGTAAATAGTATCTCATAATATCTGCAACAACTGTAATACAACAGGAAAATATCTGTGATTTCCATTAGCAACAAAGTCGGAGGTACTGCTAATACTACTCTGGTTTGTTACCTACACGAATAATTGAAGAAAATGCTAAATTTCAGTTAGAGGTTACTAAAAATAAAGATGTAATTTTTTTTCCCATCCAAGTTGACAGATGCTCTGAAAATCTGCCCATGATCTTCCAGTCAAGAGACTCCAAGTTAAAAACCCATGTTATTCTGCCTAAGGCACTCTGTATTCAAGGCAAACTAGCCCATGCACTATTCATCATCTCCAACATTTTATGTCCATTCCAGGCTCTATGCTTACTTACAAGCTGTCCTTCATCCCTGGAATGCTCTCCCTTCTCACTTCTACCTCTTGGAATACCTATTCAGCTGTCAACTGCTCCACTAGGCCCTTCCTAGTGACCCTAGTTTTTAGAATTCTACCCAACTCCCTAAAATTATTTTGAATATATTTCATAGAGAGGCAACATGGTATAACAGAAGACCCATGATCAGGTTGTGCCTCTGTTATGGACTTAGCTATGTGACCATGGGCTAGTCATTTAACCTGTTAGTGTCCCCAGGTAATTAGGAGACTATAAAAAAGCAGGAAAGGGTCAAGATACTGGAAGTTTCTCACCAGAAACACCATAGAATGATGAAATCACTGGTCCATTTTTTTATTTTTTTAATTTAATAGTATTTTATTTTTCCAATTATATGTAAAGACAATTATCAACATTTATCTTTTGAAATATTTTGAGTTCCAAATTTTTCTCCCTCCCTCTTACCCACAATGGCAAGCAGTCTGATATAGGTTATGGCCTAATTTTTTAAAACCTCAAATGTTTAATAAATATTTATGGTGGTTCATGTTGTTCCCCTTCCTCCCCCGATTAGGATATAAATTTCTTGAGAGCAAAGATTGCTTTATTATTTATTTGGTAACATTGTATTTTACATCCTCAGTACTTGGCAAATAGTAGGAACTTATTGAATGGTATAGAATGGAACAGAACTGAATTAACAGATAAATCCTAGAGAATTGCTTGAGACGAAAACAAACAAACCAACCCCAGACTCACAGAGATAGTAATTATAAAAGGTAGAATTTGAACCCAGATTTTTCTGATTCCAAACTGACACACTAGGGAAGACACCAAAATTTCAACTTAATGACAGGTCTCTGAGGAAAGTTACCTGCTGCTGAGGAAACATTTTGCCTCAGGGTCATGAACAAGTTTCTCCTATTCAGAAGCAGAGACAACTTGCATAGAGAAGACCAAGTAAGAAAAGGCTTCAATACTTGCCCAAATGACCCCAATACCTACCACAGTGGGATATGAGGAAGATTAATGACATCAGGTTTGAAAAGATCCTTTGAAATCCCTAGAAGAGGTTGCTGTGCAAATACAAAGTCTGGTTGGACACCAGTGTTCTAAATTCCAGAGGTGTCAGGGAGAATTGGAACATAAAAAAAATCAAGGGACTTGGAGTGTTCCAACTTCCCAACAGGACATCAGGGAAATTTTGACAAGAATAATTCTGAGTATCATAAGCCACACTTCCTCCTTTCTCCAGATTGGAATTCTCCTGGCAAACAAAGGCATGAAAAAAGTGGGGGGAGTATCATTAGCACCACTAGAACTCCCAAACCAACCTAGTCCTGGGCTCCTGTCAATTGGCTCTTATACTGGGGCTTGGGTAAGGCAGCACTGCTGTCAGCAGACTGAAATTCACTCCTTTTTCCCCTCTCCAGCCATTGGGAATCAACAAACTTTACCAATGTCAAACTTGTTCTCTTTCCTCTTTCTTCGTCCCCCTTCCTCTCTGATTCTCTCAGTCTCTGTCTCTGTCTCACTCTCTCTGTCTCTCTGTCTCTGTCTCTGTCTCTGTCTCTCTGTCTCTCTGTCTGCCTGTCTCTCTCTCTCTCTCTCTCTCTCTCTCTCTCTCTCTCTCTCTCACACACACACACACACACACACACACACACACACACACACACACATATACACACAGAAAGGATTTTTTCTACTTCCAAAATGTTAAAAACATATTGCTATTTCCACACCTTACAACAAACATTGTCTCCCATTTATGATCAAAAACTCCTCTCTCACTGACCTAGCCATGGATGACAACTTTCAAATTATTATATTTAATTTCTTTCTTCAGGACAGAACAGAATTTACTCCCTGGGTTTATTTTATTCAAATAACTCCTTTTTCCCATATATGGCAGGGTGTGCTGTTGGCTGAAGTAAGTTGTGTTTTCCTTATTAAGAAATATACAAAGTCAGAAAACAGTGCGTGTTCACTGTTATATGTTCCCTGATCTCAGATGTCAAGTATTGGCAGATGCCCAGACAAACAGTGTCCCTATCCAAGGGCTGGAGGGGTTATACATCACCTAGGCAACTTTGGGTGCCGGGTAGGGGCTTTGGATCCACTCACAATCCTCGAAGCAATGGCTTTTTTCTTAACTGGCTGAGTAGTTGGATCATAGATTTAGTGTTAGAGGAAACTCTAGAGATTATCTAGCCCAAATGCCTCATCTTACAGAAAAGGAAACTGAGATTTTAGAGAGGCCATGTAACTTATACAAGGTCACAGAGGTAGTAGAGGTAAATTCACTTTTTGAACCCATGCTCTCTCTCTCTCTAAATCTTGCCACTGATCCATGTGGCTCTTGTTTTCACTTGTCTCTTGGGCCCATAGGCAGAGAGAATAGACAGGACATTGTCAAGAGCAAAATCAGAAATCACTGTCTCCCCATGACCATTCCTCTCTTTTTTAAAGACAAGGGCACACATATCAGTGGCCAACACATCCTAAAATGGCATGTGCCAAGTTGAAGCTTTTTAGAGATGGCCATGCCATCTTACCAAAGCAAGCAATAATCCCATCTTTTCCCGAACAGATTTCCCTTGTTAGTAACACTTAGCTAAGAGTATACTTCATTGGCAGGAGTTGGCTTCATTCCTGATTCTCCATTCACCCCAAAATGAAGCAGCTCTTCTGAGATTTCCAACCAAAAACTGTGGAAAGTCAGAACAAACAGCGACCTTCAAAATCACCTAGTTTGATTCCCTCCTATTATAGATGGGAAAACTTCCCTGAGAGAGAAGGGGATCCATCCAAGGGCCACACACTGAGCTAGTGCCAGAGCTAGGATTAGATCCAAGGTCTCCTGATTGCCAATCCAAGGGTCTTTCCACTACTTTAAAGTTTACCATGGCCAGTCTAATAGCCCACCTTGTGCCCACCTGAACTTGCAAGTTGGCAATCTTACACATCTTCAATAGAATCAAGTTACCAGTGAAAACATCCAAAAAGAAAGTTCTGTCCAAATACAATAAATGGTCCTTAGAGTACAAGGCATACTAAATATGTGAGGCACCATGGTGTGGCTTGGCGTCAGATGACCCGGATTCACATCCTGGCTCTGGCGTTTATTTCCTTGAGTAGGTCACTTAAACCTCCCTGTGCCTCTGTTTCACCTATAAAATGAGGAGATTGACATGATCTCTAAGGCTCCTTCCAGCTCTAAATCTGTGATTCTTGATTTCTTTTTTCTTTCCTTTTTGAATTTTCTTCAACAAATATTTAATTTTCTTACCCTGCCTCTAAATTATTATTTTCTGAGAGGCATGAGAGAGTATAGTGAATGGAATTGGAGTCAGGAGAACCTGGATTAAAGTTCTTTCTCTCATATGTACTTGCTTTGTGATCATGCACAAGTCACTTAACCTCTTTATACCCTTCCTATGTGGTGTTAAAAGACTATAAAACACAGAGAAATTGCTGATCTGCATTGGCAGAATATATTGCCATATAATGTACCCTACATTGATGGTATCACAGGTCTAGACCCTCAAAAAGTATGCAAATATAATATCACTAGTAGCAAAACTCCAATCCAAAATTCGTTTTTTAAACACTTAGCAAGTCACTATGTGACACACTAAAAACACAAAAATAGAGCAAAAAATAGCACCTGTCCTCAAGGAGCTTAGATTCTATTTGAGAAATATAGCATGCAAACAAGATAAATACACATGGGAATTTGAGGAGGAAAAAATAAATAACAATAACTAAAGGGATCAGGTAAGGCTTTGCAGAGGCAATGTCCTATGATAGGAACTCCAAAGGAAGCTAGAGATTCCAAGAGGTGGAATTGAGGAGAAAGCATATTCCAGACCAAAAGTGGGGATCAATTGTACTAAACCACCCACATGCCTCAACCCAGGCCAGGAGC
This sequence comes from Gymnobelideus leadbeateri, assembly GCA_011680675.1. Lineage (NCBI taxonomy): Eukaryota > Metazoa > Chordata > Mammalia > Diprotodontia > Petauridae > Gymnobelideus > Gymnobelideus leadbeateri. Next base: position 246,138 of record WOXC01003546.1, on the reverse strand, counting down.
ATTTAAATTTGTGGGTTAGCTGGCAGTGGTTAAAATTGATGCTTTTAGTCATGGAACAGACAAAAACTAAGTGCACTTCCCAAGAATTGTACCAAGAACCTTGGCCTTAATGTGCCATATTTTGGAAAAGCCAATGCTTGACCAGATCTCTGCTAGGTCCAGATGAAATGCTAGTGCTTATGCTCTCAATTAAATACCAGGCCCAAAGAATTAACTAAAGCCTGCCGATTCAGTGTCATTTGGGTGAATGTGGCCAATAATGATACATGAGAATAGCAACTGGATTCACCATTGTATTCCTTGCCAAACTCTGCAGCCAACTCAAGATTATCTGGTGATGGGGGACAGAGAAAGAAACTCAATGAAGCTGGCAGAGCTCCCTTCAATGTCCTTTAATAAAATAGTTTACATAGGACTGAGGCATGAAAAACTTCAAATCTCATTCCAAATCTCCAGTTGGGCCCCAGTTAGAGAAACTCTCTAGTGGGTGGGGAGCATACAGCATCTGGGTCTCCCTTCAATGATCAAGAGCTTTTTCTGCCAGAAGGATATTGATTCTGTCACTTGGCCTCCTGACTGCTGGTCAGTAGCCCAGTATTCTTCACCCAACAAGACTGTTTCCGATGGGGCCGCCACATTGAATCTCCAGCAATCCAAGAGAAAAAGCCAGACTTGGTAGGGAGAGGAATTAAAGCATTATTATCTCCACAGAACTCCCATCCATACTGTTTCCAAGAGAATGAAGCCCAGGGAACATCACAGATTCCTACACACACACAAAAAGAAAACATGGATTGGAAGCATTGACGCACTGACTGATGGAACGACCAACTTATTATGTATGCTGTAATGTAACCACATTGTGATTACAGCACCTTTCCTGTTATTAAGGAGCTTGGCAAACCTCAGGCAGAGTTTGGCTTCTCTCCTTGGGGCATGAGCATCAGAGTTAGAAAGTAAGCGCTCCTCTCTCATTTTATGGATGAAAATACTGAGGTACAGAGAATGGAATATTGCTATTCCAAGAAAGAAGGGGGAAAAACATCTTTTTAGATTTGCATTATCTATTTCTGCATAAGAAAACATCAAACAAGACTCATGGAGTCAATGGGGATATGACAGCATTCACCCTGATCGCTAGACAGAGTTTTATAATTGCATTCAAGCAGTCATGGTAGTGAAGTTTGCATATATTGTCAGATACGGTAATTACATTAGTTTGTTTTACTAAACTACTTTTTTCCTCTTTCTTTAAGAAAGAAATCTTTGTTACAAGGCACTCCACCCTACCCTCCTCTAGTGGATAGAGCACTGGACATGAGAGGCAATTGGAGTTAAGTGACTTGGCCAGGGTCACACAGCTGGTACGTATCAAGTATCTAAGGCTGGCTTTGAACTCAGGTCCTCCTGACTCCAAGGCTCTATCCACTGTGCCACCTAGCTGCCCCATTATTTTTTCTCATCACAATTTTATTCAAGTTAATATTATAAGCGTAAATGGTACTTGACAACACATCAGCTATGAATCCTTGTTCTGTCACACAGCTATATACTTAAATATTGAAAACCATCACCATGTGGTTCTTAATGCAGAAAAGCTGTGATGTTTGGCAGTTTTGAAGGATTTCATCCAGGATGGGGTACCAGACTCAGAAAAACAGACTGCTCAAGAGAAGAGGACTCATCTTCATTTCTACCTGTCATCTTCCCGCAGATCAGTGAAGACTCAGCCCACGAGTCAGTCAAATTTTTGTAAAAACACATTCCAGGCGACTGAGGGTGGGGGGAGAGGGGCAGGGTCCTAGTATGCTTCAATTCAACCAATTCAGCACATATTTCTTAAGCACCTACCATCTATGGGGCTTCATACAGTTGTTGGGGCTACTGAAATGAGGTGATCCTGCTCTCAGAGAGCTTTGAACATAACTGACTGGGGGGAGGTAGGAGGAAAGGAGGCTATACACATGAAAACAATCTAATTGGCTGGGGGTGGGGGCAGGGAATGAGAAGCACATGTAAACCATACTGGGTGGATGGGATGGGAGCATATATACTCAGGAAGATCTGAAATCAAATTCTTCCTGAAATATTGTGTGAGTCACTTAACATCTGTCTGCCACAGTTTCTCCATCTGTAAAATGGGGTTAATAATAGAGCCTATGTCCCAGGACTATTGTGAGCATAAAACTAGATAAAGTGATTTATAAACCTTAACGTGCTATATAAGCATTAGCCTTTATTTTTAATTATCAGTACAAAAGTCTTGGAAATAGTAGCATTCTCGGCCTCCACAGAAATTAACTAAGGAAGCAACTCTTATGAAAAAAAAGTTCAACCATCCCCAACAACTGCCACCCACAAGGCAGGCAAGCCAGCCTAGATAAAGCAGCAAGGCTCCCCGGAGGAGAAATAGGAGGTAGCACGTACCAGGCAGGTCAAGCCACCAGCACTTTGACCACCCATGTCCTCTCAGACCTGGAAGGATGCAGCCCAGAACTCTGAACTCAAAGAGCCTTTGGAATAGCAAAGCTTCCAGCCCAGTGCCCACAGTTATCAGCCTGGAACCACAAGAGCACCTGTGGAGACAGCCTGGCAACCACTTCTGCAGGGATATCAGCAGACACAAGTGCTGAAGACCCAGAGAAGAAAGTTCCTATCACCAAAGTCCTTGGCCCTCTCAAATAGCTCAACATCAGAAACTGATATGATTTTATCAGTGTAAATGGCACTAGAAAGAGACATTTCCATCCACTTGGCTGCTGTGCCCTAAGGCCCTTGGACTTTTCCATCTTACTTGCAACTGAAACCTCTTCTTCTCCAGGTGAGCTCCCTGAGAGCAGGGATTATTTTGTTTTTCTGTTTGTTCTCTTAACACCTAGAAGAGTTTTGCACATGCTGAGCACTTAAAGGCTCTTTCTTCCTTCCTTCTTCCATCCCTCCTTTCCTTCCTTCCTTCATTTCTTTCTCTTAGAATCCCTGGTTTCCATCAGAACTCAGTTCCATTACTACCACCTATATGAAGTCTTTCCTGATTCACACACACACACACACACACACACACACACACACACACACACACTCAGCAGCTGTAGGTGGTTGTTCTTCAAATTGCCTTGTGTTTATTATATATATAAATCATATATTCTATATCATATCTTCTCATATACATATATATATATCCTCCCATAGAACATAAACTTAAAAGCAGAGACTTTCATTTTTGTGATTGTATGTGTTTAGCAAGGTGACTTCTGTGTACACTGACCTTCTGCTTTTATATCACAAGTATTTGCAATCAGCCAATAATAGATGCTTAATAAATACTTGCTGATTGGTTGATCATTGGGTATGATCTTGATATAAAAACAGAAGGTGCTGGCTTGTAAGAGCATCAGAGTTGGAGTTAGCAGACTTGATTCTGCTATTTACCACATCACAATGAAGCAGCCACTTGCCCTCTGGGAACTTCAATTTCCTCCTCTAGAAAAGGGGGAAAACAATGTTTGTTTTGCCTCCTGACATGTGAGCAAGTTGCTTTGTAAAACTCAAAATGCTCTAGAAATATGAGCTATAGACAGGGATGCGTTTATAATTTAACAGCCGACTTGGAGGTGGGGGGAGAAATGACTTGGAGGTGGGAGGTGCATAGCATGCTTTTAAATTCAGTGTGCATTATTAACATTTTCTCCATCAGCTTTTAAAGTCTAAACAATAAACAAAACAACAGATCACACCCTTATTTATAGCATTTGCTTGTTTCCAAGGTATAATGCTCAGACTGAAATTTTAACAACTGGCCCTACAGAAGCCGACAGCGCTGTTTAGTAAGAAAAGCATTAAAATGGGAGACCAAAGGCCTGGATTCAAGTGAACTGTGGGAGCCATTGTCTAGGTTCTATTTCTCAGAGATGACATAGAACAAACTGTAGGGATCTGCCTCTGACATCCCTACAAGCAGGCTACAAACAATAGCTCAGTGAAAACACGAAAGGCAACCTGACTGCCCACAGTGGGAGTCCTTCATCTCCAACCTGACTTTTTGATTCTCCATCTGTTCTAGCACCCAGCATAAGGCCTTTGTTGACAATACAAGCTTATATGTGCTTCTGAATTGCATTGAATGTACAGAAATTAAAGCAGATCTATGCCAAGCAGGAGGTCAAACAAGCTAAAAAAAAAACCTACTCTGGCCTTCGAATGATAGTACAGAAGCTCCCTTAGGGCTAGTGGGGAAACTGTCCACTCTTTTCCTGAGGGAGAGAAAGGGAGAGACATGTGCAAGGCAAGTCAAATGATGGCTGCTACCAATCTCTTCAGAACTTGCTGGAGATAACCCAGGACCCCAAATCCAAGACCCTTGAGAATATCAGCTCCCCTACGACTACCTGCCCTACTTCCAGCCTGGGCCTCACAGCTCTCAGTTTTGGAAGCACCCCCCCGGGGAAATGTGGCCTGGCCACTGTTTCTGTGGGTACTGCTGCCGCAACTTCTAAAGACCCACACAAGGCAGTTCTCACCAACAAAATCCTTGTCGTAGCCAAGTGGTTTAGCATTAGAAACTAATATCGCTTCCAGACCTCAGACTACATTATAAAGCAGGAGTCATAAAAACCATTTGGTATTGGTTTAAAAAAATGGAGAGGTCAATGAATGAAACAGACTAAATAAGGGAGAATCAGAAACAATGGAACTCAATGACCCAGTGTACAATTAACAAGCAAATATAAATTATTTAGACACTGCCTATTTGATTAAAAACTTAGTCTAGGAAAGCTGGAAAGCAATCTGGCATAAATTAGGCTTACACCAATATCTCCCACCTTACACACTCTACAATACATTCCAAATGGATATACAACCTTAATGTTAAAGAATATGCTATTTAAAAATTAGATGAGAAGCAGATTGTAAACCTCTCACAGCTGTGGATAAGAGATGTATTCTTAACCAAACAAGAAATAGAGGCACTTATAAAATGTAGAAAGATAACTTTGATTATACGAAACTGAAAAGTTTTTGCAAAAACACCATTAATGCATCTAGGTTAAGAAGGCAAATGGTCACATTAGAAAAATCTTTGTATCAAATTTCCCTGATAAATGTTTGATATTCAAAATATATAAACCAATAACTTATGTGTGACAAAATATATGTGTGTATATGTGTGTGTCTACTTACAAATATATATGACCTAAAGTCAAATAGTGGTCCAATAAGCCGTCAAAGGATATGAAAAAGCAATTTTCAAAAAAATTATAAACTATTAATGACTTTTTGAAAGAATGCTCCAGGGGCGGCTAGATGGCGCAGTGAGTAGAGCGTCGGCCCTGGAGTCAGAAGGACCTGAGTTCAGATCCGGCCTCAGACACTTAACACATACACAAATGAAAACCTAGCCATGTGACCTTGGGCAAGTTACTTAACCCCAATTGCCCTCCCAAAAGGCAAAAGAAAGAAAGAAACAAAGAAACAAAGAAAGAATGCTCCAGATCACTAATAATAAGGGAATTGCAAATCAAAATGACCTTGATATTTCATCTAGCACCCTATAAATTAGCAATGACAAAAAATGGGAATCGTGTTGGATGGGAGTATGGGAAGATAGGCACACTATTGCTTTTTAGTGGATTTTTATTCAGTACAGTCATTTTGGAAAACAATTTAGAATTATGCAAATAAAGTGACTAAAATATCTCTTTGACCTAGAGATTCTATTACTGGGCTTATGTCATTTATATAAGGAGGCAACTGATAAGAAGAAAATTCCCATATAAACCAAAATGTTTATGGCAGTACTTTTTTGTGACAGCAAAGAATTAGAGACAGGGCAGATGCTTATCAACTGGGGAATGACAAGTTATGGTATATGAATATGGCAGAATATTTCTGTGTTGTAAGATGTGTGATAAGTACAGAGAAACTTTAAAGATCTATGTAAACTAATGAGAGCAAAGTAAGCAGAACCAAGAAAATATTAGGCACAATGGCTATGATAATATAAGCCAAAAGAGCAATCACAATCAAAAAAGTAAATGTTGCAAATTCATAAAGAACAAGTATTGTTTAAGGAATATGAGTGGGGCAGCTAGGTGGCACAGTGAATAGAGCACTGACCCTGTAGTCAAGAGGACCTGAGTTCAAATCCAGCCTCGGACACAACACTTACTAGCTGTGTGACCTTGGGCAAATCACTTAACCCCGACTGCCCTGCCTTCCCCCCTCCAAAAAGCAAAAAAATTAAAATTAAAATTAAATAAATAAATAAGGGATATGAGAAGACACTTCACTACTTTGCAGAGGTGGGGAGTTTATAAACATTGACGTACATTTAGGTTTTTAAATATGTTAATTAGTTATGCTGATTTGTTTTTCTTTTCCTTTTTTGTCACTAAAAATACTATTTGCTACATAGTATAGCTCTAAATGTGGAGGGGAAGAATACTGGAGGAAATTATTGTGAAATAAAAAAGACATCAAGAAACACTTATTTTTTAAATTGATAGGATTTTATTAGTAGAAATAATACTAAAGAAGAGAACATATCACTTCCTTTGCTGATGCACCCTAAAGATCATGGGACTTCTCCATCTGATTTTCAGCCCAAACTTCTTATACATGATGTTTCTTTTGTTAGAATGTGAACTCCTTTAGGGCAAGGTGTCTATTTCATTCCTCAGTGCTTATCACAGTTCTTGACATGAATCAATGACTTTTCACTCATTCCTTTCTTTGTCTCCTTCACATCAAACTTTCATTATATAAGTTGACCAACTACTGGAAGATCGAATTAAGGGGATAAGAAAGCATGACTGGTCATCAGCATAATTGTAGCCATGATAGTTGGGGATTTTCTATTCCATGTCCCACTTTACCCTCCCCTGGCTCTGCTGAAGGACTTAAGGCAGAAAGAAGAAAATCTGGAGAGAGGAAAGAAAGCATCTTCATTCCACCTCAACCACTCCACAGAGATAATCATAGCCCTCACCATTATCTGTAAATCTGCTTCCTTAACAGTCTTGAATTCTGAACTGTCTCTCATCACAACTTCTCACCCTTCCATTTCTTGCTCTGTCTCATTCTTTCTGAATCTAGTTTTCATCACTGTGATCACCCCTCCCTGTTCTCCTAGTCCATCACCCTGTTTGGGCTCCATTTTCCTTCCTTCACAATCTTGACCCATGGTCATTAAGTTCAATTCTACACTGTGCTCTACATTGGATCTTTTTGTGATATGTGTGTATGTAAACATATATAAGTATATATACACACATATATACATGTTACATGTATTATGTTGTTGTCGAGTCATTTCAGTCGTGTCTGACTCTCTGTGATCCCATTTTGGGGTTTTCTTGGCAGATATTGGAAGGGTTTGCCATCTCCTCCTCCAGTTCACTTTATAGATGAGAAACTGAGACAAAACAAGGTTAACTGACTTTAACCAGGGTGAGAATGCTGGTAAGTGTCTGAGGCTGGATTTGAACTCATGAAGATAAGTCTTCCTGGTTCCAAGCCAAGTGCTCTAACCACTGCACCATTTAGTTGCCCCATATTATGTAATTTTATACCATTATATATTATGTAATTAATTAGAATATAATTAAATGTTATCACATTATAATGTTAATGATTGAATGTATTAATTATATAAATTAAACCAGTAAATTTTAATATATAATTAACAAAATAGTATGGCATATTATAACTGAATATATCATATTAATTATATATTATATTTTCTATATCTGTAATTATAGCTTGCCAGTTCCTTTCCTAGTTATACCTTGCCAGCTCTGGCTTATTGCCACCATCTGCCTTCTCTACTCCCATCCACAGGCTGCTAAACTCAGACACTGGAAGAAGTCACATCACTATGCTGATCAGATACACTATAAATTACTAGAATGACACTATCACACTATTACTGGTCCAAACCTCCTCTTCTTTGCACCCTAGACTCCCTTTCTCTCTACAGAGGACAGTGCCTTTTAATTTACTGAAGAAATAGAGGACAGACATCATGACTTTTCTTTTCTTCCCCATTCCATGCTTCAGAACCCCTCTCCATTATCCCCTGTGGTCTCCTCTTTGTTTCTAGTCTCCAAGGAAGAAGCAGCCCTTCTTCTTGCCAAGGTCAACCCTATCTACTGGTGTTCCTAAAGCCTTATCTCCAGGAGCTTGCCTCTTTGATCACTCCCCTTCTCCTATCATCTTTAATCTTTTATTATCTACTGATCCCTTCCCAAATGCCTAAAAACATGCCCAGGTCTCCTCAACTTAAAAAAGTCTTCACGTGATTTTGTTTTCCCCTTAACCTGTCATCCTATGTCTCATCTCCCTTTCAAAACTACACTCATAGGGGGTGGCTAGGTGCCGCAGTGAATAGAGCACCAGCACTGGAGTCAGGAGGACCTGAGTTCAAATCTGGCCTCAGACACCGTGTGACCTTGGGCAAGTCACTTAACCCCAATTGCACTCTAAAAAGCAAAAAAAAAAAAATGAAAAATAATTTCTAAGTCCAATGGACTTCTCTTAGTCCTTATCCTATTTGACCTCTCTACAGGTTTTGATGCTGTCATCCACCATTTCTCTTGTATATTCTATTCTCCATTGACTTTTATGACATTTCTTTCTCCTGGTTTTCTCCTACTGTCTGAGCACTCCTTCTCAGTCTCCTTTGCTGAATCATCATCCATCTTCCACCTCTTAAGAGTAAATATTCCCTTTTTCCATTCATTATAATTTTTTATGCAATATGACTAATGTGAAAATGTTTTTAATAGGAATGTATGGGTAGAGCCCATAGAATATTGCTAGCCATCTTAGGGAGCGAGAGGAGAGGGAGGGGGGAGAAAATTTAAAACTTATGGAAGTGATTGTTGATTGTTAAAAATAAGTAATTTAATTTTAAAAAAAGAATAAATGTTCCCCTTGGTCTCTGTCCTGGACCCTCTTCTCCTTCTACACCTTCTTTCTTGGATATCTTATTGGCTCCCAGTTCAATTGTCATCTCTATGTAAATGCTTCCCATATCTATAGATCTAGCCCTGATCTCTCTCCTAAACTCCAACCCCATATTTATAACTTCCTGTTGAGCATCTCCATTTGGGCGTCCCATACTCATCTCAAACTCAGCAAAATATAATTCATTGTTTCCTCCTAAACCCATCCCTCCTCCAAGCTTCCCTGTTACTTTTGAGGGCACCACCATTCTTCTAGTCACCTAGATTCACAACATCAAGATAATACCTGACTCCTTTCTCTCATCCCTTTCCAAAACCAATTAATTACCAGGTAATATTAACACTACTCCCAGAACACATCTTAATCACCTGGACTATTCTAATAGCCTCACTTGCTTCCAATCCATCTTTCACCCATTCTCCACACAGTTGCCAAAATAATCTTCCAGAGGCAAATCTGCCCTTGACATTTCTTGCTCAGAAATGTCCCGTGGCTCTTTCTAATAGAGAATGTAGGGAATTGCATTGCCTCCAAGATAAAACACAAACTCCTCAGATAGCACCTCCTCATTTTGAATACAGTTGCCCTTTCCAGTCTTATATCATATTGTTCCGTTTCATACCTTCCACATTCCCAGCCATATTATTAGTTCTTCCCCAAACTAAGCATTGTACCAGTCCCATTTCCATGACTTCAATCCTAAAATGCATTTGCTTATCTTCCTTCAAGTCATTTCCAGCACCACCTCTTCCATGAAGTCTTTCCTGATGCCCCTAATTATTAATGATCTATCTGTCCTCAAAGTGCCCTGCACTGGCTTCTCAGTATATGGGTTGCATATTCCCTGTAAACGGTGAATTCCTCAAGGACCAGGACTCCTTCATTGTTGTACTTTTATTCTCAGCAATGAGCACATTTAATAGATGTTGGTAGAATTGGATTGAGTTGCATCTTTGTGCTCAAGAGTTCTCAGTGTAGCAGGAAAGCTAAGACAAGTACAAAAGAAGCATAAGTATAAGAAGCAGCACAAAGTATACCGGTGTTTCATCAGTGACGGAACAAAGAGGGCTTCAGAGTGAAGGTGACATTTAAGAGAATTGCCACTGAGCTCCTTTTAGGCAGGAAAATCATGGTGTTCACAATGAGAATAATGTTTTTTTTTTCCCTATTATGTATATAAGACACTATGTAAACATCACATTTAGTAATGGTGAGTTCTACTGTTCTATTATTATGATAATCCAACCACCAATCAGGAGAACCTTTTTCTGAGCAGTCACAAAACAGTGAATTTGCTGGAGAAGGAAGTGGAGGGGAATTATTTTTATTACACTCTCTCCCTTCACTCACTCACTAAACATTTATTAAGCATCTATTATGTGCCAGGCATTGTGCTAGGCACTAGGAAAGAAAGGAGGGGAAGGAGGGAGGGAGGGAGGAAGGAAGGAAGGAAGGAAGGAAAGAAAGAAAGAAGGAAGGAGGGAGGAAGAAATGAAAGGAAGGAAGGGAGAGAGAGAAAGGGTTAAAGGAAGAGAGGAAGAAAAGAAAAAAGGAAGGAAAGAAAGAAAGAAAGAAAGAAAGAAAGAAAGAAAGAAAGGAAGGAAGGAAGGAAGGAAGGAAGGAAGGAAGGAAGGAAGGAAGGAAGGAAGAAAGAAAGAAAGAAAGAAAGAAAGAAAGAAAGAAAGAAAGAAAGAAAGAAAGAAAGAAAGAACAGAGGGAGGGAGGGAGGAAGAGAGGATATATATTGGGTACATATAAATTAGAGGATCAGGAAAACCTTCATGAAGGAGGTAGTGCTTAAACTGTGTCTTGAAAGAAGTAAGGGATTTCAAGGCAGAGATGAGAAGGAAGAATATTCCAGATTAAGAGCTGGAAGAGACCTTAGAAACCATCCAGTCCAACCCTTTCCTTTTGCATCTGAGAGGAATAACAGCATAATAGTATCAGAAGACCATCTAATCTAACCCTTTGTTTTACAGGTAGGGAAGCAAATGCCCAGAGAGGTGAAATGACCTGCTGAGATTTGAACCAAGGTTCTCCGACGATGCCCAATCCAACATAACCATCCCATTGTACCACAAGGGGCAGAAGTCTGCTCAAGGTCACGTAGTCAAAGCTGTGATTTAACCCTACACCCTCTGACTCCAAATCCCCTGCTCTTTGTCCTATATCACACTGTATGATATCTCTACCTAACTACTTAACCACGCCACTCCCCACCCTTGAAGTCCGACGAGCCTGGTAAGCCTTTCCTGGATTTGCCCAGGATTATAAAGGAAGAGATTGACAGTTAAAAGGGACCTTAGAGGATGCTGAGTTCACAATTTTTATTTTATAGATGAGGAAACTAAGATACAGAGCAGTTATCAGATGACTTTCCCAGGGTCACAAAGCCAGTAAGTATCTAAGGTAGGATTTCAACCCTGGTCCTTGGCTCTATCCACTGCATATTTCCTTCCCACGAATTGCTGCAGCATTCTTGTCCAGTCGTCATAGTCTACACCACACACTTTGCCTTTGACCCTTCGTTTTGTTGCACTGTCATTATGTTTCTGTGTGTCAATCTCCTTAGGCTGGCCATAACAAAAACTTCTGGCAGAGCTCCATAAATACTTTTGAACTGAATCCTATCCCCTACAGTTTCCCTCAACATAAACCCCACTTTTTGGAGTCAAGAGCTCAGGTCCTTACTGCAAATCAGCTACAGTACTGTAGCCTCCTAATCACAATGAATTTGAACTTATCACACAAAATCTCTCTCTAATAAAAAACCTTCATCAGACTTTTCTCCTAGAGATGCAATTCTTCAATTTGAATTAAGCTAGATTCTGCCAAACTGTCCCTTCACTATGGCTCAGAAAAATATTCTTTTATGTTAGCGATCTCTCTTGCCAAAGGGAAGCTTAGGACCCAGTTCTTAGCATATAACTATCTCCTATAGCTTAATGCTACTAGGCATAGGAATTGAATGAAAGGAACACTTGCTTCTATTTTTTTTTTTTGCTTTTATTTTGGAGGGCAATTGGGGTTAAGCCATTTGCCCAAGGTCACAAAGCTAGTAAGTGTTAAGTGTCTGAGGCCAGATTGGAACTCAGGGCCTCCTGACTCCAGGGCTGGTGCTCTATTCACTGCACCACCTAATCGACCCACTTGCTTCTATTTCTGCACCTATTAAATGATACAAAAATCACTGAGACCCATGTATTTTCATGAGTTGAGCACTAGTCTAGGAAAATGAGCTTTCCTTTAATTTGGAAGGAGAGAATTGCAAACTTCAGGGTAATTGGCCATCCTCTGGTACCTACACTGGTACCCAGTGTCTCTAACATCTGACATCTCTTGCACATACAGTTTCCCCAGATTCCTACCCCCTCCCTATTCTTTTTTCTCCCCTATTTTTAGGACTGATTGCTCCCCAAGTCCTCCTAGGCAGAGACCAGAGATGAGGCTAAGAAGAGAACAATTAGCCATGAGGGATTGCCATTGCCAACTCTCAGAGGAAGTGGGGTCCCCGGGGTCTGTCTTCCCCCAAAACAGGCTAATGCCCTGAGCTCGCTTACCCCAAACAGCTTTCCCTAGTTGTGTGAGAGGCCATCCCAGGACACCCAGGAATGCACAGATGACCCCATCACAGATTAAGTGCCAAAAGCCTCTAGGCTGAGGAGAAAGTTTATAATTCAGGGCTCCGGTGGCCCCGTGGCAAAGTGACAACTACAGCTGTCCGGTTTCCTACTTGCCATAGTTATATGAAATGTCAACAGTTTCAGCAAAATGTAAATTGTGGGTTTCAGTGTTAATGCCAAAAATCAGGTTGGCTGCCAGAACCTCCAACTGGAATTTAGAATCTGACACCCTTGTGTGCAAACCACCAAAATCACTCAATTACCCAGCAGGGTCACTCAGCCAACAGTACCCTCCACATCCTTGTAAGGATAGAGCAAATAAATGCTGATGCTAATGAGGGAGAAGACCAAAACCACTCCATAATTCAAAAACAAGATCCAAAATCACAACACACAGGGAGAGAGAAGTAAATGCAGCTCAGATTCATCTCTCCCCATTGGGCCAATCCACCCTATTTTAATCAAACAAATTCTTATTAAGCATCTACTGCATGCAAAGCCCTAGTGGTGCTGGATATACAAAGTTGAAACACAGGTCAGACTCTTGGAAAATTATAATCCAATTAAGTGAATAGAGAACCAGATTTAAAATCAGAAGACCTGAGTTCAAATCCCAGTTGTACCACTTACTACCTAATTAGACCTTGGATATGTCACTTAATCTCTCTAGGACTCTGTTAATCATACACAAAATGAACAGAGTAGAAGGGAAAGGTCTGAGGTTCCTTCTTAGTCTAATAAAGTATATTCATAACTGTGATAGTGGGGGAAGAGAAAGATTTCAGTAATTCAGTTCAACAAATATCTATTAACTGACTGCTCTCTGCAAAGGCCTACTCAAAGTAACCAGAAAGGACTTAATTTGAGGAGAAAGAGATCACTTTCATCTCTAGAGAAAGGAGTCTTAGGTAAGGCTGCACAGAGGAGATGGCACCTGATTTGGACCTTGAAGGAAGGTCCAAACTTCATATTAAAGAAGTAGAAATGGAGGTGGTTCCATTAAGAGCATGATATATAGTCAGAAAGACACAGAGATGATGAGAGACAGTAGAAGTAACACCTTGTGGTGTATCTCATTCAGACTGCCTATATCCTGGAGATCTGTGGCTATAGATGACTGGAAAATACTCATTTGCAGCATCAAAGACTAAGCAAGCTGTTGATGACCATTTAACACTCTTTCCATCTTCTTCTCATCATCTAGCTCTAAGAAGGCATTGCCATTTTGGTCACACTCTCTAGAAGTGGAACTGTCATACTGTGATATACTGAGCCAGGAAGAGACTTGTTTCTCATTCACAGTGAGAGGCCCTTCTAGAGAGACCCTTTGTTATCACTAACCAGCAACACACCTTTTCAGGTTCACTCTGACCTCACACATCCTTTTCTATAGGACAGTTGAATAGTTAAGTGGAAAGAGAGCTGGCTTTAGAGCGAAAGGATCCAAGTTCAAATCCTGACTCTGCCACTTACTAGCTGTTTGACTTTGGCCAAGTCGCTTAATCTTGCTGGTCCTCAGTTTCTCCAGCTGTAAAATAAGTGGATTAAACTAGACATCAAACATCCATTTCATCTCTAATCTATGACCACAGATCCTTATCATAGTCACCCACTCCAGGTCGTTCTTCCTCTTTTCTCGAGGAATCCAGTAGCTGACTCACAGCCCTTCCACACTAACCCTTACAAAACAACTTATTGTTTGAGAAATTTGAAAGAATAACAACTCATGCTCCCATAGTGCTTCCAAATTTACAAAGCATGTGCCTCACAACAACCCTGTGAGGAAGAAAGTGTTTAAGTGTCATTTTGCAGATAAGGAAACTGAGACTGAGGACAATTAAGTAACTTGCTTATAGTCACACAGTGAGCCTGCTTCTGGGAAAGTCACAATGACATGGAATTAAAGTGCTTTGGAGAGTGGTGCATGCATGAACATTCTGTAACTGGCTCCATTCAACTAAAAGCAGAGTGAATAGGAGACATTCACAAAGGGCCATTAGCATCTGCCACCTCATCTACCTATTCTGTGCCTCAGCACTCAGAGGATGCTGGGGTGGGGGTGAGGCACTTGATGATCCTATTTATGGCAAGAGAATGCTAAATGTGCCTTTGGTAGGGACTTACAGAGATACTTCAGGCTGTAGACATTAAGACCTATAATGGAGTGGGAGAGAGGAGGAAGAGGAGAAGGAAGAGAGGAGAAGGGAAGGAGAAGAAGGAAGAATAAAATAGGTGGGGAAAGGTGGGGAAAGAAGAGAAGGGAAGGGAGGGGAGGGGAGAGGAACAGTGGAGAAGAAAGGAGAGAAGAGAAGAGGAAAGTCAACTTTTGGATGATGAACTGAACTCTGAAACCACAGATATATAAGGGGAAGCTGGCTCCCCATTATGTCCTTTGTCCTCCTTTCTCTCCTAGTTTGAGCTGAGATCTTAGTATTCTTTAGTATGTTCTAATCCACAGAACTCTGATTTCTGTTTGTTATTTTCTAGAATGAAAGGGTTTACTTGCCATTCACTATTTATGATGGTCTTTCATGTAACCAGTATTTGGTGGGAAGGTGCTAAACTAACAAGGTTTAACTAAGAGCTGCCCTTACCCTTGAGAACAATTAGAAAAATGCTTTCTCTTAAGCCCAGACTCATATGCCTAAATGAGAGATAGCTGAGGGGTAACAGATAGATATAATTCTAGACTGATACTCCTCTTGGAGACTGGGGAGAAATTCCCCAGCCTCAATAGTCCTGGATTCTGCCTTTCTCCCTACCCCCATAGACTGTGGGCAGTGCCAAATTCTTCAATTAAATTCTATTAAGTTAAACAAGATAGAACATGACTACGTGTTAGTACATCCATTGGACCTCTGTATTGTATAATACCACCAGTATTATAAGTGGGTGTCATTGTTCCTTGAATCAAACCCAGGTTTTAGTCTCACCTCTTTGGGTATGATGTTGAAGGAGAATTTTATACCTCATAGGTTTTTTTGGACAAGATACCTCCCAAACATTTGTCAGATCTACACTGTGCAGTAGAAAGAGTTCCAGACTTGGAGGCTATGAGTTCAAATCCTGACTATGACACTTAATTGCCTTGTGATAGTGGATATCAATTTAAAATCTCTGGAGCTCAGTTTCCTTGTCTATAGGAGGGAATTTGATAAGGTGAACTTTAGAGTCCCTTACAGCCCTAAATCTATCATTCTATGACAATGCCTTTATGCTCTGGTATTTCAATAGTACATTTTGATGTCCCTTTTAGCACCCTCTTAGTAAATTTTCAGCATCCTCTTAAGTAAAAATACCTTCTCAGTTCCCATGGCCTAAACCTTCACTCTACCTTAGCCACCCATTTGGATGGTCATACCAATGACCTCACATCACATGATGCAGAAATATGAAAATCTCTCTGTGTTCATAACTTCCTAACTATCCATCTTTCCCTCTGCTTCACTCATTCTAAATCTATTCTTCATATTCACTGTGATTTCCAATTCCTCTTCTCCTTCACATACTAGAATACTTTGCTTCCTTGTCTTATTTGGTTTAACAAATGACAACTCAATTACTGCCACTATTTGCCTTCTCTGCTCCTATGTATGTGTTATAGAATACCTCCTGCAGGAAGGACATCACTGACCACACCAAGTCCACTACAAGTTTATGTTATATAATCACAAGTGGACCCTCAGGGAGGCAACAAAGTTTTTTTACTCTTCCCTAATTGATTCTCTATCCCACTCTCCTGAGCAGGTATTCCAAACCTTCTCTTTGTCCTCAAGTTTTTCACTTCCCTTTCCCCTCAAGTTCAGTAGAGGACGTGCCATACACCAAGAGCTAGTTGCTTCATCCCCTATTCTATACCTCAACCCCCATCCTATCACCTCATTATCTCCTTTATTCTAGTCTTCTTGACAAAGCTAATTCCTCTTTTATTCCTTGCCTTTGATTCCCATCGATCATTCCCTCTCTTTCTTTCATATCCAATTTTACCTTTAAAAAAAACTTGTATTTAATTCTGCCATGTCCTCAAACTACCTCTTTGCCCTTTCACAAACAAATTCCTAGAAATGGTCTTATTTAGGCTTATTACCTAGGCTTATTACCTGTTTCCTCATATCCCAATCTCTTTCCAACTTCTTTTTTTCTGGAATCCAACATTACCACTTGTCCAAAGTTACCAAAATTTTCTTAAATGCTAAATTCCTTCTCTCATTCTCCAGTCAAATTAATCTATGTAATTTTTTATATTGTTCATAATTCCCTTCTAAATTCCATCTCCTCCTGGTCCACTTATTCTGATAAGCAATATGGAACTATGCTTCAAAAGTTACTATACTATACATACCCTAGCCTTTAATCACTGAATGAGTGTTGCCTTAGACAAACTGAGACCTAGGAAAGGCCTTAGCTTAAGAAGGCTAAGGTTCCCACTGCATCTGCCATTGCCAGTCTTCTTGATCTATGTTTTATTTGTTCGTCTGTTTGTTTTGCCTCTGGATTCTGATGATGCTGGAGGAGGAGCTGAAGTTTATGACTTTGCAAAGCTCTGCCTCATTTAAATCCAATGCACTTGCAAGTCAAAATAGGACCCTCCTGATGTCTTTGGTCCTCTTCAAGAATGAAGGACGCACAACAATAACATTTCTAGGTCTCTACTCCCAAAGAGAAAAAAGGAAAAGAACCTATATCTACAAAAATATTTCTGGAAGCTCTTTTTAGTGATGTCAAAAAGATTGGAAACTGAAGATATGATCATCAACTGTCAAGTGTTATGACATATAAATGTGATGGAATACTATCGTGCTGTAAGAAATGACAAAGGGGATTGTTTCAAAGATAGCTGGGATTATTTGTATGAACTAATGCAAAGTGAAGTTTAAATAAACAGGATCATGATTTAAAGAATAACAGCAATATTATAGACCATCAATTCTGAAAGTCTTAAGAACTCTGATAAACATGATCACCAACCATGATTTCAGAAAACTCATAAAAGAGGCTAACCACCTCCTACTAGAGAGATGATGGACACAGAGTGCAGATTGAGATATAGTTTTAGCATGGTCAATGTGTAGGGGGATTTTTGCTTAACTATACATGTATATAACAGGGGATTTAATTTATCCTACTTTCTCACTATAGGGAGAGGGGAGGAGGTGGGAGGAAAAGAAAGCAGATCTTCATTTTTGAAAATTAAATTCAACTAATTAGATGAATAGACAGATCAATTAATGTAATAGAGAAAGAAAGAGGGAGGGAGGATGGAAGGAAGGAAAGAAGGAAGGCCGAAAGGCAGGAAGGAAGGAAAGAAGGAAGGAAAGAAGGAAGGAGAGGGAGGAGAAAGAGAATGAGGTGCTGTTTCTTCCCTTGACTTCTGGAATACTCCTTTCCTGGTTCTCTTCCTACCTGTCTGACCACTCCTCAGTCTCCTTTGATGGATTATCATTCAGCTCCCATTCTCTAAGAGGGTGTAATACCAAAGGTTTTGTCCATGGCCCTCAACTCTTTTGTCTATATATTCTCTCTCATGTGGAATCATGCAGAAATCTTATCAGATATCTTGATAGAGCAGCATTTTCCTGATGCAATTTCTTCCCTCCCACCAAAGCATAGGAAGGCTTCACCAAAAAGAAAACAATGCTGCCCCAAGTAGTGGATTGGCCCAGGCTTCCCTAACAAATCTCCCTGGTCATCTAGAAGCATAAAAAAAGTCATAGTCACACAGTATCTGTGCCTCTCAGACTTGATGGGTGCCTAAGATCATAAAAGTTGACATACCCTGATGACCTACTGATCAGATTTATTTCCAAATGGAGATGAAAGGGGCTTTGTCTGGTCACCCAAAAGGGCTGTCTCTGTATCCTTCTAATGAGAGAAGTTAGGATCTCTTTTATCACACTCTTTAGCTCATTAAATCCTCACCCTGGAAACCAAAGGCAAATTATTTAAAGTTCCTGTTTCGGCTCATGTTCTGGTCTCCGCAAAAGTGGGGTGTAAAAAGGTACCCATATGTTCAATATTAATCGGGTATGAGACAGGTATTTATTTCCCATACCCAAAAGGAATTCTTAAACACTTCTCATAGCTCACATTAATAGAATAAATAAAACGGGATTCAGGGGGCAGAGCCAAGATGGCGGAGTAGAAACAACACTTCCAAGGTGCTCTGCCCCACACCATATCCAAACAATGTAAAACGGGAATCTGAACAACTTCTGGAGCCCCAGCACCCACAGAATGACACAGAGAAGCTAACCTCCTGCTGAGGACAGCCCAGCAGCCCTGCAGGGAGCGGCCAGCGCAGCTTTCTGAGACCGGAATACACAGCATGCTGGGAACCAACAGCACAGCACTCTGGGAGCGGAGCCCAGGTCCCTATGAGCTGCGGTTTTAGCCCCAGGGCGGCTGGGCCAGCAGCCAGCTGGAGGAACCCCAGAACACCAGCAGCTGTGGCAATTCCAGAATTATCAGCACAGATATGCCTAAGACAAAGTGAGAGGTTAGTGCCCTATGGACTTTGGGACCAGTATTTGAGGAACACGTCGGCTTCCTCCCCTGGGGGCAAAAAGCTGCTGAGGAATCGCAGCACAGAGGCCATTTTGCAGCGTCAGTGGCAGCTCCAGCTCCTGGTCTGCGAACTGTAGAGAGATGCAGCAATCAGTCTGGGGGTTAATCACTCTTGCTTTAACCTGCTTGGATCTGGATTGTGGTCTTGGGGGGAGGTGTAGGGTGGGTATCCAATTTGCCAGAGCTGGTGGAGGCTTTACAGAGGCCACCCAACCTGCAGAAGTTGTGAAGACCCCACGTTTGGGACAGAAGCTCTCCTGTCTGGTGGCAGAGTCCTACTGTGGCAACAAGCCCAAAAATCAAGTAATTAAGTGGCAATATGCCAAGGCAAAGGAAACAAAATAAACAGAAAAATGCAACTTTAGACTCCTATTTTGGGGGCAAACAGGATCAAAGCATGCTACAGGAGGACTGTGAGGTCAGAACTCCTGCACCAAAGGCCCCAAATGAAAATACAAGCTGGCTACAGGCCATAGAGGACCTTAAGAAGCAGATAAGAGAAGTGGGGGAAAAATTGGGAAGAGAAATGAGAAAGATGCAAGAAAAGTATGAAATGAGGGTCAACAGCTTGACTGAGGAAAATAACACCTTAAAAAATAGACTAACTCAAATGGCAAAAGAGGCTCAGAAAGGCAATGAGGAGAAGAATGCCTTAAAAAGCCGAATCTGCCAGATGGAAAAAGAATCTCAAAAACTCACTGAGGAGACTCATTCCTTCAGAATTAGACCAGAGCAAATGGAAGCTAGTGACTTTATGAGAAATCAAGATGCTGTTAAACAGATCCAAACAAATGAAAGAATAGAAGACAATGTGAAATATCTCATGGGAAAAACCACTGACCTGGAAAATAGATCCAGGAGAAATAATTTAAAAATTATTGGACCACCTGAAAGTCACGATCAAAGAAAGAACTTAGAAATCATCCTTCAAGAAATTCTCAAGGAAAATTGCCCTGATGTTTTAGACCCAGAGGGGGAAATAGAGGTTGAAAGAATCCACCAATCACCTCCTGAAAAGGATCCCAAAAAGAAAACTCCTAGGAATATTATAACCAGGTTCCAGAACTCCCAGATCAAGAAGAAAATACTACAAGCAGCCAGGAAGAAACAATTCCAATATTGTGGAAACACAATCAGAATAGCCCAGGACCTGGCAGCTTCTACACTGAGGGATCAAAGGGCATGGGATATGATATTCCAGAGGTCAAAAGAGCTGGGATTAAAACCAAGAATCACCTACCCAGCAAAACTGAGTATCTTGTTTCAGGGGAAAATATGGTCATTCAATGAAATAGAGGACTTTCAAGCATTCTTGAGGGAAAAACCAGAGTTGAATAGAAAATGTGACATTCAGACACAAGAAGCAAGAGATGCTTGGGAAGGTAATCAGGGAAAAGAAATCAAAAGGAACTTACCAAAGTTGAACTATTTACATTCCTACATGGAAAAACAATAACTGTGAGTGATGAAACCTTCCTCATTATGAAAATAATTGAAGAAGGGTATATGGGCATATGAATACATATGTGAATGTGTGTTTTTATATGTTTATAGGTATACATGGATAGAGGGCACAGGTTGAATTTGGTGGGAAGGGATAATACTTAAGGGGTGAAGTTAAGAGGTGAGAGAGGAAAGTGGCAAGAGAAGATGGGGAGAGACAGGGTAGGGTAAACTATCTCATGTAGAAGAGGCAAGGGGAAGTAGTTGCAGGGGAGGGGAAGAACAGGAAGGCAAAAAGGCAAAACCATATTCTCATTGAATTTGGCTCAAGGAGAGAATCACATACATACTAAATGGGATATCTCACTCTGCAGGAGAGTAGGGGAAAGAGGGATGAGAGGGGGGATGATGGAGGGGAGGGCATTCTAGGGGGAGGGGAGGTTGGAAGTACCCACTTTCGAAGAGGGACAGGATCAAAGTAGGGAATGGACCAGGTGGGAGGTGAGATGGGTGGGAGGGAAATATAAGCAGTCTTTTACAATATATCTACTATGGTAATGTTTTGCATAGCTATACATGTACAACACATACTGAATTGCTTATCTTCCCAGAGGGAGTGGGTGACAAGGGAGGAAGGGAGTGGATCTGAAATTCGAAGTTTTAAAATTAAATGTTTCAAATGTATATAAATACTATTATTAATACTCTTTTGCATGTAATTGGGAGAGAAGATGTGCAGGCACTGGGGCACAGAGATTCACCTTGCCCTAATGGCAAAGTCAAAAGGGGGTATGGGAGAAGGTATGGGAGAAGATATGGGAGAGAGCAGATTGGATGAGGGGATATCTAGTGCAACTGCTATTCTAGGGTGGTGGATAGGGGGAAAATGGGGAAAAATTGTAACTCAAAATCTGGCAGAAACGAATGATGTAAACCAGAAGTTAATAAAGCATTTGTGAAAAATAAATAAAATGGGATTCAATAACAATTTATAACTACTGTTACAATTTCTCCTGGGAGACTGAAAATTAAACTTCATAAGAACATAATGCTCTTTGTTTATTAGTTTATAGAACTGCCAAATTGTCATGGCCACATTTCACTTCATCTCTACTCAGTACAAACAGCTCCTGGCAATCCTTCTGTCATGAACCATCTTTTTTGAGGAAGAAACTTCCCTTGCTAGCAGTCAGCTGGACTGGATGGACCTTGTCTGAAGCTCAGAAAGTTATCTCCAAGTCTAGAGATATCCATCTTGAGACTGGTCACTTGGGAAATAAAACAAAATGGAAAAGAAGCACAAGTTCCCCTAGTGATGTTCCACTATAAATCAACAATCTTCACAATGGGAAGAGGGGGAAAAGGCAACCCATTCCCCAACCCTCACTCCAAGTCTAGACTCATAATCTCAATGACCCTTGCCATAAGGGAAGAGGAAGAGAGTTAACCAGAAGCTATCTATACTTTTAAATGACTAGAACCTTGCACTTCTGCTGGCCACCAGGGGCCTGTGAGAGGACCCTCAAATTTTTCTTCATCATGTCAGAGTGACAAGTCTTTTCAACACTAAGCTACCACATGGGCAGAAACAACCAGAAAGTTCATTTCACTGATCTGCACTGATCATTACATCTGGGTTCCTTAAATATACTTTTTCTATAATTTCTGGTGGTGATGACTTGATCCCAAAGTGTTATCATAAGCATCTCCATTTCTAAGTTTGAGACAGCAGGGTATAGTGGAATCAGGAAGGCCTGGGTTCAAATCCTGATTCATAAACTAAATGCTGTGTGAATCTGAGCAAGCCACTTAATTTTTCTGTGCCTCAATTTCCTCAATGAAAGGGTTGAATTCAATGACATCTAAGGACCCTTCCAACTCTAAATCTAGGTGCTGATAAATTAATCTACATCACTTAAGTCATTTGTTGAATGTTTTATTTTATTTTATTTGCCTTTTGGAAGGGAAAGGGTAGGGCAATTGGGGTTAATTGACTTGCCCAAGGTCACACAGCTAGTTTTTGTGTTAAGTGTCTAAGGTTGGATTTGAACTCACGTCCTCCTGACTCCAGGGCTGGTGCTCTATTCACTGTGCCACCTAGCCACCCCTGTTGAATGATTTTTATTGACATTTTGTTGGTTGACTTCATGTGGATATCATCCATAGATGTCTTTTGATTCCACTTATTATTCCCATCATATAAGATGTGTATTGCCTATGTAGGTCATATGTTTCCACAAGGTTCTGTCTAGATTAAGGAGGAATAAATACATATCTCTAAGGTCTCCTCTGCCCACCCTTCTCTAAGGGAAACTTTGATTCTTACCAGGACAGAAGTCACGAGGTTGGCACCACAATACTAGTCACTCTTCTCTCCTTAGAAAGGGGGCACTGGGCTAGAATCATATCTATCCACCTCCCTAAATATTGTTGCAGAGATGGGGAACCCACAGCCTCAGGGCCACATGTGGCCCCTCTAGGTCCTCAAGTGCAGCCCCTGGACTAAATCCAAACTTAGTCAAAAAACCTCACCCGAGGACCTAGAAGGCCACACGTGGCTTGAGGCCACAGGTTGCCCACCCCAAAGGGGAAATAATTTTTAAGTTCAAGCTGTGCTCATGAGAAAGGAATATCCCAAGCTATATATCCAAGCCTTGATTCTCTTCTCACAGAATTCCAATCACACAAAGATCATATGTAGTGAATAGCAAATAAACCCACTTATCCAAGCTGAGAGCAAACAGAAATCAGAAAAGTTATACAAATGAGAATATACCTGACAATAGTTTTCTTACTGAGAATGATATCAGATGAGAGAAAGACGGAGAGACAGAGAGGGAGAGACAGAGAGAGGGCTTCAAATCTCACTCAATGGTAAATTCCCCCAAATCATCTAGTGCAGAACCTGGAGATGGAGCCATGATTGAAGAGCTAGCTCCTCTGCAGGTCAGCTTCTTCGTAGCATCTTTCTTTGCCTTCAAGGACCTCTCCCTAAAGAAAATTTGGAAACACATTGCTTCTCTTTTGAAGGTGGAAACCAGACCATTTCTCTTCTCATAAACTCTTGCCAATTCTGCCCCTCATACCGGCAAGAAGCACTGTGCCACAAATATCTACCAAGGAGAAGAGTCTTATGCAAATGGGCCTCGAGCCCCTACTCATAACCATTATCATGTTATCTTGTCCTCATCTTTTTGATGGGGTTCATATAAAAATGATCCTGTAACAAATCACTAATCTGATATTATTCATTCATAGTTACTTCCATGTGAAATATTGAATGGGTGTGTAAAATAACTGCTTTTTGTAGTGGAATAAAAGTATTAGGATATAAACTCATATTCTGTAGGGTTATTGAAAACATTCTTCACAACTGGAAAAAGGATCATAGGGATGTTTTGTATAAACCTCTTCTTGTACACACGATTTTGACTTCTTTCACTCATTCTTTATATTTTCAAACTTGTTATTCCACATAGCTTGGAGATTGTGAGTATTTGATATGACGATACCCATTAGGAACATTGTTCTTGGGTTTTTGTGGATCAATGTGGCAATTGTGAGCAACAGTCTTGTATATGAAAATAGTCTTGTTCCAGTTTAATTTATCAAGTTCTCAAGTCTACTTAATGGTCTGTAGTTATAGTGTAGGAGTTCCTTCTGTCAGCTCCTTAAAGACAGCAAGTATATTATTCTAACCAGCAAGTCATGTCTTGCTAGGTATGTGGTAGGTGCTAATTGTGTGCAGCTTGTAATAGTAGTAGTAGTAGTAGCAGCAGCAGCAGCAGCAAAGTATCTACTATAATTAGATAATAAGGGTAGCTAGCATCTACTATGTGCCAGGCATTGTGTTATCACTTTATTTTATCCCCACAACAATTCTGGGGGGTAAGTGCTATTATCATCCCCATTTTGCAGTTGAGTAAACTGAAGCAAAAAGAGGTTAAGTGACTTGCCCAAGGTCACATAGCAATTTCTGAGGCCATCTTTTAACTCTAAGTAGGAAGACTCCCTGACTACAGACCCAATGCTCTAACCACTGTGCCACCTACCTGTCAATAATGTGCTGCATAGTTTCTAGCATTTCCTCATGTACTCTTCATTGTCTGAATAAGTCTGAATTCCTTGAATGTAACTTCTATAATTTTGATGGTGATGGCCTGATTCTTACTTGCCATCATAAACGTCTATATTTCCTGAAACAAATTCTCATGACTCAGACATTTTTCCTAGGCTTCATGGCTAAATCAGTGTAGAAACTGCCTATCATGGGCTATTCAATTCCATTTTTGAATTTTCAATGTTTCATCTCTGTTACATTTGACAGATCTAATGGCTTGCCTCTGCTACTGGCCTTTACCATTGTTTGCATCATTGTTTGTATAGATGATGACTATTTGTTCAAAAATTCTTCTGGCAGGTTTTCTGCCTGCTTATGATGTGCTCTAAAAATTGTCATCAGTCCTCTTCCTCCTTTTTTGCAAAGAAGTATTAATCACCTTAGTGGGAAGGGCATTGTGTTCTGTTAACATCGTGTAGGGTTTTGTTCTGAGTCCAAGGTCCATTTTAAGGTTCCAAAAGCATATATTGAGACTGACTCTGCATAATTCTTAATTTCTTTATATGTCTTCTCACTGAGTTTTTATTACAGATGCCTGTTAGTCTCTTACCTTACTCTGCTACAGCTTTATCCTTGATAATTTTATTAATGCCTTCCCTGGAGAATATCAGAAAATTCATAAGTATTACTTTCATCCATTCATCCATTCAATTTGACCTCCAGAGTTTATAGTCTCTAATTTCCTTGTAATAAATTAATTATATCCTTATCACATTCAAATGATATTTTTATTTCACTAGAGAAAGATTCCATGAGATTAAATAGTAGTTTAATGTTGCCACGAACATCGTTGTGTACAATTATGATTTTTTTTACAAATTCTGTCAAATACTTTTGGAGAATGCATTAACTCATGATGATTATAGGAACCATAACTTATTATATATAATAAAAATCAAAATTACTTTGCTTTGGTATATAGTTTGTCTGCCAGTTGGATTCATGCCTTCAAGCTCAGAAAAAGCTTTTTAAAATTTTAGTCTAAGTGTATCCATCCCCCTTTGCAAATCATTTGAGATATACATATTGTTTTGTTATTCATTTAACTTTTAGTTAGGATTTCTGGAGTTCATGTTAAGTAAAGATTTTGGATGTCCTTAGGTCACTAATCCCTTTCCTCTTTGGATTTTAGTAACTCCTCCATTTCAACTTTTAGTTCATCTAGTCTAGACTTGAGACAATGCCTTACAATGACTGGTAATATATGGTTGTGTGGCTTGGAGTTGAGGGTACTACTGAAAAAAAAGTATTAGGAAACCTTTGCCTATAACTGTTAAGATCTGTTCCCAGGTTTGTTGTCATATTATACTGGTGCCTAATAGAAGTATTTATGTCTTTAGTCCATTTCTTAAAGTGCACTCAAGGTCAACATCATCTAGCATTTCTAGCAAATTAGATATTAGTATTTCTGATTTGTTCTGATGCATCTTCTTAAGAAGAGAACAAAAGCATGAAGATATGTCACTAACTATGTTGTCCTGCGTGTCAAATTGATCATCAGAACAGTCTCCAGTAGGGCTAACCTACCAAACCCCATACTCGCCTGTCTCTTTCTTTAACTCTGAGGAACAGTTGCATCACACTGACCAAGGTAATAACCCATCCAGAGCTATCACCACAGTCCAATTTTCCAGCATTTCCATATTCCTTCCATGCCTTCACGTCTACTGTAATGTTCTCTTAAGTCCCTACTGTACCACATGGTACCTCACTGACATTCCTCTAATAACAAGTATAATGGTTTGAACTTTGAGGGGATTGCTATCATTATTTAATCCTTAATTAATCAATTCTTACTATGTTCCAGACACGGCATATAAAGACAAAAATCAAAGAGTCCCTTCTCAAGGAGATTACATTCTGTCAGAGGAGATAAAACATATATGTACAAGAATATGACAAATGGGTATGTGTGGATACGTACAGATAATAATAATAGCAGTATTTATATAATGCCTTAAGGTTGGCAAAGTACTTTACATCTGTTATGTCATTGGATCCTCCCAATAACTCTGTAAGGAAGATGCTATTATCCCTGTTTTACAGATGAGAAAACTGAGTCTAAGAGAAGCTGAGTAACTAGACCAGAGTCACATAGCTAGGACAGGTCTGAGGCAGGATTCAAACTCCAGGCTTTCTAACACCAAGTCCAAAATCTATCCGATGTAGCATCTAAATAAATATAAGGTCATTTGAAAAGGTCCCCTGGGGAGAGGTGCACTAGCAGCACTAGCAGTAAGGGGGAGGAAAGGCCCCCTATAAAAAGAGGCATTTAAGCTGAGTGTTAAAGGAAAGTAGTGATTGTAAGAGAAAGAGATTCATTGGAGAGTATTCCAGACAAGCATGACCACCCATGTAAGGACTCAGAAATGGAGTATGGATTGTCATGTTGGGGAGTGAGGAGCAGCTGGAAGAACCCTGGTTGGAACCTTCTTCCCAGAGGAGCAAAAGATTGAGAAGAGATAAAGGGCAGAGAAAGTGAGAGAAAGGATAGACGGACTGACATCCCTGTCTCCCTCTGAGCTTCTATCGTTCCCTTGGGTGCTAGTGGTCCAGTTCATTTTATACACAGCTGGGTGCTGGCCTTACCCCCCAAAATTGTCAGCATTTTCCTCCTATGATCTATGGGCCCCCACAATTCCTGTTCCCTATACACAAGAGGTCTTTGCCTCAATCTTGCCATTCTCTTGCAATTCTCTCATTATTTTCCCCATGCAAACCAACAGGCTTTCTCAACTTCCCCATTCTTATTCATGACCTGGCAATGCACTAATTAAGTCTTCCAAACTAGAAACTTTGGATCTTTGAATACTCTTCTCTCCTTCAAGCCCTAGATCCATTATTTCCCCAAGTCCAATTTATTCCCCTAAGGTTCTAAAATTTGTGGTTCTATCTCTTCTTTTCCTTCTCCTATGCCTAATAATTAATAGTAATAATAATAAATCATATTTACATAGTTTATTATCATATGTAAATCACTTTCCTTAAACAACTCTATCAATTAGGTAATGAACGTTCTTGTTATTATCCCTATTGTACAGAAGAGGAAACTAAAGCCCACAGAGCTTAGGTGACTTATCCAAGGCCACACAGCTACTAAGTTTCAGAGGTGAAATTCAAACCCAGTTCTCCCAGCTCCTGATCCAATACTCTTTCAATACTACCTCCCTAAACTAGACCTTTATCATCTCACATCTAGATTAATCAAGAAACATTTTAAGTACTTAGTATATGGCAAACTCTTTGCTAAACACTGAGGATACAAAGAAAAGCAAAAATAATCCCTGCCCTCAAGAAGGTTACATTCTAGTAAAGAAAATAGCATGTATTTAAATAAATACACATCATTTACAGGGTAGATGGAAATAATCTTAGAGGTGAAAGTGCTAAATTAGTGGAGTGGTTTCCTAACTGGTTTCCTTCCCTCTAGCCTTTCTCTCTCCAGTGCTTTTCACATGAGATATCAAATTAATCTTTGTAAAAATATTTCTTTCATCATGCTACTCTCCTGTTCCAAAACTCATGATAATTCCCCAGTTCCTACAATATCAGGTCCAAACTTGACTGGTTTTTAAAACCCAGTCTTTAACCTATCCAAAGGTAAAGAAATATTCTGCTGACCAGTCTGTTCACTGATCCCCACACAAATGGTGTTAATGATTCTATGCCTTCATTCCTCCAGACCTGGGAGACTATCATACCCTCCTCCATACACTACATCTCTCTCAGTGATATCCATGTATTAAAGCATAGCTTTATGACAAGTAGGACATCCTCCATAAAGTCCTTCCCAATTACTCTGGTAGCTCCTTTTAAATTTATAATACACACCTCACCACCAAGAACTTAATTATACTCTGCCCTCAATTGTCTTCTAATTGTTTAATGTGTTTCCCCAACTACACTCTAAATTCCTGGAGAGAAGGGACGACACCCAGTTACCTTCTCTTTGATCCCTCACTACAGTGAGGGCCTTGAATAGGGTTGGGTATATAGAGGCTAATGAGTAAAAGTTTGTTGATTGATTGACATAAGAACCAAAAAGAAGAGAAAATGTTGGGCAAGCACTCAGATAATTCAGTCTTAATATTCCTCTAATAGAGAGAAATATTGAGGTCTCTGGCCTGAATTTTCTAGGCAATCAAATCTACCAGGATAGAGCTGCTTAATTCCCCATTTCCCTAGACTTGGGCATATCAAACATACCAGGTCATCCTAACACCAATTAGTTACAGGAGAATGATAAAAAGTCAAGTTTCTTTAGATCTTGTACCTGATTTTTCTTAAGCCCAGTCTGACTTCTTCTAAGACCCTAACAAGTTTACATTTGCAAAGTTGTATGGAACAATTATAACAGAGGTTTGGTGCATGTCTAGACTGCCTGAAATGAGGCACCCACATGGGAAACACCACGGATGCACTTTTGTGAAGCAGGGGCCTGGCACATATGTGGACATTCTACATTGATGTTTCAGGTGGTTGGGACCAGCATCTATCTATTGGCTCTGTAGCTGTAGCTATCTGCCTTCTTTAAACCTGAAGAACAATCGCTCTTCTTCCTTAGGCATCCTGTTGTGGGGTGGGGGGTGCTAATTTCCCCTTTTCCCCAGGCCAAGTTGTCTTGAGAAATGGGCTTGGGGTATTAGTCTTGTTTTGTTTTTCCTTTTCAATACTAGGTGTAGAGTCCTAGACCTGGGACTTCTAGCCATGGGGATCTTGAAACCCAGGATTCCAGGCCAGATGTTGCAATTAGCTCAGCAAGGAAGCCCTAAGAAGCCAGAATCCTGGGACACAAGCCCAGGGGAGACTTTAAACTTGGAACTTGGTGAGACTAATGCTATGTAGGAACTGAGCTAAGCTGGGAAATTAATCTCTTCCCCTCCCCAGAGACTGAGATGGTGTAAGGGGAATTATGCCCTTGAGGTGTTGAGGGGAACTGTTTATGTTTGTTCTTACTATACCTTTGAAGTAAACGTTGCTCTGTAAAAATTTATCTGACCGTTTTAAGTAGTTCAATGGAACTGGATGCTTGGACCTCCTGAAATTGGGGGAATATAATTAGCAGGGACCTAAGCAGAAAGAAGGGGTATCAGAATATCAGAGAACCCTGGGGAGGGGGTCGAAATGTAACACACCTGGCCTTCAGGCAATGGGGACCAGAGAATCACTGTTACACAAGAAATCCTTGGCTAAATTAACCCATCATAACATAATTCTGACATAATCTGACAAGGGAGTTTAATAGAACATCACATTCCAAATTCTTCACATTTATTTTTTTAAAAAGGACATCTGATTTCCAACAAGGACACCACAAACTGGGCACAAACCTGCTAGTCCATCTGTTCAAAGGTAGACTTACACCCTAGCCAGGGAATCTCATGTCCTTGCCTTGCCTTGCCTTCAAAGACACCCAAAGTTAAAAGTACTCTGTGAATTTGAAAGGAGGGGGGAACTGAAGTTTCAAAAGGAGGTTGGGGTGACCCAGAGCAGAATGGAATGCACGAAGCAAATGCTATGTTTGGCAAGCAATTGTATGCAGTAAAAATATACTAACAGAAGGTAAATTACAAGAAAGCTATAATCACAACCAGAATTAAATTGTAAAGTCAAGAACAAGCAAGAGACACCCACATAGTGAACACTCCTCTGGATCTTGCATTTGTAAGCCTGCAGATACACAGGAGGGGAGTCAAAGGCCCTAGACCTCAGAATTCTGCTGAGATATTTAAGAAGCTTAGTTTGCTGCTTTAGGGAAGGTCAAAAATTGAAAAAGAATTTTCAAAAATTAGTTTTAGGTTGGGGCAGGTCTTAGAAGGCATCCATCCAACCTCTGACTGAGGTTTAGACAAAAGGCCTGACCATCATGTCTATTCTATACAAAATATATTGTTTCCAGAGCCTAAACAATTCCTGGAGATGGATGGATAGATAGATAGATAGATAGATAGATAGATAGATAGATAGATAGACAAATAGATAGACAGATAGATATGTAGATATGGATATATGTAGATATGTATATGTGTGTATGTATACATACGTATGTATTTTTAAAAATACTAACCAGTGTCTGAGAATTAAGACCAACTAGCTACAAAACATTAATAACATTTCAAATGTCACTGAGTTAGCAAATGACAAGTAAACTAACTTTGACATAAATATGGTAATAATGGGTGGAAGCCTAGGTACAGATTTTTATCTGCTGTAGGATGTCAGAAGACATGGGTTCTTGTCTCTAATAAGCTGTGGGACCTTGGACAAGGATCTTGACCCCTCTGAGCCTCAGTTTACCCAACTGTCAATTGACAATGATACCCATCATCTTGCCTCCTTCACAGGGTTGTTGTGAGGATACAATAAGAACTTTCAACTGATAACATGCTGTGCACACAAAGGTAGTATTGATCTCACAGAAAGAAGAAAGACCCAGGTTCAAAACTAGGCTGTTAGTTAATGATGTGACCTTGGAGAAGTTCCTTTTCCTCTCCTGTACATTAAGTTCCTCATCTGCAAAATGAAGGCAATGAACTAGAGGAGCTCCAAAGTCTCTTCAAGCTCTAAATTCTATAAATTAATTGATTGATCTAAATAATAGCTTGCATTTATGTAGCACTTTAAGGTTTACAAAGTGTTTTACGTATTTTATCTCATTTAATCCTTAAAAAAAAGAAAGAAACCTAAGAGGGAAGTGTTACATATAATACCCATTTTACAGCTGAGGAAGCTGAGACTGAAAACAGTCAAGTGACTTGCCCAGAACCACACAGCTTAAGTCTGCAGAAGGATTCAGACTCAAGTCTTAAAAGCTGTAGTCCCTGCAATATTTAAGAAATGGCTCTTGAGTCATCGTAGAAACAAGAACTAAGTTCCATGGAGAGCTTCGGTATTCTTAGCTTCTCTATTCTCTGCTTACTAATTTTGAAGTCATTTCTAGAGTAGAGTCTCAGAACTTAATCAGGCTGGATATGAATTGTAAAAGACTGGGTTGTGACTGGACACGTTTTGCCTGTGGTTAAATTTGTCTATAACTGTCTAATGGGTTTACTGCCCATCCTTGGATCATAGGCTCATAGATTTAGAGCTGATAGAAGCCTCAGAGATCACACAGGGGTGGGGAACCAGTGCCCTCAAGGCCACATGTGGCCCTCTAGGTCCTCAGGTGGGGCCCTTTGACTGAATCCAAACTTCACAGAACAAATCCCCTTAATAAAAAGATTTGTCTTGTAATACTTGAACTCAGTCAAAAGGCCGAACCCAAGGACCACCACATGTGGCCTCGAGGTCACAGGCTCCTCACTCCTGATTCTAGTCCAGCCTCTTCATCTTACAGAACAGGAAACTGAAATCCAGAATGATGATTTGATGTGCCCAACGTTGAATGGCAGATGTGAGATTTTACCCTGGGTCCTGAGACTGGGTCAGGTAGAGCCCCTGCTGACAGCCTGCCACTTTCACTGTGCTTCCCCCAGGGATGTGCTGGTGTTCCCAGAGTCAAGCAAAGACCTTTGGCCCCCGCTCTGAGGGAGCAACAGTAGCTCCACTGTTGCCTCTCCAAGAATCCCTCTCTGGCAGAAGGTTTTTAAATACAGAACGGCAAAGAGAAAAGGGGGGCTGTGACAACAGAAGGCCAAGCAATGCATTTCAAGTCCTGACAGCGCAAACTGGTTCTTAAAGGAAGCCTGTTTATAAACAATAGCGCCAAGGTCTGTTCTGTCATGTTGCACAGCTGGGCTATCCATGCATTGCCAAGTGACTGTTATATAAGCTCATGAAAAACTCCATTCGTTTGTGCTCAGGGTTTGTGCAAATAGTGTCAGGGAAAAATACTATGGCTCCCCTGATCCGTCATCACCACTCCATTTCAGCAGGATAGTGATGAGTCACACTGGAGTCCAAGCCTACAGTATGTACATACCATTAGTGCCGTGCCTTCTGCAGCCAGCTTCTATCGCTGAAAGCCCTTTAAGCCTTTTAATGACTCTTTCATATTTATAGAACCTACAATAGCAGTATTAACAATAATGAAACTTTATGCAGAGAGGGGGAAGGGAAGGGAAAGAGGTAAGAATGCTCAGTCTTAACCAACAAACTGGATTTTCAGACTAGACTTCTTACCTGGTGGAGGGAGAGCCCAGAGTCCAAGGGAGTCCATATGGAAAGACAGAAGGAAGGAAGGAAGGAAGGAAGGAAGGAAGGAAGGAAGGAAGGAAGGAAGGAAGGAAGGAAGGAGGAAGGGAGGAAGGGAGGGAAAGGGGAGAGAGAGAGAGAGAGGAGGAAGGAAGGAAGGAAGGAAGGAAGGAAGGAAGGAAGGAAGGAAGGAAGGAAGGAAGGAGGGAAGGAAGGAAGGAAGGAAGGAAGGAAGGAAGGAAGGAAGGAAGGAAGGGAGAGGGAGGGAGGAGAGAGGGAGGGAAGGAAGGAAGAAGAGAGAGAATGAAAGAGAGAGGAGGAAGGAAGGAAGGAAGGAAGGAAGGAAGGAAGGAAGGAAGGAAGGAAGGAAGGAAGGAAGGAAGGAAGGAAGGAAGAAACACTGCCCATACTTCCATTGTCACCAAAGTAACAGCCATCCTACACAAATCCCAAAGTGAGAATACAGTAGAGGGGGAAAGCTGGCATTTTTCTCAGAGGCATCCAGGAGAAAAAAGAAATGCTTTCTTTACTCCATCTATTAAGGTTCATAAAACATTAGAAAGAAGTCTCCTAAAAGTCTCGAAAGGGGTAGAAGAAACATTACAATATGTCAAAATAACTTGTGGGAGACCAGAAGCAGTTTTAGGAATGGACAGGGGAAGCACAAAAAGGGACGTGGCTCAAAGTGTTCTTGGTATGTCCACGTTCTGGGTTTGCTGTGGTTATTGAGGAATATACCAGTGACACTTGTCCTCATGACATACCAAGTTAGTGATTTAACCCCAAAGCAGGAAACATGTGACTTAAAAATCCAGGGCTTGTTTTGTTTTCAAAAACAAAAACAAAACAAAACAATATTCATCGTTGTTTTGGAAACATAAGGAGTCAGAAGGGAGAAGGTGCTGTATATGTGCTTAATATATAGTCATACCCTATTTTCAGTGGCATAAGCTTTGCCTTTGCAAACCAGAGGCCAAAAGAGAAGGCCTATTAGAAAGAAACTTACTACTTCTTTCATTTTTCAGATGAAAATTCAGATGAAATTTTTCAGAGGAAATTCAAATTCATTTTCAGATAAAATTCACTTAGTGAAACTTTTAAAGTATTACCTATTTGACATGGATATCAGGTGTGTTAGTACAAAATGATTCACTCAACTATTTTAATTGCCTATTTCATGGAGCAGAATGATACAAAACAGTTGTCCTCAATGTGTGGTTCAAGGGTTCTGGGAATGAGGTCCCCAAGACATTTTCAGGGAGTCCTTGAGGTCAAAACTTCTATATTTTAATTTCTAATATAATAAATATTTAGATATAACCCACATAAATAAAAGCTCTTGGGGGGGTCAGAGCATAAAAAGGGGTACTGAGAACAAAAAATTTTAAGAATCACTGGTAGAGAATAAAGAACACGGGGTTTAGTGTTAAAAGACTTAAGTTTGGGTCCTGTCTCCTTTATTTACTAGTTCTAGGCCTTTGAGCAAGTCCCTTAACATATCTCAGTGTCTATATTCTCTCATCTAAAGTGAGGATACCAAAACACTCGTACTACCAACCTCACAGAGCTACCATCATATAAATTGTAAAGTGCTATATAAAAGTGAACTGTTATTATTTTTTAAGACATAATCCTTGCCCGCATAGATTTTACAACAGAGGTCATCACTGTGCTCCCTAGAATTATATTTTAAATAGCATTATAAACATTTATCATTATCATATGCACTATAAAAAATATATGTACTCATATAATTCAAGTTCAAACAACTGCTAATGTTAACAGTAGCCAACTGACCTTAATATTACACAGAAATAGTTGAGTGAAATAAAATTTTAAGAGGACAAGCAGAAATTTTCAAATTTGGACCATTAAAGCCCAATAATTACTAACCCTTCAATCATGTGGATAATACTTCGCTATAGCCTTTCAATGAGCAAATACATTAACAGTTTTCCTCGTTATAACGTTAGCTAGACCTTTGACTTTATCCATAAGACCAAACATGTGAGGGAGCGTGTACACACACAGAAACACACATACACACACACATACACACACACAGACTGTCCCTCAAAATTTCTTACTTAAACAGATAACTTTTTAAAGTATCTGGGATCCACCAAAGTCTGGGCCATATCTACCAACGACATTTTGCTTCCAATGATTTTCTTTTAATTACGTGTACAAAGACATTTTTTTTTTCACACTGTGGATTTTATTCCGGATGCTTGAAAGCTGATTCCAAGGAATTTGTCTATTAAATGACAATGCTGCCCTGAGGCTAAATTCAAATGTGGGAAACAGACCTATGAATTAGAGATCTGGACAGCCAGATCCTTGTCTTTGCCTCTGAGTTACCATAGACAAAACGGGCCCAGCTCTCTGTATTCAACTTTTTTCTCTGAAGTGCCTACATTCAAGTGCTAGAGAAAGGTAAGTGGTCATAATTATAAATATTTGGGGAAGGAAGGAGAGGTCCTGGACCACCTACCAAAGATTTTTAATATGCTTTATATTTAGCAGGCCTTTCCATTTTTAAGTGAATGTGATCAAGAAAGATGTATCCATGAGGGAAAGAATTTTAAATTCTCTGAGAAAGAATATGTCCCCAGAATACATCTCCAATGATAACTCATTTATAAGATCTTAATTATAGATTCAGAAAAGAATTCCCAAAGAGGAAACAGGAAGGAGGAAATGCAAACATTTTGTACTAGAAATAGAAGCTCATGTCTAGGACCTAGTATCCTATGGAAGTCTCCATGAAAACTATACTTTCAAAAGGATAAAGAAAAAGTATTCCATCTGACCAACTAAAATTGTCATATTCCTTCTTTTCAAGGAGACAGAAAAGTATAGGGAAGAGGACAGGCAGGCTAGCCACCACCTCACCCTTGCTGGGAGATAACATGATGTTAGTAAAAACAGTACTGGCTTTGGGACTGGCTTTGGGATTAAAAGACTTGGATCTGAATAAAAATTCTGCTGCTTGCTACCTTCTATAACTTCGGGCAAATCATTTCTCTGGTGGTAAGATGAGATGGTTGGACTGAGTAACCTTTAATGGCCTTTCCAGTTTCATATGCATGATCCTATGACCTGGGGAGTCAGACTGAGGTCACTACTGCCCCACTTTTTCATCCTCCCAACACACACACACACACACACACACACACACACACACACACACGGTGGGTTCTGGGCCTCAGTTTCCTCATCTATGAAATGGGAATGAAAACATTTATACTATATCCCTCATGGGTTTGTGAGGAAAACATTTTGTAAGCCATAGAACTTTATAGAATTTATAAGCTATTGTTATTGGTTTTTTTTATTTTTGTACAGGATGGAATTATTTCCTCCTCTTCTCCCCTCCCCACTCCCATACTACTACTGCCAAGGGCCAGGAAACTCCCTCTTGACAACCTTTGTCAGAACTTAATATGTTGCAAGGGTAGATCGAGGTAGTAGTGACCTTAGACTAAGAAATTACCTCATGGCCTGCGTTCCTAGGATCAGTCCCACCAACCTGTCTCTCTCCCAGGACATCATGGAACCTTGGATATTTGAGGTGAAGATTGATCTTTTCCAACCCATTAATTATTCTCTGATTCAGCTACTGAAGAACTAGGAGCTGAACTGGGCAAACACTTTATTTCAAGTACCTTAATGAAGGATCTGGTCCAAGAGGTGTAGTTGGGTTTGCTCAAAACTGAGACAATGTGTTTTCAAACCATAGAAAACACCGGCCAGTTACCATCCAACTCATTTTTCCAGCATGGTTATAATTATGTGATTCATTTCATAATTGCTGCCTATTTTCAAATAAGAAATCCTGGATATTAAAATAAATTACAGTCCCCTCTTTATTAACTATCTATTATACAGCTAGTTTACATAAAAGAGGATAGTGTCTTCAATTATTTTTTATAACAAGTCTAAGATGGGCTTATAAAACACTTGAGCTTTCCAAAAGAAACATGCTTTATTAATGTAAAGTAGCATTATTATAAATAATTTTATTGAAAAGGTTAATTATATATTCCCCATTTCTGGCTCTCTGCCCAAAGTACCTAAGTGATCACACTCTTTGATCTGCCCTCTTTCTGACTGTCTTATAGGCTCTGGAGGCTGAGGCAGAGGCCAGGCTCAGGAAAACTGGCTTCCCAGCCTGGTGGGAAATCCCAGTCCTTTGCTACCAGGTAACCTTTGCCAAATCGCTTAACCCTGTGAATTCATTTCATCAACTCCTGCTTGAAGAGAATTGGGCCACATGATGCAAGACAGTTTTCTCCAGCTAAGGGGATATTTAGCAATAATGAGCAGGTTTGGTTCTTAGGAGAGGAAAAAGGGGGATGCGGAATAAGAGAGAGACAAAGAAAGTCAGAGAGATGGTGCTTCCAAACTTCCTTCTCTCTCTGCCTCTTTGCCTCTGGACAAGCCAGAATTCTCCACCAACATCCTAGGAGAAATGCCAGGGGAAAGAGTCAAACCCACTTTGCCGTGCTATGCAAAGAAGAGGATGATTTCAAAGTCACTCCCTTTCATGTGAAATGTTTGAACCAGGTGTGGCCAAACAAAAAGGTTGCAGTGCATTACTGAGGCACATGTTTGTTCTGTCTCAGGGATGATGGGCAGGTGACCTGTGAGTAAGAGGAGTGAGTTTGAGAACACAGTCGCATTCCAAGTTTGGGGTGATGGGGCGGGGGGAGAGGAGGCGAATCAAAGAAAACAAAACTTTTAATGACTGCCTGGAAATAGTACTTTCTTTCAGGACAATGTCATCCCAGTACCAGCTCAGCTTCAGTAAAGCCCCCAAATCCCTATCTTCACTTGCTCTCTGGAGTCATTTTAGAGCATATGCTTAGGCCTAGGAGGCAACTTGGAAGTTACCTCGTTCAAGCCCTCATTTTGTAGGTGACAAAGCTGAGCTCAGAGAGGGTGGCTTGTCTGCAGTCACATGGGTGGTAAATGGTGGCCTAGGACTGGATCCTGTGTTCCTTGACTCATCCAGCAGTCCTCCTGTTATATCAGACTGCTTCAGTCAATCCACAAGCATTTATTAAGCACCTAGTGTGTGCCAGACACAGGGCAGCTATGACACCACAGAGCACAGAGTGCCAGGTACAGAGCCAAGAAGACACATCTGCCTGAGTTCAAATCCGACCTCACATACTCACTAGCTTGTGACCCTGGGCATGTTCCTTAACCTTGTTTGCCTCAGTTTCCTTATCAGTAAAATGATTTCGATAAGGAAAGTGACAAACCAATCCAGTACCTTTGCCAAGAAATCCCCAAATGGGGCCACAAAGAGTTGGACACCAGTGAATAAACAACTAAACAAAAGCAACAAAAGTGCTAGGTGCTGGGGATACAAAGACAGAAATGAAACAATTCCTGACCTCAAGGTGCTTCCACTCTATCTTCACCTTGTATGACCTTCATTAGACTTGCTGTTGCTGCCCTGTCACAATCCTGAAGGGATGCAGTTACCCACCCATCGCCCATCTCTGCTTCCTGGTCACTGCTGGACCTTGAAAGGAACGGGAGAGGCTACCTAAAGAAAGAGACCCGGGGCCCAGAAAGCTTGTCTTAGCCCTGCCATGATCAGGCAACAATATCCGGTTTTTACACTGACACCCAATTAAAAAAATTAAAGCTGTTGCCGAATCTTCTCATTAGCCATAGCCACATCACAAAGCAACAATAGAAGCTAAACCAGGGCTTCAAAGAGTCTCCGTGTTTGCTGAAGCAAATCTCTTCATGTTGGACACTTTTGTTTTTCTATCTGTGAAACAGAAATCCTAACACCGACACTCCCTACCTCACAGGTAGGGAGGAATGTGTGCAAAGCACTTCCTAACTGTAAAGTATGAGCTATCACCATTAGCAATCATAACCACAATAATGAAAGCCAACATGGATATACCACTTTCATGTTGCAAAGCATTTCAAACATATTACCTCATTTGATCCTCACAAGTATATGAAGTAAAATAGGGAAACCGAGGTCCACCGAGGTTAGGTGACTTGCCACGGATCATATAACTAGTAAGTGTCTGAGGCGAGATTTGAACTCGGGGGTTCCAATGTACTATCCACTATCCCATCAATAATGCCTGTAATAAACATTAGTCAATTAGCAAGTATTCACTTTGTCCTGTGTACTCAAACTGAAGCTCAGAACTGGGGTGGGGGGAGAGAGAGGTGAATTAGACACAGTCCCAGTCCTCTAGGACTCACAGTATAACAGAGAAAGCACAGCACATAACACAGTCAATAATCCAAGATAACAGAGACAGTCTCGACCTCACGCATACATCTCATCTTCTTTTCTCTCGAGACCCAACCCAGATCTCACTCATTCTTGGGCACAGACAAAGATAGCAGTCCTTTGCTGTTGTATACTGTCTTTTGCTTGGTAGCAATTCTCCTTAGCTCTTCTGGACCTCAGTGTCCTCATCTGTGAAATAAGGATACCAATATTTAGACTGACTGTGAGGCAAGCATTTTTCCAACTAAGGTGCTATAGAAAGGTGAACTATTATTACAATTACTATCCAATAAGAACCTCTGCTAATGACCTTAGCATCTCACTTCTCACTTGCTCTCACTCACCATGTTAATAAAGTCTCAAGTCCTATGAAAAATATCAGGAATTGTTTGTAGATTTCTTCTCAGTACTTCTCCTGGGGGCTATCCTACATATAAATGCCCAATAAAATATCTGTTAAACAAACTGATGAATGATTTGGGTATTTTAATCAAATATTTTTACTGCATGGGGGGTAGAGAGGAATGAAAGGCAAAGAAAATGGATACTTTTTCATTGAAAATATGTATATTTATTGTTGTTCAGTTATGTCTGACTCTGTGACCCCCTTTGGTGGTTTTCTTGACAAAGATACTGGAGTGATTTGCCTTTTCTTTCTCCAGCTTGTTTTATAGGTGAGGAAACTGAGGCAAATAGAGTTAAATGACTTCTCCAGGGTCACACAGCTAGTAAGTATCTGAGACCAAATTTGAACTCAGGTCTTCCTGATTCCAGACCTGGCACTTTATCCAGTACACCATCTAGCTGCCCCTGTGTATAAAATACATATATTGTGTATATGTTTGATATTTGCAGACCATCCTCCAAAAAGTCCTTCAAAATTCTAAAGTAAGCAAAATTGGTAACTAAATTTCTTTTTTTTTTTTTTGGAGGGCAATTAGGATTAAGTGACTTGCCCAAGGTCACACAGCTAGTTTTTGTGTTAAGTGTCTGAAGACAGATTTGAACTCAAGTCCTCCTGACTCCAGGGCTGGTACTCTATTCACTGCACCACCTAGCCACCCCATAAATAAATTTCTGATTACTATACAAAGAATCAGCATTAGTTTTGTGTCAATTGCACACTGGTACATAGATATCTATTCATTGCTCCTCATCCTATTCAAGTCTCCTCCATATTCTCTCATAGATTCTCCAGAGACACTTCCCATGCACTGGCAGCCTTCCTCTAGGCCTTTTACAATTTCACTGCCCATATGCCCATATGTTGCCCCTCACTCTTGGTATGACTCACTCTATATGACTGACCTGCCTCCTTTCCCAGCCAAATAGAATTGTGTTAATATCCCTTACTCCACACTTATTACTTGGAGATCACTGGAAATATATTGGTCAAAGTCTACTTGCACTAATCCAGAAGCTTGCCATTGCCCTTTGAATCAACCACAATTTTGATTCTTCAGAGATGGTGGCATCCCAAGATTCACAACTTTACAGGATAACAAAAAGAATGCTACAAAATGTGGGCTATTGTATTTGGGAGTAAACACCAAAAGGCAACCTATTATCTCTGACTATCTAAGTCCAAAGGAGTTGCCTAAGACACAGAGGGGTTAAATTATTTCCCCAAGGCCACCTAACTCATAAACAGGAGTTTTAAACCCAGTTCTTCCTGACTCCAAGACCAGTAACCTAGCCACCATACTATGCTTCTACTAGGGGTAAGGTTGGGGAAGAGTACTTTAGGATCATTAGAAGCTCTGCATAATATTCCAAGCACCATTCAGCCTTCTCTCTTCCTCCTTTTGAAGGAAATGGAGAAAAAAAAAGATGCAAATGCCTTTCAGTCAAATTCATAGTACACTCAAATTGCATTTTTATGTGCTGTATATGTACTTTATAGTACATTTGGGTCTAATGCAGACAGAATATGTGTGCCCCTTTTATAGAACTTGCAGCATCATTTTACAATTTTAAATAATTATAGAGGTTTTATAGGAGCTCTATCTTTAGTTTTATGACATGTGTTTTGGTCACAGCTGTGATGTGCTTTCTCCCAGGTCCTCAGTCAGGAACACTACCCCAAATTACAGCATTGTTGGGAATTATGGGAAAGTAGAATATGCTTTTATGATAGTTTGCTTCACTAAGCTCTTCAATGAAAAGTTTCCCCATGTAAATTTAATTGAAAGATTGCGTAGTCCAACAAATAAGGCAGAAGGTCTTTTGGGGGGCAGAGGGGAAGGGAAGAGGAAGGGAGAATCCTGAACCTATGATTTCTGTTCAGCGTTACCTTGATTTCACATAATCAAGGTTCTAGGAACTGAGGTTCATAGAAGTTAAATGAAACTTTCCTAGTCACCCATGTAGTAAATATCAGAGGTAGGATCTGAACCAAATATCCCTAATTTTAGAGCTATTATGTCCCTATATATCCCTCCTCCTCTCTCCCCCACCAATATATTCACTTCTAATTTTAGTCCATGGAGCAAATCAGAAATCTCTTTCTCTATTTCACTTCAAAAGATGAGGCTTGTATAAGCAAAAATATGAGTTAATTCAATAATATTCAATTAATATTTATTAAACCTATATTATGTGCATAACACCATAGTAGGCAATGAGGGATACCTAAAAAAGCTGCCTTAAAGGAGTTTATAGTCTAGTAGGAAAAAAAGACATGAGTCACTATAATACACATTACAAGTACATAAGAAAAGCTAAAAAAAATGCTGTCAGATCTGATGAGCGGAAGAAGAAAAACAAAAAAGTTTTAGCTAGGATTTCAGGGAAGGTTCAGAGGATGACGTAGCAGCTGAGCTGGCTCTTTAAGGAGCAGTAGGCCATGTGGTGCACAAAAAGATCACAAGAAGACCAGAGTGACTTGGAAGACTTGGTTTAATCTAATCTTGTCACTTACTATATCTTTGTGTTATCTTGGAACAGCACCCAAACTTTCTAAGCATCAGTTTTCCCATCTAAAAAATGAAAACATTTGCACCACCTACCTCACAGAGTTGTTCAAATGAAATTATATTAACATGTAAATAGTTATGTAAATATTGAGGTGCTATATAAGTGTAAACTATTATCATTGGTATTATAGGTTGGGGGCCAATACACACACTGGAAGAGAATCACAAGTGTGCTGGAACCAGCTGTATAGGCTCAAGGAATCAGATTGTTAAGTTTTCAGTGTGAGCATTTGCATCTCAGAAGTTGGCAAAAACTACAAATCACATCTTGATTTCTTGTCTTGTTGATTATCTAGACTTAAGAAAGTGTTGGAGAAAATGTTAATAATTCAGATTAAACTTAAAAGTGTGCCACAGATTCATTTTTTGTGGAGAGAGCCAGCTGTGAAACATTTACTTTACCAGCACACTTCTGGAGGGCATTACAGTCAGTGTTTGAAAGTGGGAAGTACAGGACGTGTTCCGAAAGTCAGGGTCCAATTAGAGCAAGTAACCCAGTTATTTCAGAGTGATTAGACGAAAGGGTTCACTCTTATTCAGAGGAAGTAGGCTGGAGCTCTAAGCTTACCTTGGGGTTACTCCCCAGTGAATCCAATCATTCCACCCCAGACAAATGACCTGGAGAAGAAGCGTTTGCACGAACAAAATCTGCACAACCAGAATTAAAAGAGAAACTGCCAATTAGGGGAGAGAATGGAATCTTTGAATCAAATATCCCTTTCTGATAGCTAAGATATGTAAATAATTACAATGAAGTAGGAAAGAAGGAGATAGAGAACTTCCAGAGCTCACATGATATTATAAACCAAGAATGAACAAAACTATCTGATCAAATAGAAAAGGAGTATAGAAAGTGAAACTGATTAGAAAAACAAAAATGAGAGACAGTTTAATATGATATCCAACAAAACTGAGAATTTAAATTACTTGGGCAGGAACTCTATTTGAAAAGAACTACTGTGAAAACTGGAAAGTGCATTGGTAAAAATTAGGCTCAGAAGCACATTTTATACCATTTATCGCAACAAGCAACTCGATTACTAAATGTTACTTCATTTTAAAAAAATAGTCAAATCTACCTTTTCACAGCTACAGCTAGGAGGAGAATGCTTAACCAAATAAGGGATACAGATAATCACAAAAGATAAAATAGAAAATTTCAGTTGCATAAACTGCAAATGTTTATGTAAGCGATATAGCTAGGATAAGAAGAAAAGTGGCTGATCAGCAAAAAAGAAAAAATAACTACGACTTTTGCATCAAATGTCTCTGATACAATATATAGGGAACTAACACAAACAAAAATGGCCCAGAACCATTCCTCAATAAATGTGATCAAATAATACAGGCAATTTTAATATTCAGTTTTATTTTATTTTTAATTCCAAATTCTCTCCCCCACCCATTAAGAAGGCAAGATTTTTTTAAATTTAAAACCATTACAAATATGTAATCATGTAAAACAAAATTCCATATTAGCCATGTTCCTTAAAAAAAGCAAGAAAAACAAAAAATATGCTGTCATCTGCACTCTGAGTCCACCACTTCTCTCCTGAGAGATAGCCGGCATTTTTTCATCGTGAATAGTTCAGAACTATAGCGGGTCATTGTGTTGATCAGAGTTCCTAGATCGTTCACAGTTGATTGTCTTTACAATATTGCTGTTACTGTGTACACTGATCTCCAGATTCTGCTCACTGCAAATGCTCACTCATTTCATTTAAATCTTCCCAGGTTTTTCTGAAACCATCCCCCTTCAGCATAACAATATTCAATTTCTTACATAAATTCTTTTTTTTTTCACTTCTTTGGAGGGCAATTGGGGTTAAGTAACTTGCCCAAGGTCACACGGCTAGGTTTTTTGTTTGTGTGTGCGTTAAGTGTCTGAGGCCGGATACGAACTCAGGTCCTTCTGACTCCAGGGCCGACGCTCTACTCACTGTGTCACTTAGCCATCCTCTTACATAAATTCTTACAGCAAAATACATCATATCTATACACCATATAGGTGCGGATAACTTTCAGAAAGGAAATGGCAAGTATAAAAAACTATATAAACATACTTTAAGTTGAACTACACGAATACAACTATAAAATATTCTTTATGCAAGTACAGACCTAAGGGTGGAGCCAAGAAGGCAAAGTAAAAGTAGGGAATTGCTTGAGCTCACCCCGCAAATCTCTCCAAATACCTGTAAAAAATTACTCTAAACAAATTCTAGAGCTGGAG
Organism: Gymnobelideus leadbeateri; assembly: GCA_011680675.1. Classification (NCBI taxonomy): domain Eukaryota; kingdom Metazoa; phylum Chordata; class Mammalia; order Diprotodontia; family Petauridae; genus Gymnobelideus; species Gymnobelideus leadbeateri. The sequence continues at coordinate 201,809 of WOXC01003546.1, read as the reverse complement.
ACCCAGAAAATGACAGAGTGAAACACATCTCCATGGGGTGGCTAGGTGGCACAGTGAATATCTATTCACTGGCCCTGGAGTCAGGAGGACCTTAGTTCAAATCCGGCATCAGACACTTAACACTTACTAGCCATGTGACCTTGGGCAAGTCATTTAACCCCAAATGCCCTGCCTTCCCCCTCCAAAAAGAAAAAAAAAAGAAAGAAATGCATCAGCCCAAGACAGCCTAGAAGGTCAACAGGAAGGGTATATCACATGGGGCTAGGAAAGTAGTGCAGTTTAGTGAGGACTGCTTTGGGCTTGACAAGGTCAGAGCAGGCCTCAGGGGCCTGAACAGCTGGAGATTGTGGTGATTTCTGGACTTCTAAACCCACAAATGCAGAGAACAGCATGGAAGCTCAGTTGTCGAACTCTGTGGGACTTGGGTGAAAGAGAAGTGAGTGGTCTGGCCCCAGCCCCAAGGCACCAGCAGCTGCAGCAGAAGAAGTGACTGTTTCCAGAGCTCTGGGGGGTCCAGCAACTGATAGAAAACCCCAGAAGCCTGAGACGTATACCTACACCCACTGGAAGCAGAGTCCCACCTTGACAGGGAGTTAGAAAGTCAAGTGTTTGGCTATGAAGATGAGTAAACAGCATCAAAAAAAGTCAGTCTATAGAATCTTACTTTGGTGACAAAGATGATAAAAACATACAACCAGAAGGAGACAACAAAGTCAAAGCTCCTACATCAAATGCCTCCAAAAAATTTTGAATTGGTTGCAAGCCATGGATGAGTTCAAAAAGGATTTTGAAAATCAGGTAAGAGAAGTAGAGAAAAAATTGGGAAGAGAAATGAGAATGATGCAAGAAAATTGTGAAAAACAAGTCAAAAGCTTGTTAAAGGAGACCCAAGAAAATACTGAAGAAAATAGCATCTTAAAAAATAGACTAAGCCAAATGGCAAAAAAGGTCCCAAAAGCCAATGAGGAGAAGAATGCCCTTAAAAGCAGAATTGGCCAAATGGAGAAGGAGGTCCAGAAGCTCACTGAAGAAAATAATTCCTTCAGAATTAGAATGGAGCAAATGAAAGCTAATGAGAAATCAAGAAATTATAAAACAGAACCAAAATAAAAAATGGAAGACAATGGGAAATATCTCATGGGAAAAAAACACTGCCCTGGAAAACAGATCCAGGAGAGATAATTTTAAAATTATTAGACTACCTAAAAGCCATCATCAAAAAAAGAGCCTAGACATCATCCTTCAGGAAATACTCAAGGAAAATTGTCCTGATATTCTAGAACCAAAGGGTAAAATAGAAATTGCAAGAATCCACCAATCACCTCTTGAAAGAGATCCCAAAAGGAAAACTCCTAAGAACATTGTAACTAAATTCCAGAGTTCCCAGGTCAAGGAGAAAATATTGCAAGCAGCCATAAAGAAACAATTGAGTATTGTGGGAATACAATCAGGATAACACAAGACCTAGCAGCTCCCACATTAAGTAATCAAAGGGCTTGGAATATGATATTCTGGAGGTCAGAGAAGCTAGGATTAAACCAAGAATCACCTACCCAGCAAAACTGAGTATAATACTTCAGAGGAAAAAATGAACATTACATGAAATAGAGGACTTTCAACCATTCTTGATGAAAAGACCAGAACTGAAAAGAAAATTTGACTTTCAAATACAAGACTCAAGAGAAGCATGAAAAGGTAAACAGGAAAGAGAAGTCATAAGGGACTTATTAAAGTTGAATTGTTTACACTCCTACATGGAAAGATGATATTTGTTAACTCGTGATACCTTTCTCAGTATTAGAGTAGTTGGAGGAAATAGAGAAAGAGAGAGAAAGACGGAGACAGACAGAGAGAGACACAGAGACAGAGAGAGACAGAGAGAGAGAGAGAGAGAGAGAGAGGAGAGAGAGATGGCACAGGATGAATTGAATATGAAGGGATGATACCTAAAAACATAAAATTAAGGGGTGAGAGAGGAATATATTGGGAGAAGGAGAAAGGGAGAGATAGAATGGGGTAAATTATCTCACATAACAGAGGCAAGAAAAAGGTTTCACAAAGGAGGGGAAGAGGGAGAGATGAGAAGGAATAAGTGAACCTTACTCTCATTGGATTTGACTTTAAGAGGGAATAACATACACATTCAATTGAGCATCATACCCTACAGGAAAGTAAGGGGAAAGGAAATAAGAGCAGGAGGATGATAGAAGGGAGGACAGAATAGGGGAGGGGATAGTTAGAAGCAAACACTTGAAAAGGGACAGGATCAAAGCAGAAAAATAGAATAAATAGGGGGTGAGATAGGATGGAGGAAAATATAGTTAGTCTTTCACAACATGACTATTATGGAAGTGTTTTACTTAACTACACATGTATAACCAATATTGAATTGCTTGCCTTCTCAATGAGGATGGGTGGGGAGGGAAGAAGGAAGAGAATTTGTAACTCAAAGTTTTAAAAACAAAAGTTAAAAATAGTTTTTACATACAACTTGGAAATAAGATATACATGCAATGGGGTACAGAAATCTATCTTGCCTTACAAGAAAATAAGGGGGTAAGAGAGGGGGAGTAATAGAAGTAGGGCAGACTAGGAGAAGGGGTAATCAGAATGCATACAATCTTGAGGTGGGGAGAGGAGAGAGATGGGGAGAAAATTTGGAACTCAAAATCTTGTGGAAATGAATGTTGAAAATTAAAAATAAATAAATATTTTAAAAGAAAAAGAAATACAGACCTAGACAAAGATTTGGAATATTGGGAAGATGCCCATCAGCTGAGGAATGGCTGAACAAGTTGTGGTATATGATTGTGATGGAATAATATTATACTATAAGTAATGATCAGCAGGACGCTCTCAGAAAAACCTAGAAAGACTTACATGAACTGAGAAAAAGTGAATTGAGCAGTACACAGTACACAGCAATAGCAATTTTGTATGATAATCAGTTGTGAATGACTTAGCTATTCTCAGCAATACAATGATCCAAGACAATTCCTAAGGACTTATGATGAAAAATGCCATCCACCTCCAGAGCAAGGACTGATAGAATCTGAATGCAGCTCAAAGTATACTTCTTTTTACTTTATGTTTCTTGAGGGTTTTTTGTTCCATGTTTTCTTTCACAACACAACTAATATGAAAATATGTTTTGCATGACTGCACATGTATTACCTATATCAAATTGCTTACCTTCTCAATTGGGAGAAGGGATGGAGAAAGGGATAGAATTTGGAACTCAAAGCATTAGGAAACAAATGTTTTAAATTATTTCTACATATAATTGGGGGAAATAAAATATTAAAGAAATAATATTAAAAATACAGACCTAATAAGTGAAAAAAGGGTATGCCAGTAAAATAAAAATAACAATAATGCCTAAATGAAATTACTTATTTAGTGCCAAATCAATAAAACTATCAAAAGATTACTTTAGAGAGGTAACAAAATTCATCCAGGAAACCCCAAAGTCAAGCTTCTCAAGGAATATAATGGGGAAAAAGTGGGAAGGAAAGGACCCTAGAAGTACCAAATTTCAAGATGCACTGCAAAACAATAATCATCAAAACTACTGGTTTTAAAAGATAGGCCAGTCATTCTAGCAGATTAGATAAAGAACATACAGAAACAAATTAACGTAGTGTTCAATAAAAATCCAAAGACTCTAAATTCTGGAATAAGGACTCATTATTTGCCAGTACTGCCAAGAAAACTGGACTTGCAGAAATTAGATTTAGGCTTACATTTCATAGCACATGCCACAACAAACTGCAAATAAATATACTCTCTAGATCATATCATAAACAAATTAAAAGAATAAAGTCAAAATACCTTTCATACCTATGGATAGAAGAAGAGTTCATGACCAAAAAAGGGATAGAAAGGATGAGAAAAGATAAATTGGACAACTTTAAGTACAGAACGTGAAAAAGTTTAGTACACAAAATTAGTGTACTGAAAATTAGAAGAGAAACAGTTAACAGGGAAAATTCTTTTCAGTGAGTTTCATTGATTAAGGTCTGGTATCCAAGATGTAGTAGGGAACTGATTCAAATAAATAAGAATGACAGTCATTCAGGAATACACAGTGGTTAAAGAATATGAACAGGCAATTCTCAAAGGAAGAAGTCTATGAGATTAATTACGATATGGGGAAAAAATGTTCCAAATCACTAAAAATTAGACACATAAAACAACTCTGATGTTCCACCTTGCCCTCCAATTGACAAAGGTAAAAAAAAAAAAAAGGAAAATGATCAATGTTGGAAGAGTGTTGGGATGATAGAAATACTGTATTTTTGGTGGAGCTATAAATTGGTCCAACCAATCTGGGAAGCAATTTGGAATTATAACCAAAAAGTCATTCAACTGTGCATACCCTTTGACCCATCAATACCCCATTAGGCTTACACTCTAGAAAAAGTTCAAAGAAAGAATAAAAGGACCCATTTGTACAAAAGTACTCATAGTAGCACTTCTGTTGTAGTAAAGAAATAGAAACAAAAGTTATATTTATTCATCAATGAGAGAATGATAAACATATGATGGTACATGAATGTAAGATATGACAAAAAAAATTGATTTCTTTTGTTTTTCCTCTTTTCATTTTTTTTAAATTATCAAGAATTTATTTGTCTTCCTTGCATCTTCCCTCTTATTGAAAAAAGAAAAAAAAAATAGGGGCGTCTAGGTGGCGCAGTGATTAGAGCGCCGGCCCTGGAGTCAGAAGGACCTGAGTTCAGATCTGGCTTCAGACACTTAACACACACAAACAAAAACCTAGCAGAGTGACCTTAGGCAAGTTACTTAACCCCAATTGCCCTCCAAAAAGCTAATAAATAAATAAATAGCTAGTATGCACATAGCACCTACTGTGTGCCTGGAGCTAAGCCCCTTACAAGCATTATCTTATTTGATCCTCACAACATCCCTGACAAATATCTTATTATTATCCCCATTTTACGTTTTACGAAAACAAAACCCTTGTAACAAATATGAAAAGTCTAAAAAATACCCAAACAAACAACAAATTCCCACACTGTCCCTATCTAAAAATGTGTGTTTCATTCTGTTATTTGAGTACATCACCTCTCTATCAGGAGGTGAGTAGCATACTTTAGTATTGCTCTTCTAGACTGGTGAAAGAGCCTCAGAGAAATGAGGAAGACTTGCACTCATGAAGAGGGTGCTAAGCGGAATCACAAGAACGATTTTTGCAGTAACAACAACCTGGTAAAGGTAATGCAGTAATCAACCCTTATGCCAGAGCATTGCTAAGAAAGCTTGCTAGGTACTTCCCAAGAGAGGAGTGAAAGCTCAGAATGAGACATTCATTTTTGGACATGGCAAATGGGCAGATTTGTTTTGTTTGACTATGTATGCCTTATGTTATAAGAATTATATTTGGTAGATGGGGATTCCAAGGGATGAAGTGAAAAGGGGAGCTAGGAATATAGTCTCCAAAAAAGTAAAAAAGAATGAAAAGTGAGCCATTGAATGTTTTTAATGCATAAAAAGATCTGAAGAAAGTTAAAAAAGAAACACAAACAGGACAGCTTTGAAGGTAATATGTTTAATTTAGTTTATACTTTTAAAAAACTGTATGTAAAAAAAGGTTTATACTTTTACATACTTATTTTCCTCTGTTCTACTTTTTATATGAAAATGTCCTTTTTTCTTTTGGAGGGGAAATTCATTAAATTCAGAATAAAAAAAGATTTTAATAGAGACTTTAAAAATAATGCTCCAGGTCACTAACATAGGAGAAATGCAAAATAAAACAGTTCTAAGGTTTTACCTCACACCCACTGAATTGGCAAAGATGATAAAAGACAAAAATAATCAGTGTGGAAAAACTATAGGAAAACAGGCACACTAATGTTCCCATAGTGGTGGATATGTGAATTGTTCCAGTAATTCTGTAAAACAATTTGAATCTATGTAAGAAGAGGGACTAAATGGTCCCTTTGACACAGTCATCTCAGCTATGAGTATCTCCCCTAAGGAAGCAAATGATAGAAAGAATAGTCCCACATACACCAGAATATTTAGAGTAAGCACTTTGGAGGTAATCATCAGTTGGGGGAAATAATTGAACAGATTTTGGTAGATGAAAGCAATAGAATGGAATTGTGCCACAAATACAAAGAATTCAAGAAACATGGGGAGGTGCATGAACTGACCCAGAGAAGGAAGCAGAAAAAGAACACAATGACTACAAGAGTAAAAATAAAGGCAACACTTGAAACAAAGGAATTCAGATTAAATGTAATGACTAACATTTATTTCAGATGACTGATACTGAAACACACCTCCTTCTATAGAAAGATGGTCACTACAGGCACAGAAAGTTACATGCTCTATTAGTTGAAGTTGGTATGTCAAGGAGTATTATTTAACTAATTTGTTTTGGTTGTCTTCTTTTAATAAATGTGTGCCATGGTACCAAGTGTTTAAAAAATCATTGATAAAACATTTTCTTAAATACCTAGGAAGATATTTCACAGTTTTACCCAAATTATGGTCTACTCTCCTTCCAATGATTATCCCCTTTTCTTTTTTTTGAAGCCACCACTGGGCAGGCCACCTCAGTCAGCAGGGCCCCCTCCTGTGTTAGCAAGCACACAGAAAGAGTGACAAAGGAAAACACAGCCAAGGACTCAGTGATTTGACAAGGAGCCAGAACCTTGTAATTAGCTAATGTGGAAGGGGCCAGGACAAAGGCCTGGAAAAGCCCAACAAATGAAATAAAAATCAGGTCTCCCTGCCAAGTGTTTGATTTAATTACATATTCTGCCGGAGCAATCTTCTCAGGTGAACTGCTTACCCCAACCACATTGACGGAAACAAAAGAGGAGATTAGATGCAGGGAGAGGGCCCCAGTGTCTGACTTTTGAGTCATAAAGGCTACAGCAAGTGGGGACTGAGAATGGAGGGATTAATGGTCTTGAAGCATGACTGAGAGGAACAAGGGAGAGAGGAGATGGTCATCAGACAGTCATTACTGGTGTGACATTTAAGTTTTTGTTCGAGCTTACTAAAACACATCTTTCCTATTCAAAACTTCTAGCAAAAGGAAGGAGTTTCAGGAACAAAAATGGATTGGAAATGCTCTCTCCCTCACCAAAACATTTTTACACACCTTCTATGTTTTAATTTGCCCTTTCTTTATCTGATAACATACCTTATCTCTCTTCCACTTCCCCCCCCCCAAAAATAGTGAGCACCTTGCAGGCATAAATAGCATCTGTTTAATGTTGCCATCTCCACCAGTGCCATTCCATTGCCTGGCACAGTACTCTACACAAAGAAGGTGTTCAATCAATGTCTGTTGAATGAGTGAATGACTTCACAAATATGGTCTCTCCATATCTGTCTCCAAGCTGTTTCAGTAAAAAACACCTTGCCCCTGCTCCTTTTATCCCTTCTCATTTCCCCTCATTTTCTTCAAAGCCCTCCTGAACAAGGTGGATAGAGAAAAAGAGATGCTTAGGTGTTGACTTGCTCTGCCTGAAAATTTCCTATGTATAAAAATATCTGAGAGACAAGGTGTCAGAGAGAACAGAGAAAACATCTTGAAGAGGGGAAGACATGGGTCTGTGTATAACTCTGACACATACTGGCTATGGGACCCTCAGGCAAGTCCTTTAATATCTCAGTGCTCCTAAGTACCTCATTGTAAGATTATGAATTACATAATAGTTGCTATCTGCATTGGTAGAGGGAGTTCCCTCACATGGAAGTTCCCTATGCTGATGAAATCATGAGTCTAGACAAAAGCCAATAATTATAGCTACTGCTTGGGGGTTTGCAAAGCACATTTTGTTTATTATCTTATGTGATCCTCCCAACAACCCTGTGACACAAGTACCCATTTTACAGATAAAGATGGTTAGACTGAAAGACTTGCCCAGGGCCACACAGTTAGTAAATATTTGAGATAGAATTTGAAACCAGGTTATCCTGACTCCAAATCTAATGTCACACTGTCTCCATAGAACCAATGGCCAGAGTATCTACAGTTGGGCTACGAGGGACTGGGAATACCCCTCAGGTAGCACTAGGGTAGTGTTCAGTGCTTTTTGTTCCTCACTAACTTCTAGGGTTGGAGACCACATCGTCTCTATGACCTATAATTCCTATAGGAATTACACAATTTCTATAGGATTGGTTTATACAAAAGCAACACCCAATCTTAATCTCAAGGTGCCAGGAATGAGTCAGATTTCTCTACTGCTGCAGCAATGTTCCCAGTCCCAAACCCATCCTCTATCTAGTATTAGACAGTCCCAGTTATGGCAGAAAAATACAAGGTTACTTGATAAGATCTATAAGCTCCTGGTTTTGACATACACTATGATGTAGTGGAAGAACCACTAAACTAGAAACAGAGATTAATAGTTGAACCTCATCTCCATGACTAATTCGTATGACCTTTACATGCAAGTCAAAATGGGAATAAAAAAGTCTGTAAAATGGGAATAAAAATAGTTTACCTACCTAAAATCAGATGGCCAGACCAGATGACCAGTTGGGGTGTCTAGCAATAGGATCTGTGAATCATCGATCCAATGACACCTTTCAACCTCTGCACTCTAGCATGTTTGTGAATGTCTAACTAGCAGGGCCTTGAGAGAAGCAGAAGAGACAAAGTGGCAGGAATAAGTTGAAGAACTATACAAGAGTTTAACATCACTGATAGCCATGGTGGTGTGGTTACCAATCTAGAGCCAGACATCCAGAGAATAAAGTCAAGTGGGCCTTAGAAAGCATTGCTATCAGTAAGGCTAGTGGAAGTTATGGATTTCCAGTTGAGCTATTTAAAATCCTAAAAGATGCTGCTGCACTCAATATATCAGCAAATTTGGAAAACTCAGGAGCAGATACTGGATTTGAAAAGATCCAAAGATTTATTTCCCAATCTTTGGCAATGACAAAGAATATTCAAATTACTGAAAAATTGCACTCATTTCACATTCCAGCAAGGTTATGCTTAAGATTCCGCAAGCTAGGCTTCAGCAATATGTGAACTGAGAATTACCAGAAGTATAGGCTGGTTTTCAAAGAGGCAGAAGAACCAGAGACCAAATTGCCAACACATGTTGGATTATGGAGACAGCAAGGAAGAAAAACATCTACTTCTGCTCCACACTAAGACTTTGACTGTATGGATCACAACAAAATGTGGCAAGTCCACAAAGAGATGAGAGTATATGATCATGTTATTTTGCCTCCTGGGCAACCTGTATGTGGTGCAAGAAGCAACAGTTAGAATTGAACACAGAAAAACTGATTAGTTGAAGATTAGAAAAGGAGTACAAAAAGGCTATATATTGTTGCTTTATTTATTTAATTTATATTGAAGTGCAGCATGCAAAATGCCAGGCTAGATGTATCAAAAGCCAGAATTAAAGTTATTGGGAAAAATATCAACAATCTCAGATATGCAGATGACACCCCTCTGATGGCAGAAAGGAAAGAATTGAGAAGCCTCTTAGCGAGGGTTAAAGAGGAAAGTGTAAAAACTGTCTTGAAGCTTAACATGAAAAAAATAAGATCTTGGCAAGTGGTCCCATCAATTCCTGGCAAATAGAAGGAGAAGAAATGGAATATTCTTGTACTTATATGTCACTGCAGACAGCAACTTTAGCCATGAAATTTCAAGACATTTGCTCCTCAGAAAGAAAGTGATGGCAAAACTGGACAGTAAACTAAAAAGGAAAGACATCACCTTGCTGACAAAGATTCATATAGTCAAAGTCATGGTTCTTCTAGCAGTAATATATGACTGTGAGAGTTAGACCATAAGAAAAACTGAATGCTGCCGAATTGACACTTTTGAATTGTGATGCTGGAAAAGACTTTTGAGAGCCCTTTGACAACAATGAGGTCAAATCAGTCAATACTTAAAGAAATTAATTTAGACTATTCACTAAAAGGTTAAATACTAAAGCTGAAGCTTAAATACTTTGGTCACATAATGAGAAGACAGGAAAAGACCCTGCTGTTGGGAAAGGTTGAAGGCAAAAGGAGAGGGCACTGCAGAGGATAAGACGGATAGATGGTGTCATGGAAGAAACAAAGATGAGCTTGAACAGGTTATGGGAGATAGTGGAGGGTAGAAAAGTCTGGCATGCTATAGACCATGGGGTCACAAAGATTTAGACATGACTGAACAACTGAATGACAACAATAGCTTTAGAAGGCAGCAGGTGGCTCAGTAGATAGAATGCCAGGGCTGGAGTTGGGATAATCCAATGATTCCTCAATGTATTTCCCATGTCAGTTGTTTTTACTAAGAGATACCTTAAATTTTCTCTTTTTTTCAATCTTTTAACTTTGTCTTAATACTTCTCATAGTCTCATGGAGTCACTAGCTTCTATTTAGTCTGTTCTAATTTTCAAGGAGTTTGTTGCTTAGGCAAAGTTTTGTCCCTTTTGTCAAGCTGTTAATTCCTTTTTTTTTTTTTTTTTTTGCTTTTTTTGGAGGGCAATCAGGGTTAAGTGACTTGCCCGAGGTCACACAGATAGTTTTTGTGCTAAGTGGCTGAATCCAGATTTGAACTCAAGTCCTCCTGACTCCAGGGCTGGTGCTCTATTCACTGGGCCACCTAGCCACCCCTGTTAATTCCCTTTTCAACTCTTTCTTCCAAAGCACTTATTTCTTTTCAAACTTTTCTTTAAGTGCCCTCAATCCATTTGTAAAAGTATTTTTAAACCCTTACTTAAAGAAGAATTTCTCTTTCAAGAATTCTAGCTGAATTTGTGCCCAAGTGCTATTTTTATTTGAGGCTTTCCTTGTAAATATTTTGGAGTGATTCTCTACTTCTGAGTCTATGCCTTCAGCAACCTTCCCATAAGGATTTTTGGTGATAGGATTCTTGCTATTATTGTTGTCTTTTTTTGTTTCCTTGTTCATTCTTGCAGCCTGCTTCTTGACTCCTGACTTGAAGTTAGGACTAGGCTCTATGCCATTCTAGATAGAAGGTCTGGTCGGGTCTGCCACTGCTTTCTTGGAATACTGAGTGTTGTGCTGTTCCAGGACCTCAGGGATAGTTTACACTGGATACTTTTGAGCTTTCAGTGCTCCCAAAGGGGTTTGATCCAGGGCAAAGTCTGATCATTGTCCCTCTGGTTTGAGTTCTCTGCCAGTTCCTGACCTGGTTTTGACCGTGAGCAGTAATAGAATAGTGCTGGGATCAGCCACTGGGAAGCTCTGCTAGTTCAGAATGACAGAACTGCAGGCCTGCCTTTGGTCTGGGATTCCTGTCCTTATTCTTCTACAGGCTTCAGACTAGACTGGAAGCTGGAAATGAAACCTGCTTTGCTCCTGGGATCTGAACCACGCTGTTACTGCTTGCTTCTAAACCTGTTCTTGTCTTAGTCAATAGCTTTCTCTAGGGAGGGAAAAGGAGAATTGGCCCTGTGTTCAGTCCAGTCTGGGTCTGAGACCGGGAGAATCGGGTATTGGGTGACAAGCTGCCTAAGGAGGAGCAAAATGACCAAGGGAACGGAGCAGGTCCAAAATCCCATGCTCCTCAGTAGTGGAATCTAACCTGTGAAGTGCCACTGAACTTCTAGCCAGGGCAAGATAAGGACCCAATTAAAAAAAAAAAACTAAACAAGACAACAAAAGAAGAAAAATTAAAAATGTTGGAGGAGCTGTGGGAAAACAGTCACACTAATGTATTGTTGGTGGAGTTGTGAACTGGGATAACCATTCTGGAAAGCAGTTTGGAAGTCTGCCCAGAAAGTTGCTAAACTGTGTATACGCTTAATCCAACTCTACCACTGCTAGGTCTATACCACAAAGAGATCAAAGGAAAAAGAAAGGGGTTCATATGTACAAAAAATATTTATAGCAGCTCTTTTCATATTAGCCAAAAACTGGAAACTAAGAATGGATAAACAAACCATGTTCTATAAATGCACTAAAATATCTTGGTACCATAAGAAATGATGAAACAGACTATTTCAGAGGAAACTGGGAGGATCTCTATAAACTGATACAGAGTGAAATGAGTAACTAGGATAATTTACACAATAACATTTCAGAGAAAAACAACTTTGAGAGACTTTAAAACTCTGATTAATGCAATGATAAATCATAAGTCTAAAGGACTATAGATGAATCATACCACCCACCTCCTACCAAAGAGATGATGAATTTAAAATGAGAATGAGAGATGCATCTTTGGACATGACCAATAGGGGAACTTGCTTTGCTGGGCTCTACATGTTTCTTATGAAGGTTCTGTTTTTGCCAGCATTTTTACTGTTCCATTTGGGACAGGAGGGGAGGGAACAGTGGTAGAGATAGATAATAAATGCTTCTGAAAATAAATAAATGAGCAAATAAACAAATAAATAAGTGGAAAGCAAAAAAGGTAAAACTCATTAAAATTTCACAGTTTTTGTAACATAGTGTTTATCTACCCACAGAGAGCAGGGAGGTTATGGTCTCCCCATCACCCAACTCCTAGAACAGAATCCTAACCCAAGCAGGTGTGTGTTGTGTGATTGGATGAATTGATAGATAAGTATAAACAAATACTAAATTATGTAATTCTGCTTATAAAAGGTGTTTGGAGAAATGGGAAAATAAGTCAAAAGGAAACAGAGTAGAGTGAGGGGAGGGAGGAGGAGAGGAGTCAGGAGACTTGATTTCAAGTCCCAGCCTCTGATGCTTGCCAGTTCTGCACCCATGACCAAATTGCTTAACATCTCTAAACCTTGGATCAATTATCTATGTGTATACCTAAGTCCTGGCACCTCAGTCAGGTACTTTTAGATTCTCAGAGTCAACTTGATCCTGCAGGGCTTGACTGATAGAGGACTGGACTTGGTGTCAGGAAGATCTGAGTCCACACTGATTATCTGTGTCACCTTGGTCAAGTCACTCAACCTCTCTCAGACTCAATTTCCTCATCTATAAAATGGGGATAAAAATAAAACCTATCTCACAGGGCTATGGTGAGAATCAATAAGATAATAACTATAAAGTGTTTTATAAACCTTAAGGCATTAGCTATTACTATTTCCCCAGAGAGGGTCAAGTTTCTCTGCCTCTGCCTGCACTCACAAGTAACTCAAGGTAAATCTCTAAAATAAAGCTTAAGTATGACTTAGTCTAGGGTCTCCCCCAAATATGTGTAACAGCCTTCTAGAAAAGCTATTCAGTGTATAACATGGACATCAGTTACAAGAGAGCTGTTTATTTCCTCAACCACAGAAAACGACTTACATACAAAGAATTCAGAGACACACATTTCAAATAGAGAAAACATTTCAAATAGCCTATTCAAGTCATTATGTGACCATGGAAAGCAAGGATACTTTTGTGGGGCAGAGGTTAAGAACTGTGGGTGTGAGCTATTGCACAGACTATCAGATTAGGTTGATGGGCTGGTTGGTTATGTTGAATTTTTTTTCTCTACTTTTTTCTTTTCCTTTATTACAAGAGAAAGGGGAGAGCGATATATTAAAAAATGAAGATGATATAAAAACAGAAAATAACTTAAATACCAAAAGAATATTCTGCACCCACCAGAAACTGGCTAGGTGGCACAGTAGACTGAATGTTAGACTTCGAATCAGAAAGACCTGAGTTGAAATCCTGCCTCAGACATTTACTAGTACCATATGACCTTGGCAAAGTCACTAAACCTCTGTCAACATCAGTTTCCTCATTTGTAAAATGAGAACAATAATGGTATCTATCTCACAGGGTTGTTGGAGAAGCAAATGAAATGATGTACATAAAGTGCTTTGTAAACCTTAAAGCAATATATTAATCCTCATTGTTATTATAGAGAGCAATGGAATGATGCATTCAGAAGAGCAAAGGAACAAAAGACACAACCCAAGGGGACACAGCCTGCTGGGGGCAACTGACATCCAGAAAATCAGAAGGCCTAAAAAGGACATTTCATGGCAAATGACAGTGGAATAAGGGAGGGCAGAAGAGGGAATGACCATGGGGAGGGCAAGGGGTAGTCCTGAACCACACAATCAGGGACAAAGGAAAATGTTTACTATGGAGTAATACTTCTATCCACTGTATCTCCTCAGAGAAATGATAGCTCTAAGACTGAGGCACAAGGGGACAGGATCTATAAGACAATAACATAGAAACTGTTTAGAACAGAAAATTCAAAATAGATACCTTAGAAGCTTTAAGTCCATGAAGAATGTAGAAACTAAAGAATGAATTAATGAGCATAAGGGCCACGAATCAAAGAATAAAAATCTGGAATAGACAGAAAATGAAGAGAAATAATGAAGAGAATGAGGGAAAATAATATTTTCTAGAAAAATGCACAAAAACAAAAAAACTAACAAAACAAGTTGAAAAGAAGATGAAAGGAGATTTTGCTTGACTACTAAAAAAGAGGGGAAGAATTAGATAATTAGACAAAAGAAAAAAAGAAACAGAATTTAGTTAAGTAGAATTCCAGAACTAGAGAAAAGATTATTGGGGGTGGCAGGAGGTTAAGGGTGAAGGGAAAAGAACTAGTGAGAATAGGATTGCCATAAAGAAGATTAAGTAAAAATAACTGAATAAAATGTCTTTTTGAAGGAAAAGAAACCCCTAAAAAAATCTTAATTTAGAAAAAAAAATTAAGGTCAAAAGAAGAAAATGTAAATTTAATTCACATAACTTTGAATGTGAATGGATTAAACAATCCAATAAAAAAAGAGTGAAAGATTTAATCAGAAACAAAACCCAACAATCTTAGAAGAAACACATCTAAAAAGTAAAAACATGCACAGGATAAAAATGAAGAGCAGAAGAAAAATTTCTATGTGTCAGATGAATAAGAAAAGGAGGTACAATCAGATAAAGGAAAAATAAACATTCACACCATTAAAATAAATAAACAAGAAACAGAAAGCAACTATAGACAACAAAACAATATTAGCATTAGATGTATATGTTTCAAATGCCTTAATTCATAAAGGAAAAAATAACAGAATGACAACACATAAGCACTAATATAATAGTCTATTATTATATACTTATGGAGAGAGAGTATAATATCCCTTTCTCAGTTTTGGACAAATCTTAACAGATAGATTTAAAAAAGGAAAATATAGGGGTGACTAGGTGGTGCAGTAAGAGTGCCAGCCCCAGAGTCAGGAGGACCCGGGATCGGTTCCAGCCTCAGAAAATTAGCACCCACACATAAAAATGATTAGCCATGTAACCTTGAGCAAGTTACTTAACCCCAATTGCTTTAAAAAAAAAAGGGGGAAAATATAAAATGCAATACCTTGCTGAGGAAACTAGAATTAAAATTTATAATCTTCTAGGGATTGCCAAAGAATATCCATATTCTTCAGCACCAGTTACATGGAATTTTTATAAAAATTGACCATATATTTGGGCAGGGAGATTTTGCAAATAAATGGAAAAGACAGACACAGTAAACTTTTACAAACCACAATGTAATAAAAATAGTAATCAGTTTAAGAAACACAAAAAGACACAGACCCAAATGGAGACTAAACAATGAAATTCTAAATAATGCATGGGTCGAAGAGCAAATAAGAGAAACAATGAATAATTATGAGAAATAGAATGATAATAATGAGACAACATACCAAAATTTCTGGAATGAATCCTTAGAGAGAATATATATCCCTAAAAACATTTTTTAAATTCTACTTTCTATAAAATAGAAAAGGAAAAGATTAATTAACTGTATATGCATTTTCCAACAGAAAAAAGCCAAAAACTATAGACCTATTAACTAAACCAAGGAAAGATAAAGAGGAGAATTCTAAACCAATATTATTAATAAATTTTTTAATAAAATCTTATCAAAAAGACTTATAGAAATTCATCCACAGGATCATTCCTTACAACCAAGTTTGATTTATACCAGGAATACAGGTGTGATTCAACATTAAGAAAACAATCTACATTAAACAATCATATTAAAAACAAAAGCATCCAAAACCACATGATTACCTCAATAGATATAGAAAAAAAAAAGCCTTGAACAAATTATAGCACTTGCTTATGCTAAAAATATAATAATAATTTTAAAATCTGCCTAAACCAAAAGCAACTATCTATGCAATAGAACACTAGAAGTTTCCCCAATAAATAGAAGAGTAGAGCAAGAATACCCCCTCTCCCATTACCATTTGGCATAATTTTAGAAATGTGAGCAATAACAATAAGACAAGAAAATAAGGTACAAATACAGCTAAAGAGCAGCTAAAAAGATCCCTATTTGCTAGTGACATGACGGTTTATTTAGAAATTCCTATTGAATCAGCAAAGATATTGAGATAATTAATAGCTTTAATAAGGTTGTAGGCTACAAAATAAATTCTAAACAATCAATAACATTTCTATACAATAACAACAAAATCCAAGAGATTTTGATAGAAAGGGAAATACCATTCCAAATAGTGACAAAATGAGTAAAATATCTGGTCAACCTACCAAAGCACACAAAATACTTACATAGATTTAATTACAAAATGATCCCTAAAGAAATAAAGAAAACTTAAATAGCTAGAGAAATATTCAGTGCTCCTGACTGGGCTGAACCAATATAATAGACATGAAAATACTACCAAAGCCAATTTATAGTTTTAATGCTATAGCAATCAAATTATCAAATGGATACTTTACAGAACTAGAAAGAATAACAAAATTCATGTATATAAACAAAAGATCTAGACTATCAAGGGAAATAATGAAAAAACATAAGGCAGAAAGGGTCATAGCACTTCCAGACTTGAAACTATATTATAAAGCAGCAGTCAGCAAAACCACTTGGTATTGATTTTAATATAGAGGTACAAAATAGAAAAGGAAGAATCAGAAACAATGGAACTCAATAACCCAGTGTTTGATAAACTAGACGACTTAAATAACTTTGGAAAGAAGCCGCTATTTTATTTTTTTTAACTGTTGGAGAAACTGGAATGCCATCTTGTAGAAATTTGAGTTGGACCAATATCTTAAAACATACTCCATAATTGTTTTTATTAAAATTCACACCATTAAAAAAATTAGAAGAGAAGCAGAATATATGCCTTTCAGAGCTGTGGGTAGGAGATGCATTTTAAGTTATTATTGATATTTTCTGTTTCTTATATCTTCATAGTTATCTTATGTATCCTTTCCCCTCTCAGAAAGCTATCTTATATGACAAACAGTACATTTTAGAGAGGAAAAAAAGTCATCACAACTGAGCAGTAAACATTGAAGAACTCTCACAATATGTGCAAATTTGTAACACCTGTGGACTTCTCATCTCTATGATGGGGTTCTTTTGGGGTGCCTTCTCAAGAAGATATATCCTAAACCAAGATAAAGTAGATAACTTTTATTACATTAAACTGAAAATCTTCTGTACAAACAAAATTAATACACCTATGCTAAAAAAAAAAGTGGTTAAATAAGAGAAAATAATCAATGTATAAAATTTTTCAAACATGGGTTTGGCATCCAAGATATAGAAATAACTAATAGACCAAAAACTATTTCTTAATAGATAAGTGGTCAAAGCATTTGGAATTATACAAAGTGCAAATAAAACATCCATACTCTTTGTTTCTATTACTAAGTTTATACACCAAGGAAGTTATTAATAAGAAGAAAGTCCTTATTTTTATTTTTTATGATATTGACAATAATACTTTCATGATAGCAAAGAACTAGAAAAAATAGATTACAATCAATTAGAGAGTGGTTAAATTATAAGGCAATATTACTGTACTGTAAGAAATTATTTCTAGAGTAGCTAGGTGTCACAGTGGATAGAGCATGGGGCCTGAAGTCAGGGAGACTCATCTTCCTGAGTTTAAATCTGGCCTCCGACACTTCCTAGTTGTGTGACTCTGGGCAAGTCATTTAATTCTGTTTGCCTCAGTTCCTCATTTGTAAAATAAGCTGGAGAAGGAAATGGCAAACCACTTCCGTATCCCTTCCAAGGAAGCGCCAAATGGAATCATAAAGAGTTGGAAATGACTGAACAACAAAAAAATGACCAATATGATGAATACAGAAAAGCATGGAAAGATTTACACTAATGATAAAGAATGAAATAGGCAGAGCCAAGAAAATAATATATACAATAACTACAATGTAAATAGAAAGTACACTCACAGAATAATTAAAAGTGAATGTTTTAAAATCAAAAGGAACAAGCATGACCGCAAAGAAGAGATAAGAAAAGGTAACTGACCTTTCTCCTCTGCAGAGGCAGGAGGAACACAGATGTAGTGCACTGAACATATATTCAGGCTTTTTTGATGTATTGATCCCTTTTGACTTTTTTTCCTCTTCCTTTTTTTCCTTTCAATATCATTTGTAACATGGAATTGCTCTCTGGGAAAGAGAAGGATGTTGTAAAAATTCTCTTGATATAATAAACAAGAGATATCAATCTAAACTTTTTTTTAAACAAGTAGTAATTACAGTAATTATATATGAGAAACAGGAATAGAATTAGAAGTGAGTACAAAGCCAAGTACTGGGGGACTGATCCTCTCTTCTCCATGTTCAATAAAGAACTCTTTCCCTACCCATAAGTGTGAGACGTATCTCCTTCCCTGATTACCCAATCTATTCCCCATATGGCCCTTTTTTTCTAAGACATGTATTCATTTGAAACTTATGATAAATGGTGTGAGATACTGGCAGATTCTGTCAAATTTTGTCCCTACTGTAGTTGAGGGTATTTGGGTTCACTGAATACTAAGCTACTAAATTTGTTTCTTGCATTTAATTTGTTCCAGTAATTAACTTTTCTGCTTTTAGAAAAAGAAAACTGTTAAAAGTACCTCTGCAGGTACTTCAAGTCTTTAGCCATCGCATCTACTGAAAACCCAAAAAAAGAAAGTTCTGTACAGCAAAATCCTTGCAACATCAAATGGCTTAACATCAGAAAGTGATATGGTTTTACTAATATTAATGCTACTAAAGAAGATGATTTTCCATGTGACTTGCTCTTTTACCCTAAGGATCACAGGACCTTCCCATTGGCCTTAAAGCTGACACCCTCCTATTTTCTCCCCCATTAGAATGTGATCTCCTCAAGGACAGGTACTGTTTTTCTTTGTCACTTTGTACCTCTAATACTTAGCACAGTGTTTTGCAGAGATTTTTATTGCTTCATTCATTCATTCGTTTGGGGGATAAGGTGGTGGTGAGTGGCAAGATGAGCCAGTGCCCTTGGAGATGTGCTGTCTGGAAGAACTGAAGAATAAAATCAATTATCAAAAGAAAAGCCAAGAAGACTGTATAGTAGTTATCCCTAATGCACCATACAAAAGACTACACAGACACAGTCCTGACATCAGACTTCTGTCTAACACCCAAAGAATCATGGACTATCAATTGTGGTAAAGCCCTTATAAATCCCTTAGTCCCAACCCTCATATTTTATCAGTAGTACCTACTTCACAGAATTGTTGTAAAGATCAAACAAGATAAGGTTATACAAAGTGCTTTATAAAACTTAAACTACTATATAAATGTCAACTATTAATTTTATTATAATATAAATATTGTCTATTATTAGATATACTCCTCTCTAGGTCTTTGTAACATCATTTTTCCCAATCTCCTTTCCCTAATTATCATCCATAAAACACCCATTAACCACAGGTGTCCCCCAAGGCTCTGTCTGAGGCCCTCTTCTGTCTTTACTCTATACTATCTCATCAGCTCCTGTGAGTCAAATTGTCATCTCTATGCAGATGATTTCCAGATTTATATATCCTGCTCTAGTCTTTCTCCTGAGCTCCAGTACCATATCTCCAACTGCTTAATAGAGATTTCAAACTAGATATCCCATAGGCATCTCAAACCAAACATGTCCAAAATAGAGCTCATTTTCTTCCCCCCAAACTGCCCCCATCATCTGAACTTCCCTATTATTGCCAAGGACCCTATCATCCCCCACTTCCCAGTCACTCGGGGTTGCACCTTCTGTCATTCTTTACTCCTCATTCTGATTTAACCCACATATCCAATCAGTTGGCAAATATTCTTGTTTCTACTATTACCACATCTTTTATTCTCTACTTAACTTGCCAAAGTGATTTTTCCTAAAATATAGGTCTAACCATGTCACCAACATAATCAATGAATTACAATGGCTCCCTATTACCTTCAGGATCAGATTTAAAGCCCTCTGTTTGTCAGTAAAGTCCTTCATAACTTGGTCCCTTCTTGGAAAATCTTCTTACACTTTACTCCCCTCCACACAATAGATGCTTGGACAATCTCCCTCCACCAATGGCTGTTCTCCAGGCTTAGAAGGTCCTGGCTCCTCACCCCCACCTCTTAGCATCCCCAGGTCCCTTCAAGACTCAGTTCAAAGATCACATCCTACTGGAAGCTTTTCCCTATGCCAACACCTTGTTTGGACCGAATTATTTACTTGTTTTCCCCTACTGTGATGGAAGCTCCTTGAGGGCAAAGACTGTTTCTGCCTTTCTTTGAATCCCCACTGCTTAACATAACATGTCTGGCTGATTGATTTGTTGATGAGTGTAATATTATTTTAGAGGCACTGTAATTTACTGGATAGAGTGCTGGGCTTAGAGTCAGGAAGGTCCAAGTTCATATCCTGCCTCTGATATTTATTGACTGTGTGACCACAATCATGTTACTAAACCTCTCTGAACCCCAGGAAACTCTCTAGGATTTATTTTACCAAGTCCTAAATCATAGCTAGGTCATTATCTGCATGGGCAGAAGGAGTTCCCACAGTGAAGAGTTCCTTTCAGCAATTGAATATCAATATTATTACTGAATTATTATTTTTAAAATTCATTTTATTTTCAATTCACAGAACAAAACAAGCATTTCCATAACACAGTACAATAAAGAGATGATTGCCCATGAAACTGAAAATCTACCTTGTACAACTTACTATTCCCTCCAAATATACAACAAAGTTATCATGTAAATTTTTTTTGCTTTTGGGGAAACTGGGGAACTGAGACCCAAGGAGGTCTAACAATGTCACAATTAGTAGGAGAGCCAAAAAAGGCATAAGGGTAACTCCTTACTGTTTCTCACTCTTCAAACACCATTCTCCACTCCAAATATTTGGTTAAATGCCACTCTCAGAGTCATAAAAAAGCTTATACCTGTCCTTGCCTCACCCAGTCCCTATTTTTTTAGATGAGGATCAAAGCCAAGTTGAGTCAGTCCCTGAAGAAGAATGCTTCTTATTCACTCCCTTCTTCATACTATAATCACAAGATTTGCCAACATCATGGGCCTTTATTTTTTGAGGCAATTGGAGTTAAATGACTTGCCCAGGGTCATACAGCTAGCGAGTGTCTGAGGCAGGATTTGAACTCAGGTCCTCATGACTCCAGGGTCAGAGTTCTATACAGTTCACCACCTAGGTGCAACATGGGCCTTTTTAAATGAAGTCTCAAACATTAATGTTAGTTTCAAAAAAGTTGAGCCTGAATAGTGAAAAGAGCCTTGGATTTGGAATCAGGTGCTGAGTTCAAATTTCATCTCTGTCACTTACAACCTGTGTAACTATATAAGTCTCTCCCCTTCCCTGGGTCTCCACAGTAAAACTGGGAAGGGGGGATAGAGAGCAGAATGGATGGTTTCTAAGGAGCCTTCCTGCTCTAAATCCCAAGTCCTGAGTCTACTTATAGTATCTAAGGAGATAATTCTTCACATAAATTAAAATGCTTACAGAAGCATTTGTCTTTGAAGACAGTCAACTTCACTTCTGTGTGGGGAGGGACTTAATAAGGGAATACTCTTGCCATTTTGAAAACTTTTTTAAATTTTTTTTTAACATAAGGAAAAAATGAATAAAAGTAATAACATGTTTCCTGGGATGCTTCACTATATGCACTATAAGTGCTCTTACGTCCACCATCTCATTAGAGCCTTGGGTAGAATGATGAGGGAGGCAAGGCTGGAGTTATTGTGCCCATTTTACAGATGAGGAAACAGAGATCCAGCAGAGAGGAAATGGCTTGCTTACCTGTGGTCATACAATGGCATCAGAGATAGAGACAAGGCTAGTAGAGTTCTTCCAGCTCTAAAATAGTCTATGACTCAGGGATTGAATCCTGCAAATCATTTCTAAGGATGGAGCAGGAAGAGAATAAGCTATTAAGTTGGAGGGAGGGTCTTTACTTTTCCACCCTTTTAACTAAATCTCCATGCCCTTGCTTGGCCCCTATGCCTATGGAAGAGCAAACAGTTTGGGGAGGAAGAAGAACAGACTGGACTTTCCCTTTCAGGGGGACAGGGGCCACAAGCACAGGAAGATCCCTGGTTGCCTTATCACCCCTAGCCCTCCTCTGAGTTCAACCCAGCCTGAGGGAGGAGGGCTGTTGAATTAGCTAATTAAACAACTAAGTCCATGCCCCCTACAGGCCTCTCCTCCTGCTCAGGGAAAGCAGCCGTTTCATCATCCCACTGACTACACAGCAGGTTCAGAATGATGCCACACAGAATTTCGTTAAAGGAGGGGGTGGGGAAATCACACTTTATAGAGTTATTCTTGCTTTGGAATTTTCACTGGCCTATAAAATATTTTTATATTTATTACACATTTAATGGGAACTCCTAGAATCAACAGTGGGGTAAATAATGAAAACAACACTAGTAAATGCCCCTATAAACCTAGCACCAGCCCTTTGATGCTGATTTGTAGCTTGGGCTTCCCCTTCCTCTCCCCACCCCATCCTCTTGCGTTCTGGCTAATCTGGAAACTAAGAGAGCCAGGGAGAAACTCATCACAACAGGCAGGGCAGGGCTGGTACTCATGCAGGACCTTGCTGGCAAAGCTACGCTGTCCTGGAAACAATCAACAAATATTTACTCCCTTGTTGGCAGAACTGTGACAGAAGCCCAAATGTCTGGACTTCAGAATGTGCATTTCAAGCTGGACAGCGCCTTAGAGTTCATCTAGTCTAATGCTCTCTTTTTACAGGTGAGGAAACTGAGGCCCAAAGGAGCCAAATGACTTGCCCAAAGTCACACAGGTAGTAAGAACAACTAAGACTTGAACTTTTGTCCTTTGACTCTAAATCCAGAATTCTTTCCACCATACACACTGTCTCACAGACTCATGGGATCTCAGAGTTGGAAAGGACCTAGAGGTGATTTAGTAATAAAAAAAAAAAACCAACAACAACTTCTCATCTATTATAGGAGTCCCCTTTACTGAGTGGTCTTTGAGTATCTTCTTCAACATCACTAGTGATGGAAATCTTACATTTCATTTTTTTTTTTTACAATCCTAGTTGTTAGAAAGCTCTTATATTTGAGCTGGGATTGAACTCCTCGTAACTTTCCCTCCCATTGGTCAGGGGCCAAATAAATCAAATCTAAAACCACTTCCACACAACAGCTCTCTAGCACCCAAACTATTTATTTCAGATAGAATCATAGATTAAAAACTGGATGGGACTCTAGTGGTCACCTGGTCAAACTTCCTCATTTAAGAGATGAGCAAACTGAGACCCAGAGAAGTTAAATGAGTTTCCCCAGGTCACACAGTGACAGAATGAAATTCCAACCCATTTCTGTCACAGATAGGATTTAAATCCAGTCCTCTGACTTCACAACCAGTATGTTTTCTTCTGTATCATGTTGCCTGAAGATGGTAAGCATGCCCTGCTTCCATCCTCATCCCCAGGTTTACTCTTCTCCATCATCAATACCTTCAGATAATCCAAATACAATATGATTTCAAATCTCTTCTGTCCTGTCCATTCTTCTCTATACATTCTCCAGTTTGTTAATGTCTTAAAATACAGGATCAAGAACTGAATAAAATAGTCTCCAGATGTAGTCTTTACCAGAAGTGAGAGCAGCAAGACATATACCTTCTTTGTATTGGACTCTATTTCTATGTTGTGTTCTTAGCAGCCAGACTCATAATCATATTCCCAGTCCACTAAAAGCTCCAAGTATTTTTTGACAGAAATTGTCATTAAGTCAGTCAATAAACATTTACTAAGTGTCTTATATATGCCAAACTCTAAGCCATATCTTCCTTCATGTCATATTTTTCCAACTGAGTTGCCAGATCTAAATAAAGGATGGTAGATTTATCTATTTTAAACTTT
The DNA here is from genome assembly GCA_011680675.1 of Gymnobelideus leadbeateri. Classification (NCBI taxonomy): domain Eukaryota; kingdom Metazoa; phylum Chordata; class Mammalia; order Diprotodontia; family Petauridae; genus Gymnobelideus; species Gymnobelideus leadbeateri. The sequence goes on along the minus strand of WOXC01003546.1, from coordinate 177,716 downwards.
TTCCTTCTAACTTTTGCTCTATCATTTTAAGTCTTCAGGAAAGCTGTTTTAGAGAGGTGACAACATGGTACGACACCCAGAGTTCTGAACTCAGAGATGGAAAGACACAGGTTTGAATCCCAACTTTGACACCAGCTCTGTGACCAGGGACAGGTCACTATAATCTCCCTGACTTTTAGTTTACTAATCTGCAAAATAGTTATAGTAATCCCTGTAGTGCCTGCCTCAAAAGACTGTTACTTATTTGAAATGTTCTGCAAACCTTAAAGCACTATGTTATTTTTAGCTATTATTATTAATTCTACCTTGTAATGTTATCAGCTCTTTCTTCCAACTTCCTGTCATGCTGAAATTCATTTAATTCAATTCAATAATCATTCAAGTTTAAGTCTCCTTACTCTGTCTTCATCCAAAATATTTATAAAAATGGTCCAAATTCTTGTCCCTTGGTCGTTAGCTTTGAACAAGCCTGTAACTATTAGGAATGGGACTGCATCCCTAAGCAGAAGCAGCTGGAGAATTCATGGAATAAAGAAACATTCCTACAGCAATGTGGTCAGGGACCCAAAACGTCTGAAAGCTGAGCAGCTGAGTAATCCTGGGGGCTCTTCACACACAAGTCAAACATCTAAAGGCACTGGGAAGTCATACTTCAGTGACAAGTCAGAAGGCGGCTGTCACATCACCAGGAGATTCCTGTCTCTCAACTGGAGATAATTATAGCCCACTGGACTGAGCTAATGTCAGTGTCATTAATGTATAATGACAAGATTAATCTGAGTAAAGAAAATTAAAAGATCAACAATGATATTTGTGAAGTACCCTAGCCTAAATGGCATTCTGCCAAACCCTTTACAAACTGAGGGAAAAGACAGCATCCCTGCCCTTTTTGAGCTTGCAATCTTGTAAATAAGTTGAAAGTAGGTTTTTGTGCCAAATATAAGATCTATATTGTGTAGGTAAGGGGTGGCGAGGATATCTAGAAAGACTTTTCACACAATTGAACACTGTATAATTATAATACTGAACCTTGGCGCCAGAAGGGAGCTCAGAAAATATACCTCTCTCCTTCCATTGTAGAGGTGGGGGTACTATGGTTACCATTCAACCATTATACGCCTTCAGGAGTTCTTATCTCACTAGCAAGAAATAGTTGGGTCCCCAGAGACGAGCTACTTCTTCCTCCTCAATGTTCAAGAAGTATCCCTGAGGGGTTAGGGTCCTTTTCTAATGCTATATCAAGTCCCATTCTATTAGATTCTCCTAATATTAATTGCCATGAATCACAGGTCCAATATCATATAACCAATTAATATCAGTTAACTTTTCCAAAGAGATATTTCCTGAAAAGATATATGAGGAACCAAAGTTTAAAAAAATAGAGCAGAAGATACACTATCCCCTTTACTACCTTAGTGCCTAGGAAGAATGGGATCAATCTTAAAGCAGATGCTGAAAAATATCCACCCCACCAAGTTTACCCCTATAGAGAGAGATACCCTTCCCAAAGTCAGAGAGTTGCCCTTACATTGCATGACCAGTAGGAATACATTTCTATACTGGGGCCTTTTGTATGGACTCAAGTTCTGGCTTAGCAAGCAAATAAAAGGAATGTTTCTTTACCACACAATAACTACATATTCTCTGAATCGGGGAGCAATCCCTTCCATTACATATCATCATGGATTTATGGAAGCAAGGTCCCCAAGGTGTCGTGTGGACTGGCAGCAGGCAGAGCCCTCTGTGCAAGCTCCAAGGATTGGGTTCTCATTGGTCAGTCCCATGTTGCAGTTATACACTGAAAGACACAGTTGATATGTTGCTTGGTTCTCCTAAACTATCTTTCTTTTTCCTTTTCTCTTCTCTTTCTTTTTAAAATCTTTGCTACAAGGGCTGGCTCATTTAGTAGGAAAGGGCAGATTGAAATATTCAGAAATTAATATGATATAAAAATAAAAGGCATCAATAAATTTTAAAAGTTAGCATATTTGTGTTTATTAAGTGATTCCTACTTGGCTTAAAGACTCCTGGAAGAGAGAAGTGAAGAAAGGGAGAGAGATTGGGTGAGAGGAGAGAGAAGGCACAGATTTTTTCATATTAAACCTATTTTCATATTAGTCATGTTGTACATAAGAATTAGAACCAATGAGAGAAACCACAAGAAAGAAGAAACACAAAAAAAGAAATAAAAAAAGAGAGAGCAAATAATATTCTTCAATCTACATTCACATTCCATAGTTCTTTTTCTGGATGTGGACAACATTTTCCATCATGAGTCTTTTGGAGTTCTTAGATCCTTGCATTACTAAGAAGAGCTAAGTCTATCAAAGTTAGTCATAATATAATGTGGCTATTACTATATACAATGTTCTCCTGGTTCTGCTTACTTCACTCAGCAGCAATTCATGCAAGTCTTCCGAGACTTTTCTGAAGTCCAATTGCTCATCATTTCTTACAGGACAATAGTAGTCCATTATATTCTTATAGCACAACTTGCTCAGGAAGGCACAGATTTTGAACAAGGAACAGAAGACCCCTTGAGCCATGGAAAAGTAGAGAAATCAACACTGATTCCCAACACCTACACATTCAGAAAATAAGTGGACTGTGCAGGTGGATTATTCTCTCCCTTCAGCTGAGATTTTATTTCTTCCCTGGATTGTTATCCACAATTAGCATTAGTGAGTGAGGAGCTAAGTAGGGTGAAATTAAATTAACTATGGTCCTCCAGGTCTGGGGCTAGTTCCCCAAAGCGACCAGGAAAAGTTGCTTTTTATACTGAACCCCTAAAAATATCATACCCCTAGCCAGAGGTGGGGAACCTTAAAAGGGTCACACCTGAAGACCCAGAGGGTCACATGTGGCCTCGAGGCTGCAGGTACTCTGCCCCTGCCCTAGATTGTAAACATCTGATATGTGATAAATATAATTCCAAGCCCTTTAGACCACTAGAAGGCAGGGAAATGAGGGGATGATGGCAGAATCCTAGCCATCCCCCTGATGTCCACAAAGATGGAATTCTAATCTCCCCCAAGAAGTTTACTAGAGCATTGCTGATCTACCTATAAATTCCTATTATATGTGAACCTCTTCATTACACAGTCACATGTTACATATGCAAAAGACAATCATGTATATTGAACAAACATATTTATCAGAATAAACAGTAAAACAGTAGTCAGGGAAGCCATACAGACCATAATTATCCCTTCCACATATTGTGGTTTTGATATATCACAGGTCAGTATAAGAAATTAAATGGGAATATTTTGGGAGTTTTGCAGAAGCTGCAGACAACATGCAAAGACCAGCAGATGATACAGAATAGATTTAGAAATTCAGAAATGCTTAAAATATATGTATAGTATTGTATAATATCCACATATTTTGTCTTAGTGTAATAATTTGGACTTCTTTGGTACGAAGGGGGGGGCCAAAAAATTTTATGCTGATTTTCCAGATCTCAGGTAGAGGAGAGGAGGGGATGCCCCTAACTCCAGCAATCTGGAAGCCTATCTGTAGTTTAGGTGATAAAACGTGAAAGAGAAAAGGGAGTTCTGAGAGAAAGAGGAAGAGAAATGGGAATACACCCCCAGTACACACCAAGCACATTCACTGTAGGCTTAGTCTACGGAAGCCTTTTTGTGTGTGCAATGGGGGAGTTACGGATAGGGGTGACACAGCCCTTGCTCTCAAAAAGCTTACAATCTATTAGTAGAGATAAGACAGACACACAAATCACTATAATACAATATAGAGCATGATAAGAAATTAAAGGAGCACTCTGCTGGGGAGAGGGTTTCAAAGGAGAGAAAGGTCACATGCAGCTGAGATCAAGGAAGAAGTCATGAAGGAGGGGATATCTGAGCAGGGCCTTGAGACATGGGTAGAGTTTTGATAGGAGGAGAAAGGGGGTAAAGATTTTCTTCCTTGACAGAAGAAACGAGTAACTATGCAGAAATGGAAGAGGGAAGGTGTGTTCAGGGAAAGGTTAAGCAGTGCTTTGGGGCTACAGGGTAGGTATGTTCGTGAAGAGGCCAGAAAGTTAGGGAAATGTCAGATTGTGAAAAGATTTGAATATCAGGATAAGGAGTTTGAACTTTATCCTAAAGTCAATAGGGAGCAGTAAAAGATTTTTGAGTAGGGGAATTTCATGACCAGAGAATCTGTCTCTGGAAGAGCCTCCATGCTAATTAGGGAAACAATATATACAGATGAAGATTGCAAGTGCTATTAAGGATTCCAAGAAACATTTCAAAATGTCTTTGGGATGCTCCACCCCAATCCCAAGCATCTTATAAACTTAAGTCATAAAAGACACAGGGTGTCCCCAGAGTTTTCCCATTCCAAAGGACCCTCGGGGACTAGACATCCAGACCCCAGACCTTCCTCTCACTCTCCTGCAATGCAAGTCTTTTTCTGCAGAAGGTGAGATAGCTAAGCAAAGGCAGCCTGCCCCACCACTGGAGAGCTTTCTCTCCCGAGGAGACTGTGACAAAATTTCCATCTTTATCACAGCAGTCCCTTAAAATAGAACACAAGCTTTGTGTATTCCATCCCTGCAGGTTCCCCTCTCAGCACATTGGAGATGTTATTATTATTTATTATTTGTTGAGTGCTGACAGGGCCAAGTGTGTTGTACCAAAATATAGGAGAAAAGAGGCCCTGCCAGTGGCTTCAGATCTAAGCTGGAGAGACTGCTTGATCAAGACAACAGAGACACCAGGCGCAAGAGCTTGGGTGAGGGAATGAGGGGAGAGGAGACAAAAGAGGCTATTACATCTGGGAGGTGTGAAGTGAATAGCAACTTCTCTCCCTTTCCAGTTCCCTTCTCTATGACCCTCTTCTCTCTCTCTCATCTTTGTCATCTCTTACAAGAAGCCTCCAATGGGGAGCTGCAGCAAGACACATCTTAAAAGTGAAATCTTCATTCAAGATGGTTCCCAAGCTCAGCTGACCTCTGCCAAGGAAACAAGAGAGCCTGTTCATCCAGAACTTTGGGGTCGCTCTTCCTCCTGGACCAATCTGGACAAAGACAAATCCTCCAGTTCCACCAACCCCTAAGAAAAACTACCCTAGCCAAAGGTGGCCACCACTTTTCTTTGAATAAACCAAGTTACTCTCATGCTTTCTAACCAAGAACAGCCCGCATTTTTTCACTGCATCACATGCCTGAAAGTTACATGTCTGGGGAAGCAGTGAAGGTACAACTTGCTGGAAAACCCAGCCTGGGAAATCCTGAATCTTTAGGTGCTGCCTTGGCCTCTGCAACTCACTAGGTGACCTTAAACAAATCATTCCACTCTCTGGGCATCAGGCTCCTCTTATGTAAAGTCAAATGAGATAAAGCATGTAAAAAGTTTGGCAAATCTTAAAATGCTATATAAATGCTAGCTATTATTATTATTAGCTATTACCAAAATAAGCACAATGTCCCTGCCTCACTCACAAGACCACAGTAAGGATATTAAGCTGATATGAAGGCACTATGGAAAAGAACAAGGGAATTAATATGCATTTTTAAAAAACAGCATCATTTATATTCTCTTTTTTGTTCTTTGCCTTTTGAAATGTTTGCATTGGTGATTGAATTCATATTCAAAAAGAATTTTTGAAAGAAAATTGTAAAGAACTATAACAAATGTAAAAGATTACTTTCAAACTTCAAGTATGATAAGATCCCAAACAATGTGGAGGGTGGATCCTCGACCCCAGAGAAACAAGAGGACTCAGAAGTCTTTGTTCTCCAAAATCATCACCCATACATAGTCTTCACTCCCCTTCCTTATCTGTTCCAATCAAAATCTTCCTGGATTTCTATTTAATTTTAAGATTTTTTTTCTAGTTGCACGTAAAGACAAATTTTAACATTAATTTTTAAAAAAAATTTTGAGTTCCAAATTTTCTTTCTACTTCACTGAAGTATAAAGCAGTTAAATGCCCCTTACACACTAACTCTTCCATGTTGGCCTCAGAACCACAACCTGGCCTTTCTACTGTGCCAGACTGATGACCACAAAGGGTGGTGGGTTATTTTTTTTTTCATTTTAGCTCTGCTGAGGACCTACTATGCAACCTCAGTTAAATCACTTGATGTTTATGAGCCTCAGTTTCCCCAGATGCAAAACAGGAGGGACAACGCCCCCTCCTCCATTTCCTGAGAGTGTTACTTACAGTAGAAAAAGCCCTCAGAGATTGGAGTTTCTCTGTGTAGGCAGTGAGGAGGCTGGATTCCAAAATGGTCTCTAAATCTAATTCTGGTGCTCAGATCTATATAATTCCATCATCAGAATACACATGGAAGCCTTCAAGAGTCTGCATGACTTGTATCAGTCAGGAGCCAACAAAAAGCCCTCAGGGAGATGGAAAACCGTTGTTTGTCATGTTTTGTGGTACGGTGGAGACACTACTCTATTACTCAGGGCAATAAAATGTTCTCTCTCTAGCACTGCTACTGGACTTCCTATATACATGTGCAGCAGGCTGGGCTCCTCCTAAGAGGTGATGACAAGTATATGGGGGACAAGGGAGAGGATGAGAAATGGGTTATTAGAAGCAGAGTGTTCAAGACAAGCTGATTTCCTAGGGCTGAGCCAAGGGATTTCCTCAGTGTGAAGGCTCTTTGCCCAGAGACAAGCAAGGATTACCTTTGAAAGTCATTCAAGGTGATCCCTCTCCCATACCCAGAAGCATTTCCCTGCAAATTAACTATGGGCATCATTCTGCCACTAATTATCCATGAAGCAACCTTACCATGTTGATTCTATAATGACTTGGTATTAATTCCAGTCCTCTCTCCACACTTTAAACCCATTTCATGCCCAAATTACCCCTCCCCAACCTCAAGAAGAACAACGGCGTTGGCTAGGGAGCCAGGAGAACTGGGTTGTGGTCCCAGCCCTGGTTCCATTACTGAGTGACTGATCACTTCTTTCTGAGTCTCCATTGTCTTGTGTGTGATCTCTGCCACGACGTTCTTTCAACAATACAGGGAAAAACAATTGAAGAAACATGAGCAAAAGAGCCTTGAGTTCATGCCCTACAAATGTTAGGAATTTTCATAAAATCAGAATTTCAGAGTTTGAAGGGACCACAGAGCTCATAGGATTATACATTTGGAGCTAGAAGGGATTTTAGAGGTCGAGTCCAACCCCGTCTTTTCACAGATGAAACTAAAGAACAGAGAGGTTAAGTGATATGCCAAGGATCACACAGCTAGGGAGCATTAGAAGTCAATTTGACTTGGTGTACTTGTACTTAAGCAGAAATTGCCCCTACCATATCCCTGACAGGTGATATCCAGTTTCAACTTGAACATTCCCTAGTGCTGAGGAGCTCACTCTTCATAAGGCAGCCCATTCCATTGTTAGACTTGATTTTTATAGTTTTTTCTTACATTGAATTGAACTCAGTTTCCCATAGCTTATACTCTGAGGTCCTAATTCTGCTTTCTTGCACCCATGGAGAACAACAACATTTTCATTACATTTTAAAATTTGCAAAGCACTTTCCCCATAATAACCCTGTAAAATAGGCAGTATAAGTATTATTAACCCCATTTTACAGATAAGCAAACCCAAACTTAGAACCGTTAAGTGAATTCTCCTTGGTCACAATGTAAGATCACAGATTGGATTTGAACAAAGAACTCATGATTCCAAGCTCAACACACTTTTCACCATGCTACATTATCCAACCCCTTTCTTCCTCATCACGGCCACTGATATTTGAAAATAGAGAACATCTACCCCACCACCACCACCTCCAAATCTTCTACATGAATCCTGGTCTCTTTCTCTCTGGTCAAATGTTTAGCATTAATGCTCTTTAACTTAGCCTTTTCACATGCAGAAACTGTAGCTGCTCGCTTCCATCCTCAAAACTTTGGTGAGGTAAGAGAATGATTCAAGGTAAGAGAATCTTCTTTTATTTTTTTTAAAGCAATTGGAGTTAAGTAACTTGCTCAAGGTTACATGGTCAGTCATTATTTATGTGTGGGTGTCCATTTTCTGAGGCCAGAACCGATCCCAGGTCCTCCCGTCTCTGGGGCTGGCGCTCTTACTCACTGTGCCACTAGCCACCCCTGTAAGAGAATCTTCTAACCATCTGGTTGGTAGGAAAAGATGATCTCTCCCACACGTGATAACCACAAGTCTTGTGAATGTGTTAAGCTTCAGGGTTCAGACATTGTAGTGGGCATCCTTCATCAGATACAGGTGGATTAGGAGACTTCTGTGGCCCCTTCTAGCTCTGACATTTTGTGATGATAGATTCTAGATACTGCAAAGCTTTTTGAGAATGGAAAGAATGTTCTAGGTTGGAGTAGTTAGAATGCTTCTTTTAAATGGAAAAGAAAACAATGTATTTTGAGATCTCTTGGGAAAGAACTTCACAGAACAAATCCCCTTAATAAAAGGATTTGTTCTGTAGAAAGGACTTGGTTAAAAGGCTGCACCCAAGGACCTAGAAGGTCACATGTGGCCTCAAGGTCTCAGGTTCCCCACCCCTGATCTTGTGCCCATTTTGACCTCATCTCGGTTTATTTATTTAAGATGTTAGTCTATACCTAGTTTGTGCCATACTGTTTTCCAGTTTTCTCAAAAGTTTTTGTCAAATAGTGAGTTCTTGTCCCAAAAGCTTGGGTCTTTGGGTTTATCAAATACTAAATTACTGTGGTCATTTATAACTGTGCATTGTGTACCTAATCTATTCCACTGATCCACTGTTTTATTTCTTAGCCAGTACCAGATTGTTTTGATGATTATCACTTTATTTTTGAGTTTGAGATCTGGTATGGCTAGGCCACCTTCCTTCATATTTTTTATTCATTAATCCCCTTTATATTCTTGAACTTTTGTTCTTTCAGATGAATTTTGTTATTTTTTCCAGCTCTAGAAGATAAGTTTTTGGTAGTTTGATTGATATGACACTGAATAAGTAAATTAATTTAGGTAGAATTGTGATTTTTGTTATATTTGCTCAGCCTACTCATGAAAAATTAATATTTTTCCAAATGTTCAACTCTGACATTATGTGTGTGAAAAGTGTTTTGTAATTACATTCATATAGTTCCTGAGTTTGTCTTAGCAGGCAAATTCCCAAGCATTTTATGCTGTATATGGTTATTTTAAATAGACTTTCTCTGCAGCAAATATAAAACCCAGAAGTTTTTACACTAAATTTTTTAAAGAAGAGACAAAAAATCAGAATTAACCCTTTTGTTCCAAGATGTGAATTTTCATGATACACAGTACATTTTGCATTTATATAATTTTTTTATTTAAAAAAATAAATATGAGAAGTCTTCTGGGTTCCAGTGGGTTAGAAAACTCTCCAGAAATAATGATGAGTCATGAAATTAAATGAAGTGTAATTACAACACTACTAATGTAAGACAATCTGGAAAGGTTGCTTAATAAAAAATATTATACATAAGCTCTGTAGCAATGTGACATTTCTTTTGGGGGGGGTTTCTTTTTGTTTCTGTTATTTTGCTGGAGCACTTCATCTAATGCATTATTCCGTACCTATAAACTAACCTACAATCTCCATTGTTATCTTAAATTTGTTATGAAATTGGCAATAATTAAAAATATAATTTGCATCTGTATTTTTATTATAGTGCTTCATATCTTTGTAATTCATTCATAACTGACATGATTGTAGCCCTTGCCTAAGTATTTTTCTAATAAAACAAACAAATCATGTCTAGAAAAAAATAGACTTTCTCTTTTTATCTCTTGCTGCTGAACTTTATTGGTAGTATATAGAAATGCTGATGCATCATATGGGTTTATTTTGTATCCTGCAACTTTGCTAAAGTTGATCATTATTTCAATGAGTTTTTTTTTAGCTGATTCTATAAGTATATCATTATATTATCTGTGGAGAGTGATATTTTTGTTTCCTCATTGCCTATTCTAATTCCTTTGATTTCATTTTCTTGTCTTATTGCTATAGCTAACATTTCTAGCACAGTATTGAATAATAATGATGATAATGCAAATCCTTACTTCACCCCTGATCACCCATTACAGATAATGCTTGCTGATAGGTTTAGATAGAAACTGCTTATCATATTAAGGAAAGCTCCACTTATTTCTATGGTCTCTTGTGTTCTTAGTAGGAATGAGTATTGCATTTTGTCAAAAGCTTTTTTTTGCATCTATTGAGATAATCATATGGTTTCTGTTGCTTTTTTTATTGATATGATCAATTATGCTGCAATTTTCCTAAGACTGAACCAGCCTTTCTTCCTGGTCTAAATTCCACCTGCTCATAGTGTATGATTCCTGTGACATATCGGTGTAATCTCCTTGCTAGTATTTTATTTTAAAATTTCACATGAATATTTATTAGGGAAATGAGTCTATAGTTTTCTTTCTCTGTTTTTTCTCTTTCTAGTTTAGATAGCAGCACCATATTTGTGTCATAAAAAGAATTTTGTAGGACTTGTTCTTTGCCTCTTTTTCCAAATAATTTACATAGTATTCGAGTGAATTGTTCTTTAAATGTTTGGTAGAATTCACTTGTGAATCCATCTGACCCTGAGGATTTTTTCTTAGGGAGTTCAATGAAGACTTGTCCAATTTCTTGTGCTAAGATACGTTTATTTAGTTATTCTATTTCTTCTTCTGTTAATCTGGACTATTTATATTTTTTGAAAATATCCTTTTTGTTTAGAATGTCAGATTTATTGGCATATAGTTGGGCAAAATAGTTTCTAATAATTGCTTTAATTTTCTCTTCTTTTGGTGGTGAATTCACCCTTTTCATTTTTGATACTGGTAATTCGAGTTTTTTCTTTCTTTTCTAAAATCAAATTAACCAATGGTTTATCTATTTTATTGGTTTCTTCATAAACCAGCTCCTAATTTTATTTATTGGTTCACGGTTTCCTTGCTTTCCATTTTATCAATCTCTCCTTTGATTTTTAGGATTTCTAATCTGGTGTTTAATTGGGATATTTAATTTGGGTTTGGTTTTTTTTTTTTTAGTTTATTTTAAATTGATGCCCAATTCATTTATCTGACCTTCTATTTTATTGAAGGAAGTGTTTAGAGATATAATATTTCCCATAAGTATTGCTTTGGCTGAATCTCATTAATTTTGTTATATTGTCATTCTCTTTAATACAATTATGAATTGTTTGTATGATTTGTTTGTTGAGCCATTTATTCTTTAGGATTAAATTATTTAATTTCCAATTAATTTCCAATCTATCTTTCCATGGTCCTTTATTGAATACAATTTTTATTGCATTATGATCTGAAAAGGAGGTATTTAACATTTTCTGCATTTGATTGTGAGGTTTTTATGTCCTAATACATGATAGAATTTTGTGTAGGTTCCATGTAATGCTGAGAAAATGGTATGTTTCTTTCTATTCCCATTCAGTTTCCTCCAGAGGTCTATCATATCTAACTTTTCAAACGTTCTATTCACCTCCTTAATTTCTTTCTTGTCTATTTTGTGATTAGATTTATCTAGTTCTGAGAGGGGAAAATTGAGGTCCCCAACTAGTATAGTTTTACTGTCTATTTCTTCCTATAACTCATTTAACTTCTTTTAAAATGTGCATGCCATTACCATTTGCTGCATATGTATTTAGTATGAATATTACTTTATTGTCTGTGATACCTTTTAGCAAGATATAGTTTCCTTCCTTATCTTTTTAAATTAGATCTATTTTTGTTTTTGATTTGCCTGAGATCATGTTGCTACCCTTGATTTTTTTTACTTCATCTAAAGCATAATAGGCTCTGCTCTAGCCCCTTATCTCTACCTTGTGTGTGTCTCTCTGTTTCAAATGTATTTCTTGTAAGCAGCATATTGCAGGATTTTGGTTTTTAATACACTCTGTTATCTGTTTCCACTTTATAGGTGAGTTCATCCCATTCCCATTTCCATTCCCAGTTGTGATTATTAACTATGTATTTCCCTTCATCCTGTTTTTCTGTTTCTCTCTCTCTCTCTCTCTCTCTCTCTCTCTCTCTCTCTCTCTCTCCCTCTCTCCCTCTCTCTCATCCCTTCTCACTAGCATTTTGTTTCTGACCACTACCTCCCCCAATCTACCCTGGCTTCAATGTGCCCCACCTCTTTTAAACTCTTCCCCCCTACTGCTCTATAGAGCAAGGTAGATTTCTATAACCAACTGAGTGTATATGCTATTCCTTGTTTGAGCCAATTCCAGTGAGAGTAAGTAAGGTTCAAGCACTCCATCCCACCCCCATCTCTCCCTCTACTGTAAAAGTTTTTCTGAGCCTCTTCATGTGAGATATTTTTATCACATCCCACCTCTCCCTTCTCCCAGCATAATCCTCCTTCTTACCCCCTAATTTTGGTGGATTTTTATATCATCTCATCATAACCAATTTATACCAGCACCCTCTGTCTGTCTGTCTACGTGTATTTCTTCTAACTGCCAAAATAGTGATAAAATTCTTAAGTTACAAGTATCATCTTCATATGTAGGAATGTAAACAGCTTAACCTTATTGAATTCTTTATGATTTCCCTCTCCTGTCTACCTTTCTATGTTTCTCTTTAGCATTGTATTTGAAAATAAATTTTCTGTTCAGTTTTTATCTTTTCATCAGGAATGCTTGAAAGTCTTCTACTTCATTGGATGTCCATTTTTCCTCTGAAGGATTATACGCACTTTTACTGGGTAGGTGATTCTTGGTTGTAACCCTAGCCTTCTGGAATATCATGCCAAACCCTCCTATCCTTTAATGTGGAAGCTGCTAAATTCTGTGAAATACTGATGGTGGCTGATTGCAGTATTTTCTTATTGACCTGAGAGCTCTGGAATTTATCTATAGTATTCTTGGGAGTTTTCATTTTGAGACCTCTTTCATAAGGTGATTGGTGAATTCTTTTTTTTTTTCTATTTTACCCTCTGGTTTTAGGATATTGGGCAGTTTTCCTTGATAATTTCTTGAAATATGATGTCTGTGATGTCTCCATTTTTTCATTCTTTTGATTTTGTTTTATTGTTTCTTGATGTATTATGGTGTCATTAGCTTATACTTGCCCAATTCTGCTTTTTAAAGAACTGTTTTCTTCAGTGAATTTTTGTACATCTTTTCCCATGTCTTGTGCTTCCTTTATTAAGCTGTTAACTTTTTTTCATAATTCTCTTAGATCACTCTCATTTCTTTTCCCAATTTTTCTTCTACCTCTTTTATTTGATTTTTTTAAAAAATTCTTTTTGAGCTTTTCTAGGACTTTTTCTTTTGGGGATCCTGAGACCAATTTACAGTTTTCTTTCAGGTTTTGCATGTAGGCATTTTGACATTGTTGTTCTCTTCTGAGTTTGTGTTTTGATCTTCCCTGTCACTATAGCAACTTTCTATGGTCAGGTTCTTTTATTATTATTATTATCATTATTATTATTATTACTATTACTATTATTATCTCATTATTCCAGTCTATTTCACGACTTTTATGATAAAATCGGGCTCTGCTTCTATGTGGGAGATTTCACTGTCCCAAATTTCTTGTGTGGGGCTACAAGGCCTCATTGCTGGACTGCGTTGGAGCTGTTGACCCTCTGTGTGAGGCTACAGCACAGGGCACAGGGCCTCACCACTGGGCTGTCCTGGGGCTTGGGACCTGGCTGATGGCTTGCCTGTACACTGCCTGCAATGGACTGTACTCCTCCTTGACTCTAGTGAGACAGGCCTTTCCTGCTGATGCTCCAAGTCATTTTGGGCTAGAAAACTGTCTCACCCCATCCTTTTGTTGTTCCTGCTACTCCAGAATTCATTTGGAGGCATTACTATATAATTGTTTGGAGATAAATTTGGGAGAATTTAGGCAAATTCCTTCCCTACTCCATGTTCACCTTTGAAAAGCTCAAGTCTCATAATCCCAACCAGACTGTGAGGTCCTGAAGGTCAGCGAATTTGTCCTATTTGTTCCTATAATCTCCCTTACCCAGGGCATGAAATACTTACCAATTGTCTGACTTTCAATTAGATATAGGAAGCAATCTCCACTTTTTATAGTATACAAACAGATATACATAGATATATAAGCTTCAATCTGCATTCTGAGTCTTTCACCTCCTTATTTGAAAGTGGATAGCAATTTTGATCTGAATTTGATTTAGAATTTTAGTCCCAAAAATGAAAATTCCTAGAAACATCATAGCCAAAAGCTAGAGCTTCTGAGTCAAAGATCAAGTACTTCAAGTAGCAAGAAATAAAGAATCCAAGTACTAAGGAATCATACTCATTATTACACAAGATTTAGCAGACACCACTAAAAAAGAGATTGGAGAACTTGTAATACAATATTCCAGAAGGCAAAAGATATAGACTTACAACTAAGAATAACTTGCCAGGAAAACTATATAATTATATAACAGGGAGGTTGGGAAAGCAAGGGAGATATAAGAGGTAAGGAGGGACTAGGAAATGAACTTTAAGGAAATAGAGGACCTTCAAGCATTCCTAATGAAAAGACCAAAACTAAAGAGAAACTCTGAAATACAAATGCAAGAAGAGTCAAGAGGAACATAAAAAGGTAAATATCAGAAAGCCATCATAAGAGGCTAAAAAAGAATGAACTGTTTACATGCTCAGAACCCTGTTATCACCAGGAGTCATAGAATAGATCAAATAAGATAAAGAGTCTTAGAGCAATTGTGTCATGTTTTGATGATCTTAAGAAGAAAAAAAGGAAAGAAAAAAGAAAAAGAATATAGTAATTGTAGGGTAAGGGTGGGGAGGAGATATTGGAAGCAAAGGTGTTTTTTTTTGTCTTTTTGGAGGGGGGAAGGCCAGGCAATTGGGGTTAAGTGACTTGCCCAAGGTCACACAGCTAGTAAGTGTTAAGTGTCTGAGGTCAGATTTGAACTCAGGTCCTCCTGACTCCAGGGCTGGTACTATACTCACTGCACCACCTAGCTGCCCCAGGAAGCAAAGTTCTAATGCCAGCACTTTCTTAGTTCCAGTTTGATGGGCTGAAATGAGACACCAGGAATGATGATGCACTTAGCAAAAGGAATGAATGGATGAAATAAAGCATGTACTAAGTGCTTACTATATACAAAGAACTGTGCTAACCACTAGAGATACAAATGAAAAGACAGTCTATTCTCAGGGAGTTCACATTGTAGTGGCAAACAAAATAGAATTTTTTGCTGTTTTTCTGGATTGAGTTTTAGCTAATCAAGTACCTTTGTGCCTCACCTTTGACTGTATCAAGAGTCTTTGATTGGAAACAGTATACAAGGATTCCTTAATAGGCCTAAGGGAGTTTGAAGATCTTCCCTGCCCTTAATAGGCCTAAGGGAATTTTAAAATCTACCTCACCCCTTAATAGAATGAACAAAATCACATGGGAGGCCATGGTGTGAGGAGTTTACAAAAATGGTAGAATAGGAAGGAACAGATAAGAGTACAAGCAGTGCTGGGAGTAGGCAGAACTGAGACAGAAAATGTCTGTTGATCTGTTAAATCCTCAGACAGAGGCCCTGTCTGTTGTTCTATATTGATCCTCAGACAGAAGCCCTGTCTGTTATTCTATATTGATTTCTCAGATAGAAATTGAATTGAGATGATAGTGCCGGTGATGTGTGCAAATACTGCTGTAGCCCTGTTAAGCTTTATTTTCCTAGAAACAGAAACTGTGGAGAGCTTGGAGTGGAGCAGTCCCCATGAAGTGAGATATGGAACAGGAGCAGAGAGCTGCCTACATGTGAATCCAGGCAAGTGGTCAACCCGTGGAGGAAGAGCCATGTGGTTTGGAAGCCACCCTCGAGTCAAGATGAAAGAGGACTTTACTTTGGACACTCTGTATTGACTGAGGAGATTGTAACTTACTGTGACCTAGGGGTGGATGGTGTTTGTATTTTCTGTTACCCCCTAAAAATGACTATAAGATATACTGAATGATATGTTTTATTTAAGACTATGTGGCCACTTTAGTAATAAGCTGTTATATTATGTTGTTGTGAATGTTATGCTTTAGTTTCTTGAATGTTATGTTTTAGTTTATTGCTAAATAAATAGATAGTTCATTATACTATGAGATTAGACCCTTAAAGTTATTCACAGCAGTAATTCTCAGGAGAGCTGCCATGATTGGCTTTACATAGTGGAAGAGACAATAGATATGGAAAGTTTTGGTTTCAAGTTAGAAAAGTTCCACAGTTCTTAGGATTCAGTGACAAAGCAGGTGTTAATTCTTATTTTAATATCATTTCCACTGAGAAACCATGTTAGTTTCTGACACTGAGCCATCTGACACTGTCAATAAGGTCCACTATGCCCTAAGACAACAAGGTTATTCAACAAAGACACAGAGGTACTTAGCTTCTCTGAATGTAGCCCCGCTCTTTTTCTATATTGAAATGGGTCTGATTAGCAGTCAGTCAACTAGCATTTTTAAGTACCTACTATGTTCCAGGCACTGTGCTCAATGTTTGGGATACAAAGAAAGGCAAAAAGCAAACTGTCCCAGTTCTCAAGCAGTTCATTGTCTAATGGAGGTAGACAACATGCAAATAACTGTGTACAAATAATATATATACAGGATAAATGGGAGGGGGTATGATCTCATAGGGAAATCACTAGGATTAAGAAGGACTAGAAAGGGTTTCTTGCAATAAAACTTTAACTGAGACTAGAAGGAATCCAGGGAAGCTAGGAGGCAGAGATAAGAGTGAGAATTCCAGGTTTGGGGAACTGCCAGTGAAGATACTTAGAGTCATGAGATGGAGTGTTTTATACAAAGAAAAGTGAGGAGGCCAGTATCATCAGACCAAAAAGTACATGGAGTAGAGCAAAGTGTAAGAAAATTAGAAAGAAAGGGAGGGACCAGATTACAAAAGGCTTCAAAATCCAAACAGAGGACTTCATATTGATCCTGAAGGTAATAGGGAGACATTGAAGTTTATTGACTATATTGCAATATGGTTAAATCTGTATTCTAGGGAGATCAAATTGGCAGCCAAGTGGAGGATAAATTGGAGGAGGGGAAAAACTTAAGGCACAGAGACCAAGAGCAGCAAGCTATTGCAGTAGTTTAAGTGTGAGGTGATGAAGGTTTGAACCAGAGTGATGACAGTGTCAGAGGAGAGAAGGGGGAGCATGTTATGCTGTAAGAATTGAAGGGGATAGTTTCAGAAAAGCCTGGGAAGACTTGTGCAAACTGATGCATAATGAAGTGAGCAGACCCAGGAAAACAGTTTATACAAAAACAACCACATTGCAAAAGCAAAGTGAAAAACTTAAGAACTCTAATTAATATAAGAACCAACCACAATTCTAGAGTGCTCATGATGAAACATGCTTCCCACTACCTCCAGAGAGAGAGATGATGGACTCCAGGTGCAGAGTGAGATATATTTTCAGGACATGGCCAATTCAGAAATGTGTTTTGCTTGACTATGTATGCTTGTTACAAGGGCTTTGATTATCTTTCTTTTTCAATGGGCAGGGGGCAAAGGGGGGGAAGGAGAGAGTAGAAGGAGAAAGTAGAAGGAAGACATGGAAGAAGTGAGCTTTTGTTCACTGAAAAAAAAATTTTTAATGTAATAGGAGGACTGGTTATTTCTCAAATACATAAAGAACTTTGTTAGACTTATAAGAATAAGAGTCATACTCCCATGGATAAATGGTTAAGGGATATGACAGGCAGTTTCTTGATGAATAAATCAAAACTCTATATAATCATATTGGAAAATACTCTAAATCATTAATGATTAGAGAAATGCAAATTAAAACAACTTTGAGGTATTTTCTTACACCTACCAGATTGGCTAAAATGATAGTTGTCCTTTGATTGGGGAATGGCTAAATAAACCATGATATATGATTGTGATGGAATATTATTGTGATATAAGAAATGATGAGCCAGTTAATTAAAAAAAAAACCATGGAAAGACTTGAATCTATGAAGGAAGATGCTATCTACCTCCAGAGAAAGAACTGACTAATAGAAATATGCCAAGTATGGTCCTACATAGATGTATATGTGGGGGGGAGGGGAAGAGAGGAGGGGAGGGAGAAAAAAAATGAAATAAAAAGTACACAGCAGAGAACAAAAGAAAACCTAGAAGGAAGCACAGAAAAGCTGGGTAGCTTTGAAAACAATGTGTAGTGTTTATTATGTAGATTTTCTTGATATGGAAATTTATTATTCTACATTGAATCCTCTCTTATTTTCTGCTGTGTACATGTAAATGTTCTTTTTTTTCTTTTCTCATTTTGTATTCAATTTTAAAATGAATTTTTAAAATTTTAAAAAGTAAAAAGAGGACTGGAAAAATTTCTGGACATTCCCAGTTCTGTGACTGCTCAGTGATTTTTATGTTCACCATTGCCCTCTGCTGCCAATTCCCCAGTTTGTTTTTCTAAAGAAGGGCTCTGTATTTCATAGGCAGAATAATTATGCCATTGGACTGGATGACTTTCAAAGGTAACTCTTCTTTTTCAATAACTCCCAATGAAAATAGACTTGGAAGGTTTGATGCTTAAATAGGCATAGCCCTGGGGTATGGATAAGACCCATACAGCTTTTCTTAGCTGTCCTATTGCCACAAGCTAAGATAGCTCTTGTCCAGATCTCCTTTCCAACTTTCCAATGGATGTGCTATGAACAGGACTTTTTTTTAATTTATTTGTTTATTTTTAGTTTACAAGATTCAATTCCATAGTTCCTTGAGTTTCAAATTTCCCTTCCCTCCATCCCTCCACCCCCCACTATGGCATATAGTCCAGTATAGGATCTGCAATTACTTTTACAATAGATATTAGCCAAATTACAAAGGTGTATTGTACTAGATGGGATGGAAAATGGTAAAGAAGAAATAAAACCAAACAATGAAAAGAAAAAGATCAATTAGTTTGCTTCCATCAGGATTCAAGCTCAGTTCTTTCTAGTTGTTTCTCTGGATGTAGGCATCTCTCGCCTTCATGAGTCTTTAGGGATTGACTTATATCACTGCATTGCTGAGAAGAGTCCAGTCTGTCATAGTTGGTCATCACACATATGTTGTGTCTGTGATTGTATACAAATTTCTCCTGGTTCTACTCTTCTCACTCAACATCAGTTTGTATAAGCCTCTCCAGGTAAATATGAAAACCGTCTCCTCCTCATATATTATGCCACAATAATATTCCATTACATGCATATATCACAACTTGTTTAGCCATTCCCCAATTGATGGGCGCCCGTTTAATTTCCAATTCTTTGCAACCATGAAAAGAGCTGCTATAAATATTTTTTTACATATGGGTCTTCCTCCCTCTTTTATGATCTCTTTGGGATATAACCCAGAAGTGGTATTGCTTGGTCAAAGGGTATGGAATTATTTATAGCTCTTTGGGCATAATTCCAGATTGCTCTCCAGAATGGTTGGATAAGTTGACAACTCCACCAGCAATGCATTAGTGTTCCAATTTGCCCACATCCTCTCCAGCATTTGTCATTTTCCTTGAACAGGACTTTTTAACTGTACAACATTCTTAGTCCTAGTCCTATCTCTATCTCATAGAAGATTCAAATATCCAAGTCTTTTTTTTCCTCCACATTCTCCATATGACATCAGATTCATCTTTCAAAATCAGTGTTTTCACCATGTTATTTTTTACAGCTCAAAAATCCTCACTGGTTCCCTGATGCCTCAAATATAATCACTCGATTTATCAAAAATCATTTTCAAGTACCTACCCTGTGCCAGGTATCATGTTAGGCCCTGGGAATGCAGAAATAAAAATTAAACCTCCTCTGCCCTCATGGAGCTTACATTCTCTCAAGATATAACATGCATATACATAATTCCTTCAATAAAATCAGACAAGGGGCATAGACCATTATCTAACACCATATACCAAAATCAAGTCTAAATGGGTGGATGATCTAAGTATAAAAGCTGATACTGTAAGCAATCTGAGAAAGCAAGGAAGAGTTTACCTGTGAGATTTATGGAGAGGGGAAGACCTTATGACCAAACAAGAATTAGAGAGCATTATAAAATGCAAAATGGATAATTTTGATTACATTAAATTGAAAAGCTTCTGTACAAACAAAGCTTATGTAACCAAGATTAAGAGGGAAGTGGAGAATTGGGAAAGAGTTTTTATAACTAATGTCTCTGATTAAAGGCCTCATTTCTAAAATATACAGTGAATTGAGTCAAATCTATAAGAATACAAGTCATTCCCCGATTGATAAATAGTCAAAGGATATGAACAGGCAGTTTTCAGAGAAAGAAATTAAAGATATCTATAAGCATATGAAAAAATGCTCTAAATCACTATTGATTAGAGAAATGCAAATCAAAACAACTCTAGGGTAGCACATCTCACCAGTCAGATTGGCTAAGATGACAAAACAGGAAAATGACAAATGATGGAGAGGATGTGGAAAAATTGGAACACTAATGCATTGCTGGTGGAATTGTGAATTGATTCAACTATTCTGGAGAGCAATCTGAAACTATGCCCAAAGGGCTACAAATAATTTCATACCCTTTGACCCAGCAATACCACTTCTAGGGTTGTATCCCAAAGAGATCATAGAAGTAGGAGGAAGACCCATATGTACAAAAATATTTATAGCAGCTCTTTTTGTGGTGGTAAAGAACTGGAAATCAAGGGGATGCCCATCAATTGCGGAATGGCTGAACAAGTTGTGATACATGAATGTAATGGAATACTATTGTGCTATAAGAAACAAGGAGCAGATGGACTTCATATTTACCTGAAGAGGCTTATACGAACTGATGCTGAGTGAGAAGAGCAGAACCAGGAGAAATTTGTACACAATTACAGGCACAACATATGTGTGATGATCAGCTTTGATAGACTGGACTCTTCTCAGCAATGCAGGGTTATAAGTCAAATCCAAAAGACTCGTGATGCAGAGAGATGTCTACATTCAGAAAAGGAACTTTCTAGAAAGAACAAAGTTTGAATGCAGATTGAAGCAAACTATCTGCTCTCTTTCTTTTTCTTGTTTGGTTTTGTTTCCTCCTTCCCATTGTTCATTCCATCTGATACAATCCTTCTTTATAACCTAACGTCTAATATAAAAGTATTATAGACCCTATACTTGATTGTATGCCACCATGGTGAAGAAGGGGAAGGGGAAGGAAGGGGAGAAAATTTGAAATGCAAGGAATTATGGAACTGAATCTTGTAAACTAAAAGTAAACAAACAAACTAATAAAGACCAAATAAATAAATAAATGAAATCAGACAAGGCAGTTTTTTAATAGCTAGGTAGATCAGCAAAGGTTTCACATAAACCAAATGCTGAAGGAAAAAAGGAATTCCAAGAAGTAGAGGTAAGGAAAAAATGCCTTCTAGACACAGACGCTAGTTTTTGAAAAGGCACAGAAGATGAAATGGTGCCCAAGGGGAAGCAAGATGGCTGATCTGGCTTGAACCACAGAGTGAAAGAAGAGGAGTCATGTGAAATAAAGTTGGAATGGTAGGTTGGAGCCAGGCTGTGAAGAGCCAAACAGAGTTTATATTTGATCCTAAAGGCATTAGAGTTTATTGAGTAGAAGAATAATATGGTCAGACTTAATGTTTTTATTTCTATTTTTTCCTTTTATTTTTTTGTTATGTTAATACAAATTTATAGAATAAAACAAGCATTTCCCCAAAATAGTACAATAAAAGTTGAATATACATGAAACTGCAAATCTATGCACGACTCGATATTCCTTTCAAACACACAACAAAATTATCATATAAATTTCTTTTTTTCCCCTTTTTTTCTACCCTATCCCTACCCCACCATAGAGATAGTTACCAATAGACACAAATAGGCATATATGTGTAAAATTATTCTTATACATACTAACATTTATCAGTTCTTTCTCTGGATGCAGATAGATTCTTCATATGTCTTTGATGGTTAATTTGGTTGTTTATAATGGTCAAAATAACTCAAAGTCATTTTTAAAACAACATTGTTGCTACTGTATACAATGTTCTCCTAGTTCTGATCATTATGCTCTTCATTTTTCATGTTTCCATGTTTTCCTAAGATCGGTGAGCTTGTATAGTACTCTTATAGTACATTAGTATTCCATAAACCACAACTTTCAGACTTAAATTTCAAAAAAAAAATTTTTTTTAGCAACTATATGGAGCATGGATTGCTGGGGAAAAGACTTTAAGTGAGGATGAGAGGTGACGAGGACCATGTGAGTAAATACAAGATGATAGATGAGAGACATGTTGTGAGAGAGATGAAGTCACAGAGTAATAATAAGAACCAAGGGAACCAAAAGGAGCCTCATGAGTCATCTAGGCCAACCTCCCATTGGTTACAGAAATCCTCTCTACAGTCTTACTGACAGGTTGTCATTCAGCCTCTGCTCGAATACGCCCAGTGAATAAATCCTAAGCAAATCTGTATATATGTCAATGAAAATTAAAAAGAAATTTTGAATTTTAAAAACAAAAACATTAATTCCTCAACCTGTCACTCAAAGTCATCCCTAGTCTGACCCCAGCCTACCTTTGTTTTCCTCTTCATAAGCCTCTCCCCTCTAACCAGACTCGTTTATTTGCTAGCCCCAGTCTCATGCTGTAGCCACCATCTAGAATTTCATAACCCTCCTCTTAGCCACTTCATCGCCTATCTGATTTGCAAAGCCCAGCTCCAGGCTTAGCTCCTCCCTGAAATCTGTCCTTCTCACTCCTGTCCTTGATCTCTCCCTCCTCTCATTCTGTACAGCATCTATTGCCTGTAATCCTCACCTGATACTGAGTATGTATTGTTTTATGTCATCACTATTTTTGCATGTGTCCATATCTTAGCCCCTGGCTCTTCTCCCTCCTACTATTAGCACCTTGATGGAAGGCAAGGATTCTGCCTAACTCAGCTCTGTCTTTCCCAACATGGAGCAGACCAAGGAGCTTTGCAGGTGCCCACTCCACACATGCTTCTGCTGCTGAGGTCACTTAACTTCCCTTGGCCACAAACAGACTAGAGTAGGTGGTCTCTAAGGTCTCCCTCTATGATCCTATGATTATAACTGGGAAACTCTTTGAGCAAAACCTCCCTGCTTTCATTCTTAAATGCTTTCATTTCAAAAAAAAACCTCCCTGCTTTCATTCTTAAATGAAAAAACCTCCCTGCTTTCATTCTTAAGGTGGAGGATTGTAGCTGTTCTACTGTAGAATTGTAGATTGTAGCTGTAGAATACAATATCAGGCAAGCTCAATGTGTCAGATGGTTTGGCTTCATTTTTTTTTTGCTTTTTTTTTTTTTTTTTGGAGGGCAGTTGGGGTTAAGCCACTTGCCCAAGGTCACACGGCTAGTTTTTGTGTTAAGTGTCTGAGTCTGGATTTGAACTCAGGTCCTCCTGACTCCAGGGCTGATACTCTATTCACTGCGCCACCTAGCCACCCCTTGGCTTCATTTTTTTTTTCTGTTACAAGGGAAAGTTCAAAGAAGTGGGAGGATTTTGTCTGGAAATTACTATGCTATAGAGACATCTACAAAACTTTTTTTTAAATTCAGAGAAAAGTGAGGTGGGACTGGGGGAGGAGAGGGGAAAGCAGAATATTGAAAATGGTGCTTATGAAGAAAGAAATACTGCCTGAACCATTATTGTAAGACATTTTCTCTTGGAGTCCACTGAAGTTTGAATGTTTTTCTTGATGAGATCTGTATATGTTTATGTTTTCAAGGATCCAGGTGGTCATTTACACAACAGGTATAACTGTTTTGTGAAAGCAAAGAGGACAAATAAGTAAACACAAACTACCCAAACAGAGCAAGGCCATCAGGCTAGCCAAGGAATTGGCCTTCTTTTTACTATGGAGGGGGTGGTGAGGGGCTATATAGAAACAGACTTTCCATGGGTGCTGGTAAGGAAGGAGAACTGCACACACACTGCTGTTTCTAGGGCTTGGGAATCCAGAATCCAGCTTCCTCTTCATCGGCCTAACTGGACAAGTGCTGTAGGGCTCAAGTTGGAGGCCCCCAACATGACCTTCCCCAAGGCTCTGCACAAGCAGCCAATTCCTTCCAGCATTCAGAGCCTATTATGGGCTCAGGGTGTGCAGAGAGAAAAGAAGAGGAAGGGGAGATATAGATACCCAAACCCATAACACAAGTACAAGGCAGGGCACAATCAGGTACAAAGGTGAGGTCCAGAGACAAGAGACACCCTCGCTGCTGTCCAAAAGCTTAGAGATGTTTATAACTGGACTAAACATGTGCAGCATATCCAGAGAAAGTCAGTGCAGCATTAGGGAGAAGGGAAGAATAGAAAGTCTAGGTGAACCCAAAGACACATTTCTAACCCACAATAATGATATGTTAACTCACCTATAAATAGCATACTGCTTTACAAAACACTTTAAATTTGTTTTCTCATCTGTTCCTCACCACAAACTATAAAATAAAAGCTATTATCCTCCTTGTATAAAAGAGGAAACTGAGGCTCCCAGACTGGTGAAGTGACTAATCTTCATAAGCTAATTGCACTCAGCTAATGTGCCCGGGGATCTGAATGGAGGTTTTCCTGACTTCAAGCCTGGGACTCTGTCTGCTACATAATGACACCAACCTGCTCTGATCTGAGACACTCCCTCCACCAGACCTTTATGAAATATCCAGCAAAAATTAGGAGCAATATGGACAAGGCAAGAAGCTCCATGACTAGAGCTAAGCTATAACCCATGAATGTTGACATCAAAGAGACAGGTTCCCCTTGCCTATCAACATGATGCCTGAAACTGAGACTCCAAACAGATTTTCCTCCAGAGTCTTCTTTTGCTGGGTGCTGGAAGGAACGTTTGGGTGCTATTACAACACACTTGGTTAAGATTATCTCCCAGGCCTTTACATGCAAGTCTATGCTCTTACATCTGTTAGAAGCTCAGAGCCCCCAGATAAGATACCATTGGGAGAGGTATTAAAAGCCTTTGCAGCATCCCATGATTCATATCCTAAAACATTATTCCTCAGGCTAATGCCGAGTTATCAATCTCAAGCATCTCCAATTAACAGCCTCGTCACTCATCCTCAATGATCTGAAGAGAAAGGAAAGATTAATGTTGTTTTAAAAGCTGCTTTCATCCCTCCACTGGATTTGTTCTCAGATGCATCTGTGTTTCTTTTAGTGAAGGAGAGGCTGGGATAATTCTGGGGCTATTCTGCCTTTCTACCACCTTTGATCATGGAGCATCCCTAAAAACCTTTCACGAAGCTTGTACATCAGACCTCTCTGAGCAGCCCTGAGATGGAGGCCTGATCTACCAAGCTAGAATCAGACATGCCTTTCAGAAAACAAGATTTCTTCTGTACACCACCTTCAGAACAAAAAAAAAGGGTAAAGGGGCAGATAAGGTGATGGCAGGACGTAATAGAAATGAACATGCGGGGGTGTCTCTTCATTCCTTCCAAGCCTCTATGTATCATAGTATTAGCCAGTGGTAATTGAAGTTTAAAGTAGGGCTTCTCTA
Source organism: Gymnobelideus leadbeateri (assembly GCA_011680675.1). Classification (NCBI taxonomy): domain Eukaryota; kingdom Metazoa; phylum Chordata; class Mammalia; order Diprotodontia; family Petauridae; genus Gymnobelideus; species Gymnobelideus leadbeateri. The sequence goes on along the minus strand of WOXC01003546.1, from coordinate 152,266 downwards.
TGGCATCTGCCCAAAGTGCCATGGAAAGGTACCAGGAATGCTCCTCTAGCAAAATTTCCTCCCCAATAACCTGCTCTTGCTGCCTTTCTGGTGAAGAGCATTGCCCTCCTTGGGGCTCACCTCAGGATGAATATCAATCAGATAGTCTCCTCCTTGGCTGAAAGAATGTCAGAGTGTGGGAGGTCACTGGGGCCTGAGGAGGAGGTGGAATAGCTATGAGAGCATAGGGAGAGGTCAGGTGGGTAGGATAGGCTGGGCTGGGCTAGGGTGAGGTAAGGTAGGGTGTGATCAAGTGGGCTGGGGAGTAGAAAGCAAAGGGTGTCAAAAGGGGTGAAGTTTAAAAACAAACTTTAAAAGTGTGTAGGGAAGGAGGCTGGCATGGTGGAAAGGGTCCTTCCTGGATTTGGAGTTCAAGGACTCAAGTTTGAATTCCACCTCTGTGGTCGTTTAACCTCTTTGGGCTTCAGGTTACTTCTCTGGGAAAATTAGTGGGTTGGACTAGATGGCCACGAAGGTCTCTTCTAGTTCTAGATCTAGATTCTACAACTGGGATAACTCTGAATATGAGACCCTATAGGATTCTATATGTCTGCTGAATCATCAATGATTAAATTAAATGTAGGATAATTAGTTTAAAGCTAAAATGGACCTCAGAGACCCTCTAGCCCAAACTCCTCTTTCTACAGATGAAGAAATTGAGGCCTGCAGAGATTAACACAAGGTCATATAGGTAATAAATAAGTACTGTGGCAAGATTAAAACCTGCTTCCATATCCAGAGCTCTCTCCTATGCTGTCCCTCCTTCTGACATCATCTCTTCTCTTTGTGTTGTGTGTTTTACTGCACTCTCTTTGAAAAGCAACAGAGCATTCAGTGCAACTATCTGGTTAATTCTGGATTCAAGAGAACATCTCATTCCCTGGCCATTTTTATTAGAAGTGAGGTAATGCCAAAATGAGAACTACATGCCTGGGCTCTGGAATAGCAGGCCCAGAATTAGGCTATAGAAGAAATCACAGGGGCTTCATTTTAGGGCTCACACCTGTCAGTCTTACCCTTCTTACCTTCTTCTTACACTGTGAGCAGAGCCCAATAGATCACCTAACCCAACCCTCTTCCTTTCCAATTACAAAACTGAAGCCTGGAGGAAGAGATGGGACCTAGCCAAGATCACACAGTAGGTTAGTGCCACAAAATGTGTAGCCAATAGCAACCTAAGTATAAAGAGAGATAGACTCTAGATTTCAGATCCTGCAAGGAGTCCTGGACTTTCACTTGACTTGAATGCCATTAGGCCCCGGAAGTGAAGGGGTTGAATCTCATCCCACAACCAAGATAAGACCCTCTTCTTTATGAGAACTTCAATCTGAACCACACCCAAACATCTCACTTTCCTTTTTCCTTTGCCACCAAGCCCAGATCACCCAACAGCAGAAATCCACACTTTCAGTCTCCTCCACATCCTGCTCTTCCCTTTAAGTCTCTTTCAGAGATGTTATCATATTCATCCTTATAACACAGCTGGGAGGGAGGTGGGGAGAGGGGAGAGACACACACTTTGCCTCAAATATTTAAGAGGGAAATTTTCAATGCCTGGTGTCAGATGTGGCCTAGAGCCAAGATACATCAGGAAAAACTTTCATGTCTCCATCCAATAAATTTAAAAAAAAAAAAAAAACTTTCCTTCAGGAGAAAGCTTGTGGCAAAGTGACAAAGCTTGATGGGTACACCAACAAGTCCAAGCCACAAATTGGAAACACCTAAATGCATGTTGTCTCCTGACTGGCATTCTGGATGAATGGTTCCCCTAGTGTTTCACCACTGTTTTTCCTTGGCTGTCCCTCCCTGCCTCTCCTCTCCATGGTATCTCAGGCTCCCTTTCTGACTAGTCTCAATATTCTGGATGGACATTATCTTCTTTACATAACCCTATCCACCTTGTTTCCCTTTTTGTCTCTGACTCCTGTATCACTTGCCCTCCAAAAAAAAGACATCATTGGTTTCCTTGGGTTCAAAATCAAATCTCTTGGAATCTTTAGAACTGTCCCAACACCTCCACCTGCCAGTTTCAGTCTAATCTTGTGTGGGGTTCCCTCAGTGGCAGCCTTGAACATGGTCACACTTCGTTAAATCAGCAGAGTATAAAGGATTGTGTGCTAGACAAGACAAGAAGACCTGGTTTAAGTCCCATCTCTAATACTTACTGGCCGTATGACTCTAGGCAAGTCACAACCTCTCTAGGTCTCAGTTTTTTCATCTGCAAAATGAGGAGGTTGGTATACAGGGTTTCTAAGGACCCTTAGAGACCTAAATTTGTCATCCTGTATTCTTTCCTCTTGGGGTAAGCTGGGGAGAGGCCGCATGGCTTCTGACTTTGGAGTGGGGAAAACCTCAGTTCAAGACATCCTCCAACACATCCTATGTGACCATGAACACATCACTTGACCTCTGGAGGTCAGGGGATGAACTTCCTACAATTACATGTGGACTTGTTTCAGTGGAGGGAGTTTCCTAGATCAATGAAAAAGTATAGACAAAAAAAAAAAAAGACTAGGGAAAGACCACTGCCAATTTAGATGCCTATAGACAGGAGGATATGGTCATTTTTCTTTCCTTTTGGAAATGACCCCATGTACCTTAGCAAGCTCCTTACTCTGGGCCCAAACCTCAAATCTTCTTAACATTTGTTACAGCCTTTTGTCTCTCTACTCTGGAATCACTCACACCCACAACTGCTGACTGACTTCCTCCCCCCCCACCCCTTCCACCCTCACTGCTCTTGGCATTTTCAATTAGCTAATTACCACAGCAATTACTTCTCATATGCAATTTAGAACCCACGTGTAGCTGCCTTCTGGCAGAGACTTTGGGATATCTGGCTCCCCCACTGCTGCCCCAAGTTACTTTTCCTAAAATTCTTGTATTGTTAAGGGATCCACTACCAGGTTTGCCAGGGTCACCTACAGATAAGCGTGACGGGCTGGCAAGGGCACCACCAAGAATGCCTGGCAAAGACTAAAGTCAGGGTGCATGGCCTCCTCCCCTTCAATTGGAGCTGTCTTTTGCTAAATGACTAGATAATCAGCCTTTGATGCTTACTATTCCCCATTGCCTTATACTCCTCCAATCATTTTGCCACCATCTTCATTTAAAGCAAAGTGAAAGGTTCGAATTGTTTCAGCCCCAGTTGCTTTGATCTTTAAATGACCCCACGATGCGGGTTAGATCATAATCCACACTCTAACCCTGGACTACGGCCAATGGCCCAATAAAGCGACTTTGCCAGAGGCTGGAGTTGTTTTTGCATCTCCCAGCAGGCAAATTAGCCTCTGCTGCTGCTCAGTGTAAATAGAAAGTCTCTGGTCTGACTTCAGCCTAATCTGTCTGTGTGGGGGGATGACACTGACTTAATGTGGGCAATAAATACAGCTCCCTCAGTTAAACAAAATAGACAGTTTTGTGCTAATAACCTTTGAACCTCCTAGGACCCCGATGTCAATTGTATTTGTCTTAGAGCTGAGGTTTACTTCACTTTGTTTACCAAACAGAGGCTCCTCCATGAGGATAATTCAAATATATTGCAGCCACAAAGCCCATCCAAAGAGCCTCTAAAAACACCTCCCAGCCAGGGACCAGGAGCTTTCCCCAGCCTGGGCCGGCAGTAAGAGTCCTGGATCTGGAAACAAGAAAAGAGAACTGGGTTCTAGTCCTTACCCTGCTTCTAAGTCATTGTGTAACCCAGGCTAGGTTACTTAGGGCCTGTTTCTACTTCAACAAAAAGGGAATAATAATTCTTGCCTTGCTTCCTTCACAGGTTATGTTATAGAGATCAATGAGGTAACAGAAGGAAAAACACTTTGTAAGCTACTGAGTGTGTGTAAGGAATTCTTGTGATGATTCCCACCAAGGGGACAGATCTGCCATAACAACTTGGCCCTGGGAGCAAATATTTCTAGTCTGTTCCTGTCTACATTCTCTAGATGTGAGTTCCCTTCACCACTTTCTGTAGCCTAGAATCCTAGTCCAGAGCTAGAGAGAGCTTCAGAGACCATCTAGAGCAAACTTCACATTCTAAAGATAAAGAAACCAGAGAAGCTGATTCATTTACCCAAGGTCCTACAGGGTTGGTAGTGTCAGGGGTGGGATTGGAGACCATGTTTTCTTATCCCAAGGCCCGGCCCTCATGCTACCCCTACCCCCACAACATAGAATAGATTCTCTTTTAGATTCTTTTTCTTCCTATAGGAAGAAATATGTGGAAGAAATAAAACTTGGGGCAGAGTGGTTAGAATGTGGAAGTCAGAAGACTAGTTCCTGCCTCTGGGGTGAGTTCACTGTGCCTCTTTAAAAGGCAAATCCTCTCACTCCTTTGGACCCCTATCTCTCATTCATCAAATGGAGAAAAATACCTGCCTTGCCCACCTCTCAGGGCTTTTCTGAATCTCAAAAGAAATATATCTGAAAGTACATTAAAAATTTAAAAGACTCCCTAGGACCACAGAAACTCTGAGTCAAAAAGAACTGGCCAAAAGGGAAAATATGCTCTCAAAAAGTAGTAGGAGAAAAAAAAAAAAAAGTAGTAGGAGGTTGGACCAGATAATGGGGGGAAATTACTATCAGAGGGCATTAAGATTAAGTAAAGTTGATATACTATGTTTATTTGGTTTGGGAGGGGTGGAATTTGGTAAGGGGGTGAGGACTTTTACAAAATACAATGTAGTTCCATCCTGGTCCTCACATGGCAGAATTCAGAAATATCTTTTGATTTGAAGGAGGATAGGAAAAATCCTGTTAGGAACAAAGCAGGGGTGGGTGTGCAAGATCTTTGAAAGACTTCAACTGATTTACACAGGTAAAGGGTTGTTCTTATTAAGGTACTTATTTTTTTTAATTCTACAGGGATTAGGGGTTTCACTGTTGTGGAGTACCCCTCCACAAGGTAGATCATGACCCTCTCCAGTTTCCTAGTGTCTGGTTCCTGAGTTGTTGTGGCCAAAAGTGGGCCCCTCCGCAAAGCTCTTCTGGCTTTCAGAGCCCTGCAAGCACAATTGTTGCATCCAACTCCATTTAAGAAATTTTTATTGAGCATCTCCTCTGTGCAAAGAGCTACATCGGGTGATGCAGGTACCAAGACCAAAAAGGGGAAAGTTCCTGCCTTCAAAGAGCTTATATTCTACTTCAAGAACTCAGAATCACTTTCATGCTCTGCTGGGGCACTGGAGAAGGACCTTGGTGAAAATACCATAAGGAAAGAAAGTAAGGAGAAGCCCTCACACCTATGATGACTGAAGTAATAAGCACAAATAGCATAAAGGTGAAGTAACATAAGTACAAGTGTGATTTTCCCCATTTTATAGTTAAGAAAACTGAGGCCCAAGGAAGTGAAGCAAGTCACCCCTAGTCACACAGCTAACAAGTGGCAGAACCAGGACATAAACCTAGGTCTCCTGAGACCAAACACAGCACTGCTTACACACACACCACACAGACTGCCCCACCATCACCCCCAGTGAAGGTAAAGAAAGTGGTAGACTGATAAGAAAAAAGAAGAAAGTATCAACCACTCTTGAAGGATCTTCCTTTTAGAAAGGGCTTGCCCTCTCCTGCTCCAAGGACCCTCATCTGGCCTGCCAAGTTCCCACACTGTTCGTGATTTTCAGGCATCCTCCTTGGGGTCCTGCTCCCATATAAAAGCTTGGACACTGTCACCATTAGTAATCCCATTTTACAGGTGAGGGAATTAAGGCTCAAAGAAATGTCATGATTTGCCAGGGGTCATCCAACTAGTAACTAAATCTCCATTTCAGAAGGAAGCGGCAATGGTAGAACCAAACAGCTCACCTTCTTCTAAAGAACCCAGAAAAATTATTAGAGTAAGTTATTGAGCACCAGATGGGAAGACCTATCTGGTTAACTGAGAACAATAATGTTGGCCTACACCCAACATTTAGCACGCACCACAGAATACTGGAACTAGAAAGACCCTTAGAGGTCATCTAGGCCAATCTCTCATTTTAGAGCAGAAAAAGCTGAGACCTAAAGAGGACTTGTTCATGATCACAGACAGATTAACAGTTGAGCCAGGACTAGAATTTCAGTGTCTTGGATCCCAATCTTCTACTGACTGACATCGACTCCTTATCTCCTTTAGTCAAAACTAACCATGAGCCCTTTGGCTTCGGGCCTGTCTGGGACCCCAAGCCTGGTTTATCATCTCAATCAATCAATAGCCTAAGCTGGACAAATTCATCCCTGAAACTTACTAGTTAACTGACAGTGAGTGAGATAGCTGACCTCTGAGGTCTTCAGTTTCTTGGTCTATAAAAATGAGGATAGCCATCCTGAACTGGCTACCTCACAGGGCTGTGGAGAGGCTCCAATGAGATCATATTTGTAAAACACTTTGAAAACCTTCAAGCTTTTACCATGCATACTATGGATCTTACTGACCGACCTAAAGACAGGCAGAGAGGACAAGTACCCAGGAGATAACTGGCTCTATAACTAACCCTCTCTGTAACCTTGGACAAGTCACTTCCCTTGTGTGGACCTCAGTTTCCTCAACTATAAAGTCGCCCTGTCTGCTCCCAAGGCCTATCAAAGGAGATTAAAATAGGTGGTAAAACATTCCAGCAACAACCGATATTTTAAATTTGCAAAACACTTTACATTCATCATTCCCTTGGAATCACATGACAACTCAATGAGGTAGATACTGCCACCAATATTATCCCCATTTTACAGGTGTTTATAAACTGATATAAAGCTTAGGCTTGTAAGCCTCAATTTCTCTACTAAACAAAAAAAAGTTAGAGTAGATAATCAAGGGAAGGAGGGAGGAAGAGAGGGAGGGAAGAAGGGAAGGAAGGAAAGAAAAGTGGGAGGGAAGAAGGGAGCCATTAAAGCTAAAATTTAATCCAATAAAACATTCAGGAAATTAAGGTTCAGAGAAGTTTCATGATTTGCCAGGGGTCATCCACCTAGTAAATGTTAAAGGTGGGTCTTAAACCCAAGTATGAGTTTAAATGGCCTTTGGATTTGCCAGGGGTCATCCAACCCCAAGTCTAAAACTTTATTCATTGTGCTACACTGCCTCTAGAAAATTTAAAGCACCAATTAAGATGCAAGGTTCTGTAAGAACCAGTAACCTCTGCCACAGGTATGCCCACATATTGATCCACCACTCCATGCCAGGTTGGACACCAGAGCAGTATGCATATTGTCATTAATCAAGGAGTAAAACTTGACTGAACACCTGCTACAAGTCCAGCCCTAGGACATTCCTTTGGGGAAAACAGGAGATAGCTCTCCCCTCTTCCCCAAAGGGGGCCAGATACAATACACATGTGCACACAAACACACACACACACACACACACACACACAAGTACACTCACATAAACATCAAGAAATTTAACAAGGCAGTTGAATGACAAATAGTCTACATTAAGGCCAAATCATCTCAGGTGACCCCTAATGAAAAGTCTCAAATTCATTCCACTTTGTCCATGAGAGGACATAAAGCTTCTGCTATTACTCACATTTGGGGGACTGGACAATCACCTGAACTGAGTTTCACAGTTGACCTCTGCTGCAGTAATCAATTCCTGTTCACCAAGGAGGGGAAAATCCAAAGGGCATCTTCTGCCTTCTTATCTTGACCTACACCTGGCAAGCAAGAGAAATAGCTGACCAGTGAATGCTGAATCTGGCTTCTTCTGTCCAAGCCAGGTCTGGCTGCCTTGGAAGGAAAAAAAAGAAGGATACAAGACGCAGGGACAAGAAGCCAGGGCTGTAAGACCTTTAAAATGACCCTCTTAGCTGTTTATGAGACATTATCTGAGGTGAAACAGAGGAGGAGGAATAAACTTGAAGTCGGAAGGCCTGGCTGCTCTCTGAGATGCTTTGTGATAAGCACCAGTATCCGTGTTTCTGCTCAGTTTTATAGCTACCTTTAACTGCTCCATGTTTGGGATATTTTATCAGAGGACGGAAAGAGAAAGGAGGAGAGGGAGCCAAGGCAAAGTGGTTTCCTAAACAATAATCCCAAAACAACTTCAAGTGAAAAGAAACTCTTATCTGGCTATCAAGATAACATCCCTTATTTTCCCCCTTGCCACAGTGGTCTGGCACTCAGACTCCCAGATCTGGTATGTACAAGGAATTCCTGAGCATCACAATAAATTTTCAAAGGCTCTGTAACTGCACTAGCGTCCCTACCTCGGTCTGGAGGCAGACTTAAGCAAGTTATTCTGGTGTTATATCTCTACTGAGCTAATTCCTAAAGACCTAACTGAGAAAAGCACTCATAACAATGCATATTTTTCCCCAATAACCAAGTGGTCAAATAATATGAATAGTTCTCTAAAACATTCAAATATTAAACAACCATATGAAAGAAAGCTCCAAATCACTAATAACAGGAGAAATGTAAATCAAAACAACCCTGAAATTTCACCTCATCCTTCATCCTCAGTTAGCAGGCAAAGAGGACTGAAGACCAGAAAGGTCAATATTGGAGGGACAAGCAAGTTGCTGGTAGAGCTGTGAACTGGTACAACCATTCTGGAAAGCAATTTGAAATTATGCAAATAAAGTGACTAAATATCCATATTCTTTGGCCCAAATATTTCACTGCTAGGAATATACCCCATGAAGGTCACTGATTGAAAAAAAAAAAAAGACCCTATGGACACTGAAATATTTATAAGAGCACTTTTATGGTAGAAAAAAAAACTAGAAAAAAAGTCCATCAATTGGAGAACAGTTAAACAAATTGTGGGTAATGAATGTGATATAATATAATATTACTGTACTCTAAGAAACAATAAAAATGATGAATACAAAGAAGCAAGGAAAGACAAAGAAATTGATGAGGGAAAGGGAAGGAGATCGAAGGGAATAAGAATTCGTATAGCATCTACTATAAATTATTTGATCCTCACAACAACCCTGTAAAGTAGGTCCCCATTTTACAGTTGGGGAAACTGAGGCAAACAGATGTTAAGTGACTTGTCCAAGGTCACAAGTACAGTTAGCAGGGTCAGGAAAACAATAAGTACTTTGATTATGATGATGTAAATGGAAAGAATAACCACGATCAAATCAACAATATAGAAATACCAAGTGTATGTGTATGTGTGTACCGTGTGTGTCTGTGTGTATATATGCCAAAAGCATAAATACAGAGCTTGGCTTCCACTCCTTTGCAGAGGTGGGTTACTATGAGTAGAACATTCCGTATATTCAGATTGTTTTAATGTCTTAGTTTTACTGAATCTTTTCCTCTGTCCCTGCCACCTTTTTCATCTTTGTTGTAAGGGATAAGGGAGGGAAGGGTCAAATATAGGGGGAAATATAGGCAATGTTTCAAAGATATCAATAAAATCTATTTTTAAAATAATCATCTCTATTTAATTTGATAAAATGGAAGATTTGAACAATGTGTTCCCCATAGCAATTCTTTTTTTTTCTTTTTGGAGGGGGGAAGGCAGGGCAATTGGGGTTAAGTGACTTGCCCAAGGTCCCACAGCTAGTAAGTGTCTGAGGCCAGATTTGAACTCAGGTCCTCCTGACTCCAGGGCCAGTGCTCTATTTATTGTGTCACCTAGCTGCCCTCCCCATAGCAATTCTGTGAGATAAATAGTACAAGTATGGGGGTTGAGAGGGAGAAATGACTTGCTCACATTCAGTGTTTTCTTTAATTTCACTTTCTTCTGTAAATAAGGGTATTTATCACAAAAGATTCATAAGTGAAGTTTATTAAAACTAGGTTCTCCTTGTTCATCAGAACAGGAAAAACTCATGCCCCCTGAATACTTGAGATTGTGCAACAAGCCCTTATTCTCGACCTCTCCTGCTTACATGAAATCCATGTGACCAGAAACCATGCAGGGAAGGCACACAAGTAAGGGAGGGACACGTGTGGCTAGCGAACATGCGTGAAGAGACATGAGCCATGAACTCTTGTGGCTAGAGGATTCCTGTGGAGGGCATAGACCCAGGAAACATTTGAACCTCCAAACCTACAGGACTGCTAATGTTCTATAGTGATGTCATAACGCTGTTTTCAGACTCGCTCCACTGTATGCATAGCCCCTGCTGGGCACTGCTCACTGCTATTAGCTTCTGAGCTTTGTCTTTTCAGGTCTTACAAGGTGACCATTTCAGCCCCGAGCTACTAGAGGGAAATAACTAGGAAGCTCTTGCCCTTATTAAGACAAGGGCAAGCTGGCATCTCTTCAGCCATAGCTACAGATCACAAGCCAGCTGTGAAGCTCTGCTATAAAGCCCACTTCACACCCAAGATGTTCTCCAGTTTGGGAAGCAAATAAATCTGAGTCAGAAAGAAAAGCTGAGTGAAGGAGGTAAGTTCATCGTCATCTGAAACTCCAGACCCAAAATCCTGCCTTTAGAATGCTGTCAATAGCAAAACTGAAACAAAAAGCCTGTCTTTGCTGTCTCTCTGCACTTACACAAAAGCAGAATCTCCCCCCTGGTTTAACTGGTATCATAGGTGAAGCACCTGATTTGGAGTTCTAGTTGGCTAGTTGCTAGCTGTGTCATCATGGGCAAGACCATTACCCTTTCCTCAATTTCCCCATCTGTAAAATAGGAATGATAATACTTCTACTATGTACCCCATGGCTTTACTACAAGGATCAAATGAGCTAACATATGAAAGCAGATTGTAAATTATAAAGTGCTATATAAATGATTACCCCTTCTTTGATCTTCCTATTTTCCTTAACAGTTGTTAATGCCCCTTTTCATTTTCTTTTTCAGTCCATTATGGGCTTTAGCACTCTAGACATTGTTATTTCAGGATGGTACCAGTTCAGGGTTTTTTAAATTTATCTTTCATTTCTTGCTTTCATAATTTTACATGACTTTTATGGTTTCAGTTGGTAGATAAGTTCCCTATGCATCTACATGGTACATCTTTTTTCTCCTCATCCAAATTGCTTTCATTTGTGTCTTCAGGACTTAATTCTTGAATGCTTCCCATTCCACTTGGGATAACTTCCCAGTAGAACTTAACCCATAGATCCTCGATGCCCCTTCTTTGAGCACTGTGAAATCTAGTCTCTGAGGATCTAGGTGCATATCAAATTATTCTTGGTTCTCTTCTCCTTGATCATATATTCTAAGATGGAAGGTAGTTAACTTCTCTTTGATTTCTTTCCCAGAATTTCTTCATCCATAGCAAAATTTTCTAGATTCCCAAATGCAGTATTGTTTATCCACACATTACCCAATGGAAGTGAACAGTGGTGATCAAACTTAATGGTTTATGTGGTGTTCCCTATCACATTCCAGAGGCAGGCCCAGGGGTAAGCAAAAGACCACCCTATTATCAAAGCCAAGTCATTAAACTGTTGCCTTAATATCTATCTGCAGAAGATACCAACTTCTGCAGGTAAACCATTAATAGTGTCTTCTTCCTCTAATCCTTCCCAAATTTTTCTGACAGGATCTATGGATTCACATCATCAATTCTTGCAGCAATAACACTTGCTAACAAAGTTGGTGAAATAAGAGGAATCAGTACAACCCAGCTGTACTCCCATACTACTAATCCCAACTAATCCAATAAAAACCTAGAAAACATACCTGACTAAATACTGAACAGAAAATCCAAAAGAAAATCATGTCAAATTTTTTTCCAGGCCAGGGAAGCACAGGGAGAAAGACAGTGGAACAGGGACTATCTGAGAGAGCTCAGCTTAGAGCATTCTAACTCACTGGGGAAAAAAGAGGACCTAGATCAAGCCTGGAAGGGCCTGACACTGTGCAGGGAGTAGAACAGGTACAAAATGGTAGCTCTGTTGCTCATAACCCAGATCTGAGTCTTACATCCAGTATGGACTAAGGAGGCAATTGCTTCTAGAGGTGTACCAAGGCAGAGAACAATCAAGGGCCCAAGACTGTGTTCTAGGCAAGGAGCAAAACCATAAGGGAGCAGCAGCTTGTTGGTTCTGATCCTGGGAGCAGAACAGGATATCAGATCCAGCCTCCATTTCAGTCTGAAACATGTAGGAGAATAACTAGGGCAAGGAGATCAGACCAAAGGAAAATCTGCAATTCTGTCACTCTGAAGCTACAGGACCTTTTGGCTACCTGATAGTCACTGAGCCAGCAGCAATCTACTGAGACTCCAACCAGTGTCAAGCTTACAATTATTCTGCTCAGACCCAAACCTAGATCAAGGACTCGAAAAGTTCAAATCAGGAAGGGAGAGTGCACACTTCACCCTGAATCAAATCACTTTTGGGTGCACTAAAATTGTTCAGGTATCCAGTCTGAGCTATCCCTGAGATCTCTAAATAACAGAGCATTCAAAATGCATGGAAAGCAACAGGAAGATCCAAAAGAATACAAAACATGACCAAGCACAGCCCAAACATTTCCTAGAGAAGTTCAGATAACCTGATGTAAAGCCATGCATGAGCAGCTTTCCAGAAGAATGCTACTGTGAACAGCTTTTAAGGTTCTGATTACACAGTATAGTGAACACTCAGTAACAAATCAAAGCAAAACATCCACAGAAAATCAAGGTACAGCATTCACAATATTACAACTTATCATAGAAAATCACAATATAGTATTCACAACAGCTTATCATTAAAATGGCCACATAGTTTCTACCATAGTGGCCACAAAGTTTTGAACAAAGAACAGTCATCTCAAAGTACAATAGTCAAAGTCTTCCACTCATGGAGCACACTAAGTTAACTCAATCAGTCACTTATTCAGCAATCAACTACTAAGTATCATTAATCACTAAGTACAATTATTAGAAAATATACAGTCCCTCCACCCATAAGCCACTAATAAACTACAATTTCATCACTACTCAGTACCCATGGAGAGGTCTTTTCATTTTGACTGGAGGCAGGCAACTCCTACCTGAATCCACCAAACAGTCACCTGGATTCAAAGGCAGATAGCTCCCAGTTCCTTGTCCAGCTCTCCATGTAAGTCCTGCTCCACACTTAAGTTCTCAGGGTCCAGTCAATCTCAAATCCTTCACAATTTCTGTTCCCAGAAATTCAAGGCTCAACCAAGCCACAAAGTCTTAGCATCCCAGTCATCTTCTGCAGCTCATTCGAAAAATCAGAATCACCGTATCCAGCTGGAGGGTGGGGGGTGGAGGGCTGGGCTTCTGGGGTCCTCTTAAGCCCCCTGGTCTCTTCTTCAGCCTCCTGGGCTCCTCTTCAGAAGAAGCTCTGCCACCACAAGTTCTCAGGAAATTCTGACTCAGTTCTGTTTCTCTTCTTTAGCTGCTTTGCCTCCAGATGCTAGTCCCAAGAAATTCTGACCCTTCCTTTCTGGGGCTTTTCCTTACATACACATAGCATTACCTATTTCCTATTTCAGCCAACCCCTTCCTGTCACATCAGGAACAGGGGTTCATACCTTCTGTTTCTTTCACAGAGGTTTGATTAGTTACTAAGTGCTAAGGGCCTGCTTACTTGCCAATACAAAAAGAGGTCTTCAAATTCAAATTACTTTACCTTTATACTTGACTTAATACAAAGATAATTAAAAGCTTAGTATAAGAAATGCAGAATTTTGATCAAGTATCAGATTCCTTGAGAATTATGATAGACCAAATGAAAGTTAATGGTTGCATGAGACAAGAAGAAATAATAAAGTCAAAATATTGAAAAATTAAAAGAAAATCTCATATTAAAAACTGACCTAAAATTAATTAATTTTAATTTAAACTGATCAAAGAGAAATTATTTTTAAATCATTGGACTATCTGATAGGGATGACCAAAATAAAAAAGAATGTAGGCATGTTATTTCCTAAAATTATTAAAGAAAATTGCCCAGAACAGTTAGAACAACAGAACAAAGTGAAATTAGAAAGAAAAAAATAACACCTCTCACCTACTGAAAGAAACCCCAAAATGAAAATCCAAGAATATCAGGACCAAAATCTAGATCTTGGAGGTAAAAGAAAAAAAAATATATATATAGCAAGCATCCAGTAAGAAACCATTTAAGTGCTTAGTAGCCAGTCAACTTCACACAAGATTTAACAGTCATCACTTTAAAGGAATGGAAAGTTTGGAATATGATATACAGAAAGCAAAAGATATAATAAGCTTACATCAAGAATAACTTACTCTGGGGTGGCTAGGTGGTGCAGTGAATAGAGCACCAGCCCTGGAGTGAAGAGGACCTGAGTTCAAATGGTCTCAGACACTTAACACTTACTAGTCCTGTGACCTTGGGCAAGTCACTTAACCCCAATTGCCCAGATTTCCTCCCTCGAAAAAGAAAAAATGAATAGCTTACTCAGCAAAACTGAGTATTATCCTACAGAGAGCAAAAAGGACTTTAATGAAATGGGAAACTTTTAGTAAAAATACAAACCCAGGAGTCAAGAGAAACATAAAATAGTAAATACAAACAATCATAAGGAACTAAACAAGGAAAGATCAGAAGACAGATACAGAGATACACAGAAAGATAGAACATTTATTAAGTGATTACTATGTGCCAGGCAATGATCCAGGAACACAAATACATACAAAAACACAAATACAAGGAGCTTACATTGGAGACGAGTGAAGGAGTGAGTTTAGATGGATTGGACACTTCCTCAAATGAAGGCTCTGAGAAAGAATTCATCAATATGAGGAAGTCACAGAAGAATAGATATCATCCAGAGACAGAAGGGTACAGAGTCAGAAATGTCTTTTAGGGTGAAAAGGCTGCTAGGATAGAGTAAAGATCTGATGAGTCATAAGAGAATCCAGGACACAAGTGAAGGAGAAGAATGAATTGTTCACATTCTAATAGGAGATGATATGTTTCCCAAAATAGCATCAGGGGCCATAAAAGAAGTCACATAAATCACATAAGACAGAGGGCATAGAAATTGTTTTATAATGTTTTGATGATCCTAGATTTTTTAAAAAGGAAGGAGAGTCAATGACTATAGTAATATACTGCTCAATAAATCCAAAGACTCTGGCTTCTGGGATAGGAACTTACTATTTGGCACAAATTGCTTGGAACACTGGAAAATAGTATGGCAGAAACTGGGTATAGACCAAAATCTTACACCATATACCAAAATAAAATCTAAATGGGTTGGCCATCTAGATATAAAGGCTAATACTGTAATCAATCTGGGAGAGCAAGGAATAGTTTACCTGTCAGATTTATAGAGAAGGGAAGAATTTGTGACCAAACAAGAGATAGAGAGCATTATGAAATGCAAAATAGATAATTTTGATTACATTAAATTTAAAATGTTTTGTAAAAACAAAGTCAATGTAACCAAGATTAGAAGGGAAGCAGAAAATTGGGAAAGAATTTTTACCAACCAGTGTCCCTGATAAAGGCCTCATTTCTCAAATATACAGAGAATTGAGTCAAATCTTTAAGAATACAAGTCATTTTTTTAAAGTTACCTAACTGGGGGGAAAAAAAGAAAAAGAAAGGAAACATGGAGATGATCAAAGACACAGAATAAATGTTTATTCATTTAAAATATAAAAAAATACAGGTCATTCTCCAATTGATACATGGTCAAAAGATATGAATAGACAGTTTTCACAGGAAGAAATTAAAGATAATTGTAATCATATGAAAAATGCTCTAAATCACTATTGATTGGAGAGATGCAAATCAAAACAACTCTGAGGTACCACATTTCACCAGTCAAAATGGCTAACATGACAAATCAGGAAAATGATAAATGCTGGAGAAGATGTGGGGAAATTGGAACACTAATGCATTGTTGGTGGAGTTGTGAACTGATCCAACTATTCTGAAAAATAATTTGGAACTATGCCCAAAGGGCTATAAAAATATGTATACCATTTCACCCAACAATACCACTTCTAGGGCTGTATCCCAAAGAGATCGTATAAATGGGAAAAGGACCCATTTGTACAAAAATATTTATAGCAGTTCTTTTTGTGGTGACAAAGAATTGGAAATCAAGGGATGCCCATCAATTGGGGAATGGCTAAACAAGTTGTGGTATATGAATGTAATGGAATATCATTGTGCTATAAAAAATGAGGAGAAGACAGACTTCTTAATAACCTGGAGAGACTTATGTAAACTGATGCTGAGTGAGAGGAACAGAACCAGAAGAACATTGTACACAATTACAGACACATCATATGTGTGACAACTAACTTTGATAGACTGGACTCCTCTCAGCAATGCAAGGTCATAAGACAACTCCAAAAAACTCGTGATGAAAAGGGCTATCCACATCCAGAGAAAATTTTATGGAGTATGAATTGAAGCAAACTACTTGCTCTCTCTCTCTTTTTTGGTTTTGTTTTGTTCCTTCCTTTTCATGGTTCATTCGATTGGTTATAATCCTTCTTTACAACTTGATTAATGTTTAATGTGAACGTATATGTAGAATCTATATATAAGGGGGAATGGGAGAAGAGAAGGAACAGAAGAAAATTTGGAACTCAAAAACTTGTGGAAGTGAATGTTGTAAATTAAAAGCTAATTAATTAATTAATATTTTTTAAAAAAGGAAAGGGAGAGGGAAGTGACTATACTAAAGAACTGGTAGGTCAAAGAAAAAATCATGGAAACAATAGATGGTTTTATTAAAGAAAATTAAAACAATGAATCAACTTCCCAAAATTTTTGGACTATAACCCAAGCAATGTTTAGGGATAAATGTATATTTCTAAACATTTTCACCCACAAAAGAGAGAATAAATAAATCAACAATTTGTTAATTGGCTATACAGCTTTAAAAAAAACTTGGAAACCAACAAATGTTAAATACCAAAATTTAAAATAAAAGAGACTAACAAAATGGGGGTGGGGGACCAAAGGGAGGGACTGATTTAAATAAAACTAGGAACGTTTTTTGAAAATTAAATAGCCAAACCATTAAGTGATGTATATAAAAATATATGTGTGTACATATATATATATATAAATAAATATATATATTATATATATACATATAATTAAGCACCTACTGTGGCTACAAAGAAACAGAAAAAAAAATAACCAAACAACAACAAAAAAAAATCCCTGCTCTCAAGTAATTCACACTCTAATGACATTGGCATCACGCAAACAGCTATGTAAAAACAAGATATATACAAAATAAATTGGAGATAATATCAGAGGAAAGGCATTAAGATTAAAGAGGACTGATAAAAAAAAACTTCTTGCAGATGATGGTACTTTAGCTAAAACTAGAAGGAATCCAGGGAAGCCAGGAGAAGGAAATGAGGAAGAAAAGCATCTCAGGCATGGGGGAAAGCCAAAAAGAATGCTCAGAGTTAGGATGAAAGTGACCTATCTCACTAGGAAAAAAAAATATGTGTGTCAAAAGGGAAAAAAAGAAGAATTAACAGCAAATGAAGAGGAAATAAAGGAAATTATTAGAAACCTTTGCCCAATTGTATGTCAATTAAACTATCTAAATGAAATGGATGAATTTTTACTAAAACATAAAATGCCCAGATTAACAGGACAAGAAATGGAGGAATAAAATAGCCTAATCCCAAAAAAAGAAATTGAACAAGTCACCAATAAGCTCCCAAAGGGGGAAAAAAAAACAAGACCAGATGTACTTACAGGTGAATTCTATCAAATATTCAAATTACAATTTGATTATTATACATGCTATTTGAAAAAATAGGAAAAGAAAGAATCCTACAAAATTCCTTCTATGGTACAAATATGGTCTTGTCACCTAAGCCAATTATGGCCAAAACAGACAACAAAAACAATATAGACCAATATCCCTGATGAACATTGATGTAAACATTTTAAACAAACATTAGCAAAGAGATTTCAGCAATATCTCAAAAAGAATACAAACTGTGAACAAGTTATATTTATAGTTGGAATACAGATTTGATTCAATATTAGAAAGACAAGAAATATAACAAGACATTAATAACAAAAACAACAAAAATAATTTTATTACATCACTAGATGAAAGAAAAAGCTTTTAACAAGATACAACATCTATTCTTGTTTTTTACAAAATTATAAAACATAGGAATGAATGGATGTTTTCTCTAAAATCAAGAGTCAGACTTAACTAGAGACTTTTCATGTAAGACCAGGACTAAAGCAATGACGTTCATTATCATCACTTACTATTTGATATGGCACTAGAAATGCTAGCTATAACAATAATAAAATAAAATTGAGGGAATAAGTATAGGCAAAAAAGAAACAAAAGTATCATTTTTGCATATCTGTTTACTTAGAGAACCCTAAGGAGTCAATTAATTATTAATTGAAGCAAATAATAACTTGTGCAAAGTTACAGGATTTAAAATAAACCCACATAAATCATCAGCATGTCTGCATATTACCAACAAAACAGAGCAGGAATAAAATGGGGGGGCGGGAATCCACTTAAAATAACTATAGAATATATAGAATATAGAAAATACTTGGAAATATACCTGCCAAGACACAAATGGGAACTATATGACTACAACTACAAAACATTCCTTATACAAATAAAGACAGGTGAAAATAATAAGAAAAATATGAATTACTCATGGATAGACTGAGTCAATATAATAAAAATGACAGAGCTACCTATGTTAATTTAGTTATTCAATTCCGTACCAACCATCTACTAATGAATTACTTTATAAGGTTAGAAAAAATAATAACAAAATGAAATCCTGAAAAATTCTTTTGGAGGAACAAAAGGTCAAAAACTTAAGGGAAATACAGGAAAGAAAAAGTAGAAATAAAGGAGGCATAGCAGTATAGATCTCAGACTATACTACAAAGTAGTAATCATAAAAATGATTGATTATTAGATAAGAAATAAAAAGGCTGATCAGTTGAACAGATTGGTACAACATACAACGTGACCTACAGGTGGATAAACCAAAAGACTCCAGCTATTAAGGTATGAATTCATGATCTGAAAAAAAAAAAATACTTGGACAACTGAAAAGGAGTTTGTTAGAAATCAGATATAAACTAACTATTCATACAATATAATGATATAAACTCTCAATAGGTACATGACTTAGCCACAAACTATTTCATAATAAAATAGAGGAGTAAGGGAGAAATTATCTTTCAGATCTATAGAGGAAGAATTCATGACCAAATAAAAGATAGAGAAGATCACAGAAAATAAAAGAGATAATTTTGATTATATAAAATTAAAAGGATTTGCTCAAAGGCAATAAAACTAATATTAGAAGGGAAGCAGATAAACTGAGAGGGTAGAGCTTTGCAGCAAGTTTCTCTGATAAAGGTCTCATTTCTAAAATATATAAGGAAATGATTCAAATTTATAAGAACAATTCCCTAAGTGATAAGTAGCCAAAAGATGTGAACAGAACCTTCTCAAGGGAAGTAATCCAACCTACTAACAACATATTTTAAAATGGTTTAAATCATTACTAATTAGAAAAATATAAATTAAAGTACCTCTGAGGCTTTACCTCATACCCACCAGATAGACCGAGTAGATCAAAAAAGGAAATGACAAATGCTAAAGGGGTTATGGGAAATGAAGCACATTAATATAAAGGGGGGTGCTATGAACTGGTAAAGCCTTCTGGAAGTCAGGTTAGAACTACGCACAAAATATTACTAAACTATGTGTACCCTTTGAGTACTATCATTACTAGACCTATAGAAATCAAAAAAGGAGATCAAAGATTAAATTAAATCAAAGATTAAAAAAAGAGGAAAGGTACTATAGGTATAAAAATACTTATAGCAGCTTTTTTAGCTGAGGCAAAGAAGTAGAAGCTAAGTGGATAGACATAAATTGAAGTATGGATGAATAATTTATAGCATATGAAAATGATGTAATTAATACTTTAAGAAAATGGGGGGGGCAGCTACATGACACAATGAATAGAGCACTGTCCTTGGAGTCAGGAAGACCTGAGTTCAAATCCAGCCTCAGACACTTGACACACTAGCCATGCGACCTTGGGCAAGTCACTTAACTCTAATTTCCCTGCCTTCCCCCCTCCAAAAAACAAAAGAAAGAAAGAAAGAAAGAAAGAAAGAAAGAAAGAAAGAAAGAAAGAAAGAAAGAAAGAAAGAAAGAAAGAAAGAAAGAAAGAGAGAAAGAAAGAAAGAAAGAGAGAAAGAGAGAAAAAGAAAGAAAGAAAGAAAGAAAGAAAGAAAGAAAGAAAGAAAGAAAGAAAGAAAGAAAGAAAGAAAGAAAGAAAGAAAGAAAGAAATTAAGGGAATGGTTCAGAGAAACCTAGGAAGACTTGCATGAACTGATAGAAAGTGAGGTGAGAAGAACTAGGAGAATAATTTTTGTAATAACACAACATTGTAAAGATTAACAACTTTTAAAGGCTTAAGAATTCTAACTGATACAATAACCAACCATGATTCTAGAAGACCCATGATGAAACATGCTATACATCACTTAACAGAGAGGTGATGGACTCAGGGTGCTGACTTTTTTGAAGATGATCAATATAGGAATTGGTTTCCCTTAACTATGTATATTTGTTGCAAAGGTTTTGTTTTTATGTTTTCTTTTCCAATGAGGTTGGAAATGGGAAGAAGAGGAAAATAGACTTCGCTAATTTTTTAAAGTTAAAATGTAATCCTTTCTAAAGCAGCTGCTTCCTTCTCAGAGGGTCCAGCTAGCCCTATTATGAGAGTCTTGTATCTCTTGCTCAACCCAAATGTTTAATAGTTGATCTTCAGTGGCATGCTGATAAATGTTTAACAATCAGCTCTCCATTCTAAAAAAAAAATCCTATAGGACACACATTTAAGTTTAATCTGCATTTTTAACATTTCCCCTATAAATTTCTTAAGTTTAGACAATCACCAAAACAATAAATCAAGACCTGATTTGTAGCTTTTGCCAATTTCTGGGGTTTAAATGCTCTCTGAAACTTTAACAACTTGACTCTCTCAAACCAGTACAAGCAAGCTCCAGCATAGTCCTGATCTTCCCTTCCAACTCTGTAAGATATTCTTTCATCCTCAAATGTCCTAACAGGTCAGCCTGTGCTTCTTCTGATCTTTTGCCTTCTTTGTGTGTAATTTGAAGTCGTTCTTCCATTTTGCAGTGAAGAGACCTTCCTCAAACCCTTTTATCTCTCCTTCTAAGACATAGACCTGCACTTTGAGCATAGATAGCAGTTATTCAATAATGTCATAAAGATATATATCACATACTCTATTCAATGCTAATTCCCCCCACTCTCCATACTAGTGAGATCTTCAGTCCTCTGTCATTCTTGTTGGTTGTCAATTCCAGAAGCA
The DNA here is from genome assembly GCA_011680675.1 of Gymnobelideus leadbeateri. Lineage (NCBI taxonomy): Eukaryota > Metazoa > Chordata > Mammalia > Diprotodontia > Petauridae > Gymnobelideus > Gymnobelideus leadbeateri. The sequence goes on along the minus strand of WOXC01003546.1, from coordinate 131,013 downwards.
AACAGTTTTATTTATTTATAATACTCTTCTGTCTTTTCTTCCAGATGAGGCTAGTTTGCTCAACTGCCTTTGCCTGGCAATTAGCAGCTTCCTGTCAAATGCTAGATGCAAATAGAAGCAGAACCCAGCTGAAATACAGTTACCAGCTACTTTCTCCATGTTCCTCCTCCACAATCCTCTCCCGATGATAAAATTTTTCAGGCATTATAAGAAGCCTCCTTCTGTCTTTACTCTTCTCTGATTATCTCTATGTTTCTTTTCAGCTCTAACCTTTCTGGGCTCTGTGATTGCTTCCCAGTGCTAACCCAGACCATGCCACCATTGTCTAAATCTGTTTATTAACATGATTCTGATTTTCCTAAAAAGAATAGTTCTTCTTCAGTTCAGAATAAGAAGTAAATGGTAAGAGATTTGGATGTTAAAAACACCTAAATCAAAATTAGGGGAATAGGAGAGAGGGGATTGATTGTTAAAGGAATAGAATAAAACGATATATATACACACACACATATATATATACACACATATGAAAGGAGGCTATAACCAGAGTCCAGAGAAGTAGTAATGAGAATCTGTACTGAGATCAAAATTTAGAGTTGGAAAATGACTTTGAGAGGTTATGAAGTTCAACCCTCTCATTGCCATGGAAAACGAGGCCCCCAGAAGTCAAATGTCCTCTATTCATGGTATGAAAACCCCAGTTTCTTGAAGGTTATACAATATGAACACATGTCCTGAATGGTTCTACAAAATTGGAAATGCTTTGAGTATAGTCCAGTCAACAAGCAATACCTGCTCTCCAAGAATCAATCTAGCTAAGAATGGAGAGACAATTCACCAGCAGAAGGGTCACAAGGGGATGAATTGTTTGGTCATGGTAACCCACGAAACAAATAAAATTGTGGAATGGTTTTCTGTAGCCTTTTTCCACCTTTGAAGTGACAGAACAGCAGAAAAAAAGATGGATCATAGGAAGAATCACAAATGTTTTGATCACTTACAAATATAAGTATCAATACAGATATTCTGAACCTGAGAGACAGAATTGTGTAGAGGACAGGGAGCTGGACAGCAAGACCTGCTTCTGATATACTGATTTCAAGTCCTGCTTCTGATATACTGATTGTTTAATCCCAGGAAAGTAATTTACCCTCTCCATTTTCCAGGCTACTCTCCAATACTATAAATTGCAAACTGGATGCAATGCAGGGGAGACAGAGAAAGACAATTTCTTATCCCTTTTTAATGAAAAACTTCCTCACAACTAGAGCTGTCTCAAAAAGGAAGGTTGCCTTGGGATGGAAGGAGTTAGCCATCTCTTCTTCAAATGGAGACTGGAGGCTAGCTAGCACAGTGAATGGAGCTCTAGGACTGAAATCCCAGAGACCTTCATTCAAATCTGGGCTCAGACACATATTAGCTATGCGATCCTGTGTAAGACACTTGACCTCTATTTGTCTAAATTCCATCAACTATGTAGTATATACATCCTACAGTTTTGTGAGGATCAAACTAGATAAAATTTGTAAAGCATTTAGCACACAGTACTTGGCACTTAGGCTCTTAAATGTGTGTTTCCCTTTGCTGTACCCCAATAAAATGAGACAGAAGATTCCCAAGATTAAGTTTAAAAAGTGGATTTTATTACCGCGGGACTGTTGGGGTACATGGTCACCCAAATCAGACAGTGCTTTGGCACAGACATTGTGCCAGTTTTATAGAGGTTCCATAGCCAGGTTACATAAGCTGAAATTACAGTGATGTAAGCTGAAACTACAGTGATTGGTCAGTGTACATTTAAATTTCCCGCCTAGGCTGGGACTCCCACCCACAGATCAATCAGGGGAAAGAAAGGATGGGGGCAGGGGGGTTGTGCTTATTTACAAATCAATTAAGGGAGGGGAAGGTGGAGTTCTCTGCTTTACAAATCAATGAAGGGAAGGGGAAAGTGGAATTATGTCCAACATTCCCTATTCTTCCTGGATAACTAATTGATAAGAAGTTTTTCCTTACAACAGATCAAGATCTGCCTCTCAATAATTCCCACCCATTTGTTGCCTCTGGTTCTGCCCTCTGGAGCCAAACAGAACAAAGATAATCCCTCTTCCATACTTAAGATTGCTATCACATTTCCCATTCCCAAACCCTTCCCTTCTCTAGGCCAAATATCAAAAAGGCAAAAGACAGTCCCTGCCCCTGTGGAGCTTATAATCTAATGGGGGAAACAACAAGCAATCAACTGAGTCACTAAACGTTAAAGGTGGGCGGCTAAGTGGTGCAGTGGATAGAGCACAGGACCTGGAGTCAGGAGGACCTGAATTCAAATTCAGCCTCAGATGCTTACTAGATGCATGACCCTGGGCAAGTCACTTAACCTTGATTGCCTCAACAACAAAAAGTTAAAGTAATTTATCTATGGGTTACATAGCCAGTATGTGTCACAGAGCTTCCTGACTCCCAGGCCAGCTCACAGTCCATTATATCACACTGCCTCTTGTTAGTGTCATCTTTAAATAACAATGGAAACATGGCTCCCAAGAACCCAAATCATAGCAGTTTGTGAAAAATCATAAAATACTAGAGATGAAAGGAACCTTGGAGATTGTTAAAACTAACCCTCTCATTTTATAAATTGGGTGACTGGGGCTCAGAGAAGGGGAAAATCTTGCCCAAGGTCACACACCAAGTTGGTATAGTTCGTGGGGACAGAGGACAAAAGGACTGTTTTCTCCTTTTGAGGTCATGTGTAGTCAGTCCCTTTAAGGTTGACAAAATGTTTTACATTCATTATCTCATTTGTTCTATAAACCCTACAGTCTCCAAACAATTAAAATTGAGGATCACTCAGAGGACAGTGGGGAATGTGAGCAGGTAATAAAACATAACAAATAAGGAACTACTCAAAAGAAAAAATAAATAAAAGGATAATATCAAAGAAAGGCATGATTGGGAATGATGGGTTGGTCAGGCAGTGCCAATTAGGGATGATGTGCCATGTACTCTTTTGCTATTCTCACAATGTCAAGAAAAAAATGAAGAACCCCACATACATACATTGGAAGATGGTGACCATGGTCAAGGGACATGAGTGGATTGCAGTCTTCATCACGGAAGGAAACTTCCTACATTGGCATAATCGTGTATCTGAGTATGTCAAGCTCTGATCTGAACCTCCCAACACTACTATGAGGTAAAAATGAGGTACTACGGCCCAGGGAGAACAAGAGGCTGTTGAGGGTCTTATAGAAAATAAATAGTAGGCTAAGACTAGAACCCCATTCTTTCGCTTCAGTCTCTGCATTTCCCACTTGTCTTAACAGCCAGTTCCTCTCCAGGCCAGAAAAGAGAACAAATTTTGCCAAGTCTCACATGCCCTCAGCCTTGTGGGTTTGTAGTATAAAACTGAATTCAAAATGGTTGATATCCGGGTCCTGTTGACTCTGGCAAAGCCCAACTTCCTTGTTCACTGAGGAAAAGGGACCTTCCTTTTTGCCAAAGTCTCAGTGGCTCTCAGGGACCTAGGAGACCCTGACCTAGAAGCATCTTCCTGCTTCGCACCCAATGCACATAGGAGAACCAACCACAGAGATCAAAAAAGAAAAAAAGAGAGAGAGAAAAGGGAAAGAGGGAAAATTGGGATACAGCAAATCTTGCACTGGCCCAAATACAGGAAAGCAAGAGAAATAGAAAGAGACCCCTCCCCCTTTCTCCTGAGGCCTAGCACCTGTGCTGTCCAAACCCCAGCCCTGATACCCCAGCCAAGGCCACCACCACAACTACCACTCTGCAGGTGCTAGCTTTGATGAGAGAGTCAGCCCTGCTCCTCTCTCTTCCCATGGCAGCTACCTGTCCCTGCCCAACATTCCTCCCTCACCCCCAATTCCTCAGTGGGGCGGCCTGAGTCTTCACATCTATTAATTTCTCTAAAGGCTGCCCTAAATCTTTGTTCTGTTAAACAAGCTTCTTCCTCCTTTCACTAGCAGCTGAAGACTCAGCAAACATTTGTTAAGACTCGTTCCCATACAAATATTCGTGGGCTGTTTGTCTAATCATCAAGGGAAAAAAAAAATTCAACCAGGCCGCTGTGTACGGGCAAGTTGGTGCTGTGAATGAACGGGAGGGATTTGTCAGATCTCAGAGCCATGATACAGCATTGTAGGCAAATAGTAGCTTTCCAGGGCTTGATCACGTCTAGGAAAAAACCTCAGAAAGACCCCAGATTTCCAAAAGAGCATCAGCAGAATCCAACCTGGCCCGGCATGAATCTGGGAATATGACATTAATAAGAACTACCTGCTGACAACAGGCGGACTTCTTTCCCTGAGTTGTGGAGTATGGGCTTGAAGGGCAGCTAAGGGGCCAGGGTTAAAGGTGTCAGTATGGTATAGTACAAAGACCATTGAATTCAGAGTCAATTAGACCTGGGATGAAATTTTACAACTGCTACTTATTAGTTGCTTTGGGAAAGCCCCCCTGCACTTTCTAGACCTTTTTCCTCATCCGTTTTGGACTAGATAATTTCTAAGACCTCTTCTAACTCTAAAATCCTGTGGAACATAAAATCATAAAAGAGGACTAGATTTCCACAGAGACTGGTGGAGAAGGTGGGATTTCATGGGTTTCAGAAAGGTTTATTGCCCCCATATTATCTCCCTGAACCCACTCATCTCTGATTCCTAAAATGCCACCATTAGAGACTCATTCCTCTAAGTTAAGACCTTGTTTAGCCCCCATTAAATTATAATTACTCTTGGGAAAGGTGATTTTCATTTTCACTTGATTTCACTTGATTTCAGTCATTTTCACTTGAATGTGAAAATTTCGTGTCCTTTTTCAAGAGCTGTGGAGAAAGAGAGGGGCGCATTCTCCCTTTAGAAGAAGGGCACATTCTTATGACTTAGCCTGGTAAAGGTCAGAGGCTGCAGAGACAAAACTCACCTACTTCACAATTGTAGATTCTGCCAGCATTGCCTTGAGAGGAAAAGAAAGCAATGATGACCTGAGCCCCAGTAGGCCCTGCCCTGTGGCCTTGTCCCCTAGGAACAACCCATCTGACTCTGAGGTCACATTGCCCTACTTTGCCCTGATGTATAGGGAGAGGGCCCTAGGAAGAGGCTAGAAAGCAGACGTCTGCTGGTGAGGTGAAAGATTCATATTTCACAAGTCTGACAAGGGATAAATCTGTCTCAAGGAGGGACTGGCCTCCCTGAGGTCTCAAGCTTCTGGATAGAGTTCACACTGTAGCTTGGTAGTCTAAGGCATAAACCCTACAAAAATACAGAGTAAGTGAGGCCCCTTAATAGCATGGGCAGTATTCTTCCCACAAACCAGATCAGTCCTTTTGGTTCATGTAAATATAGTTCAGCAAACATTACTAATTGTCAAATACTAGGTAATAAAAAATGGCAGACCCTGTCCTCAAAGAGCTTATAGTCAAATAAGGAGATCTATAACATAAACATTCAAATGAGTATGATGCAAGAAGCTAAGGGGAGCTCTAGGCAAAGATTTCTTACCCTAGGGCCTATGGTTAAAGTGAAGAAAGAGACCAGGAAATGTTTTGTGAGTGAGGCAGTGTGATAGAATGAGTGGGAGTCAGAAGATAAAGTTTTCAGCTGAATCTCAACTCTTTCAATAATTTATTCTGTGACTTTGGGAACATCGTTTTACAGGGGTTTTTTGCCTGTTTCTTCCTCCATAAAATGAGTGTGATGGACTATAGGGAACCAATCAAGTCCATAGGAAGCCACTGTACTTCCAGCCTGAGTGAAATAAAGATACCTAGTCTAGGGGAAAAAACCTTTCTAATATGGAAGTGTTTTACATGACTTCATGTGTATAATTGATATCATATTGCTTGCCTTCCCAAGGGATGGGGTAGAGGTGGGAAGGTGAGAGAAAATTTGGAACTCAAATTTTAAAAAAATAAATGTTTAAGATTTTACATGTAATTGGGAAATATTTAACAAAATAAAGAAAAATATTTTTTCAAAAAAAGAAAAGAAAGTCTTTAACAAGGTTAGAGGCCCTTCCTATCCTAACACTCCCAAGTTTATGAATTAATTTCTAATGGTAGGAATGTAGGTACTTGTGACAGGTGGTTAAGGATATATAGGTAGAGAGCAGAGGGACCTGCTGGAACCCTCACATCATACCATATTGGTGACTGGTATATGTGTCCCTGCACAAGAAAAGCATACATGACTATCTATGTATTATGTCCAGGGGGAGAGGGGGAGAGGGGAATCTAAGCCATGCCTAGAAAAGACAATTCTCTAAATGGACATGGGGAAATAGGAGAAGGAGGGATCTCTGGCCCCAAAGAAGGTTCAAAGGAATGAGCCTTAGCCCCTCACCCAGTGTTAATCAGTCTTTGGACCTGAATTTTAGTCTCTGACTAAATTAACAAGATAGGACTTTATGATTAACCAGAGACTGGACAATCTCTAGTCAAATGTTTCAACAGAGATTTCTTTCATCTACAGGCTAAACTAGATGGCCGTTGATGGCCCTTCCAACATTCTAATTCAGTAATTCTGAAATTAATGAGGCATCAGGAAGGAGATGACAACTCTGCTGTGTGTAGTATTGACTCCAGGCATGGGCATGACATGTAAGAAAGGACACTGGCTAACTAGAATGTATCCCGAGAAGGAGAGAACAAAATTACAAGATAACCAGAGACCCAGTCATAGGAGGATCTGTTGGAGGCCCAAGGATATGTTTAATTCAGTTCGACAAATATATATTAACCATCTATTATTACATGCAAGGCACTGGGCTAGATCTTAAGGATTCAAAACAATTAAATGTAGAGTCTCTGCCCTAAAGGAATTTACATTTTATTAGGAGGAGTGTGGCATGCACCCAAAGGAATATAATACAAGGTTGAAAGTAACAGTGCAAAGGAGAGATTCAAACTTTCTTCTAGGCAAAACAGAGAACACTGTCAGCTAGAAGAATTATGGAATGGACTGTGGAGGAGGAAGCACTCAAGCTAAGCCTTGAAAGAAGATAAAAATTCTAAAAAGCAATAATGAGAAAGGAGTGAAGTCCGGGGCGGGGTGGGGGGTTGGGGGGCAACTTACACAAATGCACACGTTTGGGTAGGGGAAAGAGATACCATGTCGAGTTGGGTGAACAGCTTGTAACCCATGTTGGCCAGAATATAGAGTATTTAAGGGGGAGTAGTGTGAAATTAAGGTCAGAAAGGAACCCTGGAAATAGATTGTGGAAAGCCTTAAATGTCAGACTAAGTGGTTTATATTTTATGTTAAAGACAATAAAAAGCTACTGAGAGTTATTAAGTAAGGGAGGGAGGGAGGGACATGATTAGACGTGTGCTCTATGAAGAGGATTTTGCCATTTGGTTGAAAAGAGAGAGAATGGAAAGAGGAAAGACAATAAGGAGGCTTTCACAATAGTCTAGGTGATAGGTAACTAGGATAATAGCAGTGATTAGAAAGAAGGGGTTACAAGGAAGAAATATGGTAGAGATAGAATTGATAAGAATTAGCAACTGATCAGTTGGTAGGGGAGGGAAAAATAAAAGGCAAGGATTACTCCAAGGTCACAGACATGGATGATTGGCACCCTCAATAGAAACGGGGAAGTTTGGAGAAAAGACAGCTCTGGGGCAAAGATGACAACTTTGGTTTTGGACATGTTTAGTCTAAGGAACAGACAAAGCCATCCCTTCAGCATACCCTCATGTGGCATGGTCTCCAATCATCTCAGCATTGTTGTCCCCTTCCTCTGCACATCTTACAGTTAGTCAATATCCTTCCTAAAATGGCATGCTTATGGTTGAAGACAAGACTCTGATCAGGGACAGAAGGATTGCCACCTCCCTCAAGATGCATCTTGAGATCCCATCTTATTAGCTGAGCCAGGGACTAAAATCCAGGTCCTGGGCCTTCTCTTCTCTTTCTCTATCTCTCTAAGTGATCTCATTAGCAACCAAGAGTTTCAGGTATGATCTCTCTGAACTTGACTCCCAGCCCTAGATCCAGGATTCATTTCTTGTCTGAGCTCCACCCAAATATCACCAATGGCCTATTGGATTCTTGAATTTGATTCCCATAGGCATCTCAAACTTAATGTATGAAACAAAACTCATCATTGTTCCCCTTAAACTTGCTCATTCCCCCCCTATTTCTGCAGAGGACACCATCCTCCCAGTCATGTAGGCTTACAACTGAGATATCTCTCTTAATGCTTTACCCTCCCTCCCATCCTCCCTTATCCAATAAGATGCCAAGTCTTACTGAGTGAACCTCCTCAAAAACTCTTACGTCTGCCCCTTCTCCCTATTCACATAGCTGCTGCCTTAGTTCAAGCCCTCATCATGCCAGATGAGCCCCAAAGAAGAGAACTAGGAACAATGAGAGAAATGCAGATTTAGGATGAATGTAAAGAAAAACTTTCAGCCAGATTATCAAGGGGTCACTTACAATTCTGAGATTCTGTGATAATTCAGTGCCTTAGATTTGGAGTCAGAGGGCTCAAAGTCAACATGTACTTACTATCTGTATGACCCTGAGCAAGTCGCTCTTTGACCTTCACGGCCCTTACCTTAAATGTATAGGTTGACCTAGATGACTTCTGAGGTGCCTTACAGCTCTAAATCTATGCTACGATCCTGTTAATGATGAAGGTAGGGATCATGCATTATCTCCCAATGCCTAGCCCAGAGCTCTTCACATAGTAGATGTTGAATGAATAAATAAGAAAATACAACATGATGAAGATATGCTAGGATAGGGAGCCCATTCTCCATACTTCTTCCTGAAGTACCTCAGTACTTCCACTATGAATGCCAGCTCAATCCAAAATCAGCTGCAAACTCCTGGTGAAAAATTAACAGTCTTCCATGAGATTCTTTTGTCCTTCCTCAACAAAGGGGAGGGTGGGGATTTAGAGTTTTCAGGTAAAATGTCAGATTAAATTTGGTGGGAGTGTTGAACCATTCAGAGCTCAGCCAACTGCATTTTCTATTTTTTTTTAAAGCAATTGGGGTTAAATAACTTGCTCAAGGTTACACAGCTAGTCATTATTTATGTGTAGGTGCTCATTTTCTGAGGCCGGATCTGATCTCGGGTCATCCCAACTCCAAGGCCGGCGCTCTTACTCACTGCGCCACCTAGCCGCCCCTGCCAACTGCATTTTCTATAATCATATAGGGAGGTAAAGGTGGTTTGAACTACCTAAAACCATCAGAGCTGGATACTGTTTGCTCCAGCATGGAAGAGAGTAAATAAGCATTCCCAGACCCGTGAACATGCAATCAAGAGCTACAATGTGCCTTCACATTTTTTGTCGATTCTGTTATTTTCAGTGGCACCTCTGGGAGCTAAAAACATACTAAGTCACAGCCTAAAAAAAGGAATATGCCATATGCAGTCCTTGAGAGACCCACACACAGATTCCAGGGAGATGTGGAACACACCAAATTTTTCCACTGTACAAATTCCTAAGTGTGCCTAAGGAGAGTAAGATGGAGAGCAAGCAGTAGCCAAGGATAGTGACAATGGGCATATTAGGGGCAAAAATCTCCAGTAGTACCTCTTCCATAGCCCAACCAATCCCCTGAGTGATAGGAGCCCGAACGCCAGGAAAAAAAAATGCCATGGACATCACTGGCCTTGTCCTCAGTCTTATAGCCCAAGAGAGACAACATTGACACAGACTTATGTGAGGAACACAGAGATAGTGTGCAGAGATAAAGAAAAACAAGCAATAAATAGGCAGGTTAAATATTTACACTAAGTACAAGCCAGGGCAATGAGCATTAGCTCTGAGGGGAGAAAAAAATTAAGGGAGGTGGAGAGATAAAGAGAAATAAAGTCAAAAGAAAGTTAGGTCCTACCAGAGTAGAGCTTGAGAAGCTACCATCTCAATTGTGAATGTTCTTGGAGGGTGTCATGGAGGAGATGTGTGTGGTGGGGGCGGGGGGGGGGGGGTAATGATGGAGGATAAGGGCTCCTCAGGGCATCAGGTGAAAAAAGGATGCATAATCAATCAGTATGCAGATCTACCTGGATAAATTCTATTTAACATAGAGTTTACTCATTCATCAGAAGGAAGGTTGGGTTTCACGGCACATCAGACTGGTTAAACAGTTCTACCCACATTGACACTTGTGAATAACTTCCACAGTTGACCTTTGGGAACTCTTCAGAAATTAAAGTATCAAACTGTACCAAATTAGCTTGCTCATGAAAACCTTTACAAAGCAGCTTTGTTGACCCTAGTTGCTTTCCTCAGTCAGACCACAGGGTTCTGAGGCCAGGCACTGAATCTTCCCATAGTCTCTACAGCTACTTGGAGAGAGGGAGATCCAAAAGCTTCTGTTCTTGATCCTGTCATATTCTGGGCTGAATACCAGAGAGATTAAAAAAGAAGCATAAAGACCCTCAGAGATCTCACCAACTTGGATGCACTGAAAACTTTCAAAATCCTAGAACTAGATCTGAAAATGGCAGCACAAAAAAAAAAAAAAGACTGAAACTTGGGACAGTACCTCCCCAACTCAGGTGATCAGAGCCCAGTGGTAACATAAAGTTCAAAGTCAATAATAGGTTGGAAAATGAATAAACAACAACAACAAAAACTCAATCATAAAAAGTTACTATGGGACCAGAGAACACCAAGACATAAACTCAGAAGATGACAACAGATTAAAAACAGATACAAGCAAAGTCTCAAAGAAAAAATGTTTATTGTACTCAAGTCCAGCAAGAATTCCTGGAAGAGTCAAAGAAAGAAATAAAAGTAGTAGAAGAAAAATTGGGAAAAGAAATGAGAGTCATGCAAAAAAAAAAAATATGAAAAGAGAATTAACAGTATGGTGAAAGAGGCACAAAAATATACCGAAGAAAATAACACCTTAAAAAACATAACTAGCCTAATGACAAAAGGAGGTGCAAAATCTAATCAGAAGAATAAAATAAGGCCTTAAAAATCAGAATTGGGAAAGTAGAAGCTAATTACTCCATGAGACATCATGAAACAATAAAAACACAATCAAATGAATGAAAAAATAGAAAAATGTGAAATAACTTAACAGAAAAACTAATGACTTGGAAAATAGATCAAGGAGAGAGAATTTTAAAATTATTGGACTACCTGAAAATCATGATCAAAGAGCCTAGACATCATATTTCAAGAAATTATCAAGGAAAATTACCCTTGGTATTTTAGATCCAGAAGCTAAAATAAAAACAGAGAGTCCATCAATCAAAAAGAAAATACTTTAAGCAGCTTGAAAGAAACAATTCAAATATCATGGAGCCACAGTCAGTATCACACAAGATTTAGAGGCTTCCACATTAACAGATCAGAGAGCTTGGAATATGATATTCCAGAAAGCAAAAGAGATAGGATTACAACCAAAAATCATGTATCCAGCAAAAGTGAATATAATCCTGCAGGGGGAAAATGAATATTTTAAGAAAGCAGAGGGCTTTTAAGCATTCCTGATTGAAAGACCAGAGCTAAGCAGAAAAATCTGACTTTCAAATACAAAACTTAAGAAAAGCATAAGAAGGTAAATAGGAAAGAAAAATCATAAGAAATCTGATAAAATTAAACTGTTTATACTCCTATGTGGGCATGGCAAAAACAGCAGAACTTAATGGAAAATTTCACACATATTGACATATAAAATTTGAAACATAAGGTGATCATTGAAGACCAATTATAATGGACTTAATGAGGTCAAAGTGTTCACTTCTTATATGTGAAAATGCCTGTCATTATTTGGGTACTTTGAAAGAAAGTCTTGGGCTGAATTGTGTATAATGGGATGATTCATAAAGAAAAAAATGTATAGGGAGAGATAAAAAGGAGTAATTATCTCACACAAATGGGGCAGGAAAGTAAGAATTGATATAGAAGAAGCAAGTGGTGGGGGAAGGTTGGTCATGCTGGAACTGTATTCTCATTGGAAATGGGTTAAATAAGGAATAACATATAGATCTAGAAGGGCATAAAAGTCTTCTAAATTTAGAAAGAAATAAGAGGGAGGGGGATAGGATAAGGGAGGGACTTTTAGAAGGGTGTGTAGATTAAGAATTAGGGAGGAGAAAGGGATAAAGGATAAATTCATAGAAGGATAGGTATATTAAGGTGGGAGGGTTGTGAGAGAGGATAAAGGAGGATTTTTTAGAGGGGTGGATAGATTAAGGAATAAGAGGGCAAGGTAACAGGTAAAAGTAAATTATAGGAGTGAGGATGGATAGGGTAAATAGGGCAAGAAGGAATGGATGGAGGGAAATACACAAGTAATTATAACTTAGAATGTGAATGGGATGAATTTACCCATAAAACAAAAACAGCAAAATGTATTAAAAATCTGAATTCAACAATATATCACTTTTAGGAAACACAATAAAAATAAGAGATACACACAAAGATAAAGGGCTAGAGTAGAATTTATGTAAAAAAAAAGCAGGGGTAGTAATCATGATCTTAAACAAAGTTAAAGCTAAAATAGATTTAATTAAAAGAGAAAAATAAGGAAAATACACTATATGTCACCAATATTATTTAATGTTGTTTCACACCATCTAAAATAACTAGACAGTAAAAATACCTGAGAGTATATCTGCCAAAACAGACACAGGAACTACACGAACATAAACATAAAACACTCTTTATACAAATAAAATCAAATTTAAAAGATAAGAGAAATATTCATTGTTCATGGGTAGGTAAAGCCAATATAATTTTTTAATGACAATTTTACTACCAAATCTATTTATTCAATACCATTACAATTAAATTACTAAAAAATTATTTTACTGAGTTAGAAAAATAATAACAAAATTCATTTCAAAGAAGAAAATGTCAAGAATTTCAAAGGAACTAAGGGGAGGGGATGTAAAGGAAGAAGATTCAGCAGTGCCAGACCTTAAATTATATTATTAGGTGAGTAAATTGTTGAAGTATAACCTGGATAATTTTGATTATTTTAAATTAAAATTTTCTAGTATAAGTAAAATCAATGTAACCAAGAATAGGAGGAAAGCAGGAAAATGAGGGGAAAACTTTCATAGACAATCTCAGATACAATATGATTGTGATGACATACTGTGATGACATATTGTGATATAAGAAATGATTAACTGGCTGACTTAGAAAAACATGGAAAGACCTGAATCTATGAAGGAAGATGCTTTCCACCTCCAGAGAAAGAACTAACAAATAGAAATAAATGTATATGGGGGGGGGGGGTTATAGATATTTGTACATATGTTTTGTAGCCTTTTCTAGGGTGGTAGAAGAGGGAGGAAAAAATAAATAAAATTAAAAGTACATAGCATAGAACAAAAGAAAACTTAGAAGGAAGCCTAGAAAACGCAGGGTTGCTTTGAAAACAATGGGTAAGATTTAACACATAAGTTTTTGTGAAATGGAAATTTGTTGTTTTACATTCAATCCCCTCTTGTGTTGTGCTATGTTCATGGAAATGTTCTTTTTTTCTTTTTCTGTATTTAAGTTCAAAATTAATTTTAAAAAAATTTTAAATAAAAATGTGTATATTCCTATATGGGAAGGTGACACATAGGAAGAATTTCATTATTATTAGGACAGTTAGAAAGAATCTATATAGACAGAGGGTATGGAAGTGAGTTGATTATATTGGCATAATCTCAAAAAAAAAATCCAAGCATGAGAAAGAGGGATGCACTGGGAGAAGGAGAAAGGAGAGGTAGAATGGGGAAATTTTTCTCACATAAAAGAGGCACACAAGGAAGAGCTTTTATAATGAAGGGGAAAATGGGGAGAGGCAATGCTTAAACTTCACTTTTATCCGTATTTGGTTCAAAGAAGGAAGAATATATATACTCAGTTAAGTATAGGAATCTATCTTACCCAATAGGGAAATAGAGGGGAAGGGCATAAATTAAAGGAAGGAGGAAGAAGGCAATAAAAGGGAGGGCAGATTACTTGAAACAGTGATCAGAAGCAAAACAGACTTTTGAGGAGAGCCAGGACAAAAAGAGAGAGGAGACAAAGCACAAGAAAATGGGATGGAAGAAAATAGTGATCATAATTGTGATTATGAATGGGATGAGCTCACCCATAAAATGGAAGCAGATAAAAGAATTAATTAGAAACTAGAATTCAACAATATGTTATTTACAAGAGACACACTTGAAACATAGAGTTCAAATTAGGGGCTGGAGCAGAATCTATTATGCTTCAGCTGAAGTTAAAAAAAAAAGGCAAGGATAGCTAGCATCATCTCAGACAAAATAAAAGCAAAAATAGACCTAATTAAGAGGGAAAAGCAAGGAAACTACATTTTGGTAAATGTAAATAAAGTAGTATAAAAAATAATTAGATCAAGTTTCTCTGATGAAGACCTCATGTGTCAAATATATGTGAAACTGACTCAAATTTATAAAAATAATTGATAAATGGTGAAAGGATATGAACAATTTTCAGAAGAAGAAATCCAAGCTATCTATGAAAATCAAAGCTATATATGAAAAAAGTGTTCTAAATCACTATTGATTAGAGAAAGGCAAATTAAAACATCTCTGATGTGCCACTTCACACCTATTAGAAATAACAAATGCTGGAGAACGGAAGGGAAAAACAGGTCCATTAATGAATTGTTGGTAGAGTAGTGAACTGGTCAAACCATTCTGGAGAACAATTTGGAACTATATCCAAAGAGTTACAAAACTGTGTATATCCTTTGACCCAGCAATACCACTACTAGGTCTATATCACAAAGATATGAAAGGAAAAGGAAAAGGAAAAGGAACTATATGTACAAAATTATTCAAAGCAGCTCTTTTGTGGTGGCAAAGAATTGGATTGAGGAGATGCTCATCAATTGGGAAATGACTAGAAAAGCTGTGGCATATGATAGTGATAACTAGGGGGATGGTTTCAGGGGTCGGGGGAAGGTGAAAAGACCTATATAAATTGATGCAAACTGAAGTGATAAGAATTGGGAGATCACTGGGCACAGTAACAGCAATGTTGTAATGATGACCAACTGTGAAAGACTTCTCTGATTAATATAATGATCCAAGAAAATTCCAAAGGACTCATGATGAAAAAATTCTATACACCTCCAAAGAGAGAATTCATGAACTCTGTGCAAACTGAAGTAGAATTTTCTCATCTTCTTTACTTTTCTTGCTTTTAAAAAAAATGGCTAATATGGAAATATGTTTCACAAGATTTCACATGTATAACTGATATCATATGGCTTGCCTTCTCAATGGATAGAGTAGGTTAGGAAGGAAAATATTTGGAACTCAAAATTTAAAAAGAAAAGAATGTCAAAATAAATAATGCATCTTTAAAATATTTAAATAAAATATGCTCCCCCAATAAAATAAAATAAAGGCCCTCAGCACTCTCCTATCAATGACCTCACAAACAGGGGAAGTGGAGTCAGGGATGGTTTCATGGAAGAGGTAAAACTGGAACTAGACCTTGAAGGATGAGTGGAGTTTACCTAGATGGGAAAGCCTCAGGGTCCTCATCTGTAAAAATCAGGCTAAAAAGTTGGGCTAGATGTTCTCTAAGTTCCCCTGCAATATTTAAATTATTAAATTTAAATATTTAAAATATTAAAATACTCTTATGATCTCTGATTTTTGTACATTCACAGAGCAATAAGGAATAGAGGAGAGAACAATGAAACTTTTCTTGGGAGACTTCTCAACGTGTCACAGGTTGAGAATAATCAAATAATAATCAAATAATCCTTAGCATCGTCTACTCCAGGTCTCCTGGGGGAAAGAGGGACAAAGGGAGCTAATAAAGAAATTTCTTCTCCCACCTTCATCCTCCCACCCCCTCCCAGAACTGAATCCTACCTATCCATTGTAACTTAGCTTCAATACTGTTTCATCCATGAAGCTCTTCCTGATTCCCTCTTTACATGCACACATTCACACACATACATGCACACACAGCCTTGGACCTCCCACAACACCTGCTTTTCACATCTTTGACTCATTTATCATGTATTATTTTGGAGTTTAGTTATCTGTGTATGTTTAATATTTTTCACCTCAACTACAGTTTTCATAAGGGCAATGATCTGTCTTCTCAAACCTTTATATGTCTCCAAAAGGAAGCAGTCTTGCACACAGTGTTGAATAGCACTTAGTTAAATTCAGTTAAGGAAAATTCCATTAGTGAAAGGGCTTGGACATGAAAAAGAAACTACTGTAAAAATGTAAGCCTTGCTATTTGTATTTAAATACTCAGATGGATCTGTGCTCTCTTATTGGGAGTTCAATCCAATGTATCAGATAGAAATCCATGCAGTGTGCCCATCCAGAGTGACTCTTAAAATATTCTCTTTTCCCAAGAGTTCTCTGCCCTGGGGGCCTCTAACCTACAGTGCTGCTAGGAACTCTTCCACAAGTTCTCCGGACATTTCAAGGCTAGCAGTGAAACCTTCTGGATGTCATACTTCACTCTTTCCATATGACCAGATCACTTCATCTCCAGTGATGCAATTCCTTGAAGTTCTTTACTTCTTTGGAGTTCCTCATTGGTTTATTGGTGCAGTCTATCCTCACCCACCATGAACCTCTCTCCATTGACATCTGTATGACACATAACTTTATTACATTATTATTGTTTTACTTTTTATTTGTTTATTATAGTCAAAGCCCTCCACAATATGGCACTGTTCTCTTTTTTCTGACTCTCTCTCTCTCTCTCTCTCTCTCTCTCTCTCTCTCTCTCTCTCTCTCTCCATAGAATGCACTAGCCAGATAAGACTAGGTTCTGCCTCTCAATCAAACCCTATGCTTTGACAGTTTCTGCCTGTCAAAGTCTTACCCATTCTTCAAAGCTCAACTCAAATGCCACCCCTTCCATGAGGTCATTTCTGATTCCCCCAAATCAAAACCAATGTCTCCCTCCTCCAGAACACTATGGTAACATCTCTCTTAAGGTACTTTCAGTTTCTAACTGGTATTAAAGCACTTTATCTTCTCCACCCTACTACAATTTGGGAAGGCAAGGATTCTCTCACACTTTTTCTTTGTTTCCCTTCTAGGATGTCCCACAACAAATAAGGAATGTTTGTTTGTTGAATGAATGCTGTCTTTTTTTTCCTTCTCTCCCCTTAAAGATTTCTATTGCACTTGAATCCACCTGAATAAACATGTTGGGGCAGATGAAGGATGGAACCCACAATATGATTTGCTTCAGGCCCCACCTTGCTCACTAATGAGAGCCCAGGTTACACCCCTGACTCACTATTTGCCCTTAGGTAAGTCATTTGTCTTCTTTTTGCCTCAGTTTCCTAATCTGTGAAATGGAATTAATAACCCTTACTCTGACATCTTCATAGAGGGTACTTTGAGGATCAAATGAGATAACATATGTGCAAAAGGTACTGAAAGTATGAAATACTAACACAGAATCAATCATAAAATAACATATCAGTGCTGAAATCCCTTTATTTTACAGATAAGGAAAATGCAGCCAGAGATAGGAAGTGACTTGCCAAGATTGTAGTCAATTGTAGTCAAGGCAATGAGTGACAGAGACAAGGTTAAAGCTCAATTTTACCAATTATTATGGGAGGGATTGTTACCAATTCCTCATAAAGTTGATGGAAAAGGGGAGCAGTATGATGGAACAAAATAAGGCCTCCTCTCAGGAGCATTTTTCCTACCCAGGCAGTCTGGTGATAAACTTTCCTTTTGCACCCCACAGTACTAGGGGTATTCTGAAGGCCTGTCATACCAAGAAACTCCCAAAATACTCATTAACCCAAGAAAAATCTCCCATGCTAGCTGGGCCCATGGACAGTATCATTACTATATCATTCATTATCATCATAGTTACCCAATGCTTCAAATTTCTAAAAGCACTTTACATCATGACCTGATCTTAAGTAGAAATAATCATAATAATATCTCACATTCACAGAGAGTCAAGGCAATAAGCATTTATTAAATACTTACTGTGTACCAGGTACTGTGCTCAGTGTTGAAAATACAAATACAAGAAGAAAAAAAGATAGTCCCTGCCCTCAAGAAGCTTACATTCTAATAAGGTGAAGAGAATACATAAAAAGATAGGGGAAAATCAGGAAAGGGGAGAAGAGAACAGGGAGGAAGATGAATTATCTGCCTTGTGGTATAGAAAAGAAAGTATGAAAAATCAGGAAATAAATAAATAAAATAAAAATCAGTAATACATCTTGGAAAGGAACAAAGAAATGGCTGGCCTGGGCAACCTTCTTGAATTGGAGGTTCTGAGAGGAACCAGCTAATCAGACGATGCTACAGGAGCAGAGGATACTTACAGTGTGAGAAATCCAAGGCTAGAGTTAACTTCCAGGGTAAAGAGGTTTCTTTGACACGGTAGATAAATCCAGAGAGTTAGGGGTGCAGCCTTTAAGGTATTTAATCTGATCATTAATCACCTACTCTATTCCAGGCACAGTGCTAAACACTGGAGATAAGACAGTCCCTGCCCTCAAGGAGTTTACAATCTAATGGGAGAAGATAACAAGAGGCTGGGAAGGGAAGCAGGGGAGACTAGGAGTACTTGGCTCAGGGGCATCAGTTAAAATCAGAGCAGCAGATAAAGTGTGGAATGATCTGAAAAGTCCAGTCTCTGCCCTCTATAAAGTAAGGCATTGAAAAGAGTTTGGTACCCCACCCTCTAATGCTCCAATCAGAGGGATATGGAGGTTGAGGGAGGTGGTATCAGTCAAGGCTTGAATTAGCAGCAGGATGAGATTAGAGGTGATGCCCTTAACCTGGAAGGATCGTCTTGCTCAGTGGAATCCAAAGCAAATAGAAAAGCAGATACCTAATGGAATATATATCCTCATAAGATATAGAGCTTTAGGTAGCACAATAACTCTGCATGAAAGGCACTAATAATATCTCTCTTTTACAGATAAGGAAACTGAAACTCAGAAAAGTTAAGTGACTGGACCAGGGCTACACAATTATTATTATTATTATTTTTTTTTTTAGGGCAATTGGGGTTAAGTAACTTGCCCAAGGTCACACGGCTAGGTTTTTTTGTGTGTGTGTGTGTTAAGTGTCTGAGGCCGGGATCCGAACACTGCGCCACCTAGCCGCCCCTAGGACTACACAATTATTAAGGCAGGAAGTAGTCCCTCCATCAAAACCTTCAAGTTCCTTTTACTCCCTGAACTGGCACACACCCTGTATGCTCTCCTTTCTATTTAAGATTCCTGGAGAGGAGGGACTGGCAGAAAGAACATCAAACATATAAGTCTTCTGTGCTGGCAAAAAGCCTCTTGAGTAGGGGCTCTTAATAGTTTTGGTAACATGAACCCCTTTGACAGTATAGTAAATACAATGAGCTCTTTCTCAGAATAGCGTATTTAAATGCACAAAATAAAGCACACAATATTACAATAGAAACTAATTATATTGAAATATAGTTATTAAAATTTTAAAACAAGGTCACAAAACTCAGGTTTAAAACTCCTGGTTTAAATGAGGAAGACAGAGACTGGATTAATAGATGACACAGGGATCTCTACTCCCAGCCACTAACTCTCAACCCTCTGAGCCCAGTAGACCCCTGCCCAAAGAATGCACAAGACAACTTGTCCCTTCTGCCAAAAAGAAAAGGAGAAAAAAACAACTAGAATGAACAATAAATAAATACCACTTTGTGTTCTGAGGCTGACTTAAGCACTCTTCTTGGGTCACCTCTTCTCATAATATTACCCCCAAAGATGTACATGCAGCCTATTCAGATTAATCCAAGGTCTAAACTCTGAGGCTAGCTGGTAGTTAAGTAGGTGTCAGCACAAATACCATGGAATCAAGCTTTATAGATCATGGAATCTATGTCTAAACTTGTGTAACTTTTCACTAAGACTAAAATCCCCCAGTGGCCCTCATTTGGCAGAAAGGTGCCCAATAGGTATCTTAAAAGTCATTCAATGGGATGTGACTTAATGCAGCAAATAAAAAGCCAACCATGTGCTCACATAAAAAATTATTCAAAAGAGCTTCAGAAAAAGGGGAAGGACTCCATGAATATTTCAAAGGCTGTTCTCTACTTTCGTTAGGGTTACTTAATTGTAATGAAACACAACTCAAAATTTCCAACTCAGAAGTAATGGGCAACCTTCCCTTAGCAAATGAAGCTTCCCCTGTGTGGCACACACAAGTGAAATTATTTTAAAAGCTACAAAGAATTAGCTTGTATATTGCAACCAGCTCGAAAAAGTGTTCATATGTGTCCTATAAGTGTGCATGATCCAAGGTTCTGGGGCTCATGAACAGAAGCTGTTGAGGGTGCCTCAGAAATACTTCCCCCACTGCATGTAACACAAAGAGCACCCCCAACAGACCCACGCTGATAGAAATAGAAAATATCAAAGCTGGGAGGAACTCAGTGAACATTTTAGTCCATATGACTAAGGAAACAGAACCAGATAAGGGAAGAATCATAGATGTACATGCAGGTAGTAAGCACTTGAGGTGGGACCAAACTCAGATCCTCTGAAGCCAGAACTCTTTCTCTTTCCACTGTACCACATGACAGACTTACCCAAAGATTGAGTTAATGACAGATGAAGAACTAAAACCTGGGATTCATAATTACCTGGAGACACTCCCCTAAAGACTTTATGTGTTTGGTAGAGGGAATTGCTGCAATTTGCAACTTATGATTGAATAAAAGGTTTGCTTTAGTTTCCTGGAAGGGCTCTTATTAGTACTGGCATAGAGACCCGGACTTCCCAAAATAACAGTTGCAGCTAATACCTTATTAAGGACTAATGTGCAAAGTCATATTCATTCATTCTTTCACTCAACCGTTC
Source organism: Gymnobelideus leadbeateri (assembly GCA_011680675.1). NCBI lineage: Eukaryota > Metazoa > Chordata > Mammalia > Diprotodontia > Petauridae > Gymnobelideus > Gymnobelideus leadbeateri. Next base: position 110,192 of record WOXC01003546.1, on the reverse strand, counting down.
AACATTTGCTGAGTGCCTGTATTCCTAGTCCCATGTCACTATGGGGAAAACAAAAGAATGTAAGATCCAGGACAAAGCAGAAAGAGCACCAGCTCTGGACTCAAGTTGGAATTGCACCTTGAATACTTATTCCCTTGTATAAGCTTGGACAGAACACTTAGCCTTCCTTATTCTGTTACATCCTCATCTATAAAATGGAAGAGACTAGGTGAACTCTGAGTTCCCTTCCAGCTCTCGCCCTATGATATTATGATCCTAGTTCCCTTCCCCCACCCCTGACAATCTACTTGGGTAGAAGTGACTCACACACATGCAACAACTGGAGAATAATGTGAGACAGTATATGACTAGGTACTGAAGTGAGTCCTTTTGATGGTAAGGGCTTGAGGAGTTCAGAAGAGTCTGAGAGAAGTGTAAGCTGAGATAGTCAAGGAGAGCTTACAGATTCGCCGAATACCAGAGCTATAAGAGACTTTAGAAACCATCTACACCAACTCCTTCATTGTGGAGGTGAGGGTATTGAAGTTCAAAGAGGTGATGATTTATCCAGCCACATAATTACTGTAGTATCCCTTCCATGCCACACCATAATTTACATTCTCACTGGTAGATTGAGTTCCCAGAGGGCAATGACAACTGTTCCCATCAGGATTCTAGGTGTAACCTTGAGAGGTTGAGGTTACTAGTATCTTAGCTCCTGAGACCCAACTGGTGTGTTCTCTATCATCAATTAATCAACTAAATCCCGTTAGCTTTTAGAAATGAGATTTACTTAGAAGCTGTAGCATATGTGCTATAACTATAGCACATTTTTTTAAAAACCTAGCTTTGAAATATTTAAGAATTCTGAACAACGCAATGACCAACCAAGATTCCAGAGGAATCATAACAAAACATGGGTTCCTCCTATGTCCAGAAAGAGAAGTGGAGGACTTAGGATAGACTCAGATCAAAACATAGTTTTTGAACATGGCCAGTGCAATAATTAGTTTTGTTTGATTGTGCATACTTGTTATTAGAAACATGTGTAGCAAAAGGTCACTTCCCAATGCTTGGTCTAAGAAATCTTTTTTTCCTTTTAATGGAATCCTTCTAGGTGTAGTTTTCTGTTGGGTGGTGAATGTCAGTATCTTTCTATAGGCCACAGCAGCTCTTAAAGGTTGCAGATGCTTCCTCTATAATTAGCCACTACCACTCTGGCAGCCATTTCTACTTCTATTCCTTTCAGTGGCCTCTGGCATTGATTCCAGTTGCCGTTGGTACCTTTGAAGAATCTTATGGATCTCCCAAAATTACGTCTCTCCCCCGCCCCAGACAATTCCATCTCTGGATACTCACACACCTAAAAATGGGGGGGGGGGGGAAGACACACAAAAGAAACAGAGACATTGTGTGCTCAAAAACAAATAGTGGCCAGATGGAAGAAGGCAACTCACTACTGATTTCCCACCTGACAGCTCGAAGCAGTACTTTTCTCAATTGTCACCAGGAAAGGAAAAGAGACCAAGCTCATCCCTTTCAGATTTGAATTTCATTCTGGGTCAGTCCTTCCTTGAGTCATCATCAGTCTTTCTGGTTCCTCAGAAAAATAATTTGTCACAACCTCTCAGTCACACAAGATATTTCTTCCCCCAGCTTTTCATGAAGTCACTTAAATGAACCCAGCAGGGAAACACCTGGATGTGCTTATTTCCTCTTCCCCTATTACAGGAGGATTGGAGAATTCAAAGTTAGAAGAGACTTCAGAGATCTAGACAAAGTAACTAAATTTGACAGATGTGTAAACTGAGGTTTATTGAGACTTGACACCCTAGGTCATCAAGAAAGTTGGTGGTAGAGCCTGGACTAAAACTCACCAGACTGACCTCTTAGTCCAGTTACATTGTCTACAATGGATCAAATGTTTGGTCTGTTTACACCTCCCCAAGAAATAATCTGGCTAATTCACAATGTTTGTAATTATGGATCGTGATCTATCTCCATCTGCCTCCCCTAGAGGACAGAATGCCCTCTACTTCTCTGGATTCAGTCCTAATAACAGACTGTATATGGTGTCCTCCTCTATTGGAATGTAAGCTCTTGGAATGCAGATTTTGTCTCTCTTGCTTTTCTTTATACCCAATGCTTATAGCATAATGCCTAGCACATAGTAAATGCTCAGTAAATTGCATCCATTCATAGATTGACCCAAGAGTGTCCAGGTTCCTGTGGACCCTCAGACAACTGAGGCATGGCCAGAAACCTGTGGATATCAGAAGGTAAGGGCTTAAGTAAGATGTTTTCCTATAATGAAAAAAATCCACCAAATTTGTGACCTAATAGCAAATTACTTAAATAAATGTTTCCTGGGGGGATGAGAAGTCTTCATCTCTCCTCAAAGCAAATAGAGCCACAAAAAAACTGCCTCAACTGCAGCAGAAGACCCTCAAGTTAACTAAGACAAAGGATTGTCTGATGGCAAAATTTCCAATCGCAATGACTTCAAGAATAGGAGAGGCACTTACCCCTTTTGGGTGATGGGCACAACTTTATCTGAAAGAAAAATGATTTCCTTGGTCACTTCTAAAATCTTGGTAACAGACTGGTTGTGAGGAAGGTGCTTTGTAAATCCTCATGCACCATGTTAATGTGAGTTGTTATCATTATCCCAAAATGTCAGAAAGTCATGGGTGTTGATGAACCATTGAAAGTTGGCTTATGGTTTTAGTGTATCTCTTTAGGATTAGAGAGGGGTGTAAGTGTGTCTGTGTGTGAGAGAGAGACAGAGACAGAGAGAGATGGAGAGACAGAGACTGAAAGAAACTAGACAAAATAGAGAGATAGTTCAAATATCTTGCTCTGTGAACACAAACAATTCTGAAAGGAAAGGAAATTGCTATTCAATACAATACCATCCTTTCCCCAAGTCCTATTTAAGTTTCATTCACTTTTGCCAGGTCGCCTTCCCCACCTTTGTTTCCTCCAAAGAGTCTGTCATACAACCTCTTTCCACACCCTGAATGGGGAAATTACACCAACCACCTTCCCCACCCAAAGGCTGCTACAACTTCACTCCCCAGGCTGAATCAGACAGGAAGAGTTGATAAACAAGTGGGGGTGGGAGACAGAAAGAAACATTGCACTGTAACAAAACTATCTTGGCAGAAAGATTTCACCCATGAGAGAAACATACTAGTAGCAATTGAACTGGAGAAAACTGGTGGATATTTTATTCTAATGAACATCTATTAAATGTCTATTATGGACCAAGCACTGGGAAGACACAAAGATGAAAAATTAACACAGAGACCAGGCAAGATGTTGGAGTAGGAGGAAGAAGTACTGCCCAGCTCTGCCTCCTCCTCCTCCTCCACCACCACCATCATCAAATAATCCACCAAAAACCTATAAAAACCCACAGATTTAATCCTGATCAGGAAATCCAAGTAAAATCATAGCCGGTCATTTTTTCCATCCCAGGTAATCATAGAGAGGCAGACAGAGGTCTCTGGACAAAGGAGACAGGATTTAGGGAGGAGAAGGAAGGGGGAAGGAAAGGGGGGAGGAGAAAAAGGAAGAGAAGGGGGGAAATGGAAGGGAGGGGAAAGAATGGAGGGGGGAAATGAAAGTAGGACAGAGGGAGGAGAAAGGAGGTGAAAATAGAACAAGATTAAAAAGGGTTTGCACAAACAAAACCAATGAAGCTAAAATTAGAAGGGGAAAAATAACTGGGGGAAAATGGCAGCAAATTTCTTTGTCAAGGGTCTTATTTCCAAGATAAATAAATAACTGGTTCAAATTTATAAGACTAAGAGACAGGAGGCAGTTTTCAAAGGAAGAAATCTATGCTATCAGTAGCCATATCAAAAAAGTGCTCCAAATCATTAATAATCAGACACATGCAAATTAAAGCAACTCTGAAATTTCATTTCATATCCATCAGATTAGCAAAATTGACCAAAAGGGGAAATGACAAATGTTGGAGGAAATGTGAGAAAACTGATGGATTAATGGATTGTTAATGGACTTGTGAACTGGACCAGTCATTCTAGAAAGCAATTTGGAACTGCCCACAAAAGCTATTAAGCTACGCATATACCCTTTGACCCAGCAATGCCACTAGTAGGCTAATACCCCCAAAGATATAAAAGAAAGAAGAATGATCCCATATGTACAAAAATAGTTTCTAACTATTTTTATGGTGGCAAAGAACTGGAAACTAAGGGGTTGCCCACCAATTGGAGAACAGCTGAATTTAAAATATAAGAATACGGTGAAATACTGTTCTGCTGTAAAAAATGATGAAGGGGGTAGTTTCAGATAAGTCAGGGAAGACTTGTGTGAACTGATACAGAGTGAAGTGAGCAGAACCAGGAGAACAATTTGTACCATAACAACACATTGTAAATTTAAAAATATTTAAGCCTAGCTTTGTAAGATTTAAGAGGTCTGATCAATGCAATGACCAATCAAGATTCCAGAGGAATCATAATGAAACGTGGGTTCCTCCCATGTCCAGACAGAGAAGTGAAGGACTCAGGATAGACTCAGAATGAAACATATTTTTTCAACATGTCCAGTGCAGTAATTAGTTTTGCTTGACTATGCATATTTATTATAAGGCTTTTCTTTTCTTTTTTTCCAACTCAATGGTTATGGGAAGGAGAGAAAAAATATGCTTATCAATTGAAAATATCAAGAAATTCAAAAGTCCCATTTTTTTTAAAAAAAAGATCTATTCCTTCAAAGTTGCTCGAATAAGGATTATTTATGAATTAAAAAAAACTTCACACAAGCTTAACGGCCAACAATAGAATGGTTAAAGATGATTTTGGCACCTTCTGCTGCCTATCCATGTGCTGCTGACTGACACCAGAGAAATTTTAAAAATGATGTTGACTGGGTCCACTAAAAGTTTATGTTGCATAATCTCAATGGGGCACTCACCGAAGCAAGACAATCTTTTTACACAACCCTAATTAATTCACTATGCACTCACCACAATGATTTTTACAAACTTTTTTTTCAGCCCTCCTCAAACTTCCCATGGCTCCTCCTCCTCTAATCCTCAGAGCTAACAACCTTGCCTCACATTTCACTGAAAAAAAAGTAAGCATGTTTCCTCTTCTCTTTTGTTCATATCATATCATTCAGACACACCTTCTTTCACTATCTCCTCCTTCATCCCTGTCTCACTTAGAGAGATGTCTTTTCTCCTTGCCAAAGGAAATCCCTCTACATGCACAAGTGATTATGTTCCATCTTATTTTCTACAGCAGATTGCTTCCTCTATCATCCTCTCTCTCTCTCTCTCTCTCTCTCTCTCTCTCTCTCTCTCTCTCTCTCGCTCGCTCTCTCACTAATTTTCAATGGCTCCCTGTCTACTGGCTGCTTCCCTATTGCCTAGAAACATGCCTATATCTTCCACCATCCTCAAAAAAAGAGAAAAAATCCTCCTTGATCTGTCCTTTTCTGCTACCTATTGTCCTATATCTCTCCCCTTTTGCACACTATGTCTCAGTAAACTGAATTTACTGAATTCCAATGGCTCTCTATATCCTCCAAGATAAAATTCAAAGTCCCCTGCTTAGCTTTTAAAGCCTTTCATAACCTGGCCCTTTCTTACTTTTTCCAACCTTCTTACACCTTATTCCCTAGCTGGCCTCCGTTCCTGGAACTCTCTTCTTTCTCATCTCTGCCTTCTAACTTCCCTGGCTTCCTTCAGATCTCAGCCAAAGTCCCACCTTCCACAAGAAGCCTTTCCCAATTCTCCTTAATCTTAGTGACTTTTCATTTGAGATTACTGCCAATTTATACTACAGATATCTTATTTGTACATTGTTGTTTTCATGTTGTCTCCACTATATTGTGAGCTCCTTGACAGAAGGGATTTGTTTTCCTTTCTTTGTATCCTTAGCATTTAACAGTGTTTGGCACACAGTAGGCACTTAATGTGTATTAACCCAGAAAAGTGACCTCAGAACCCTTGTCAAAGGGAAATGTCATCTGTGACTAGGGTTTTTTGCCTTAAGTCGCATCCTAATGTATCCCTCGCCCTCCCGCACCAAATGAGCCGATGATGTAGCAACGATTTTTAAAGGTTTTTTTTTAAGCTGTTCATGAAAACCACTTCAGCTCACTAACAATGCCTGATAGTGCAGTCCACATCAGTAGTCACCCAACCACATCTGCAAAAAGAAAGAGGGAGATACATTTTCTTCAACTCTTCTCTAGGGACAAGTTTATAATAATTACTGAGTATTCGGTTGGGAGGGGGTGTTCTTTCCATTTATATTCTAGTACTTTTATATGTTTTTTTTTTTTTTCTGGTTTTGCTTACTTCAATCGGGATCAGTCCATTTACGTCTTCCCTTGCTTCTCTGAAATCTTCAGAGTGCTCAGTTCTTACCACAGGGCAATACTCCATATTATCCATTTTAATGAAATATTCTGGGGTGGAGTAGAACCCCAAAAGAAAAAGCCTAATGATGTTCCAGGAAAATTCGCATCTCTGAAAAATTATTCTACCTCCCACAAGTTGCTGCCTGAATTTTCCAGTTTGCTTTTTCTTCCCTGTTCAAATCAGCTATGGAAAAGCCGGTGCTCCCTGCCTTTGAAGATATTTAGATTTCCTGCTCAAGATAGCTAGGATTAAAACCCTCACGCTGCTGTCACTACCAGCAGCAGAATGGTGGGGGGGGGGGCGGGGGAGAGGGGGAGACAGGGAATGCAAACTGCTCACTTGCCTTCGAACACTAAATCGCCTTCGCAGGCTGATTATTAAGTGACTCCTCGGTTCGCATTTTTGCCTAATGATACCTTACCACAAATACCATCTGCTCAGCATTTTGTGAAGAGTTAACCTTAATAGATTAAAACCATCTCCTGCTCTAGGGCTTCAGGAGTCTCAATCTTCTTCTAAATGGGGTCCCCCCCACCTCAGTTTGATGTAAAACAGTCAAAACAGGAGGGAATTCTATTTGCACACATTAAGCAGAAAGCTGAGTGAGGGTGAGGAGGGGCAGGTGGTGCACAATAAGAGAATTATAGGTATTATTTCACCAGAGATGGGTGGGGTATTTTTTTTTTTTTGCGCTGGGCTAGCGGAGACTGATGGGAAATAACTTCCCCTGCCACTAAACTGGCACTATCCTACTGTCCTTGATTTGGGCCCTGTTATTTGCTCCTCCCTGATCGAAGTCCTGCTAGTCCGTCGCTAAGGGCCCACCAGATCTCTAAGGATTTTCTGCGCAAAATTGGCCCCTGGGGTGGAGCGGAATGGAGGGAAAGAGGGAGGAAACTCTTACTAACTCTTACTCCGCAGGCAAGTGGGGGTAGAGGAGGCAGGCCCTTGGGAGTTGTGGCTTCCACAAAAGGAGTTGCTCCACCTGAAGACCCCTAGTTTGATGTTTGGAGGAAACGAGGACTTTAGGAAGTTAGTACAAGTAGTGAAGAAGAGTAAACTGTCCCAGGACAGCGGTGATGTTGGGAAATTTGCACCTCTGCGGGCTGGAAAGGGACGCAAGCTGAGCGGGGAGACGGGAAGGTCATGTCTGGCCTTTGGAGGCAGGGAGGAAATTGGGTCTCCGTAGTTACTGTCTCTTGTCTGAATGCTAGTAGTCAGTTGGAGGGACTCTATGGCAGGGCGTTGTGGCTGGGGCGAAGGGGGGAGGGAGAGGCATTGTTTGCTGCACCCTATCTCCAAGTCCCAGAACTAGGACGAAGCTCAGTCTGGAAGTGGGAGAGGAAGGGGATCCGGAAGCTCAGACACTGCACCTGCCGGGATTGAAAAGATCTGGGCCAAAACCTGGGGAGGAAGGGGAAGGGGGAGGGGGCAAGATATTGGTCTTCCCCTTCTTTCCCTGCGTCTAGATAAGATTGGCACTGGGAACTGAAAAGTCAGGGAGCTAAGGAGGTGACAGCGACGACTGGTGCTTCCCTTGCCTCCACCCCGCCCCCCAACCAGCTGTCTGCAGGCGCCGAGATAATAACACCTCATGAAACATTGATTTCGGGCCCAGCCTTCCCGCGCTCTGTAATTTCTCCGCACCTTGTATTGCAGCTGCCGTGCTGGGATCCCCGCCGCGGGCTCAAAGGAAAGCACTCGGCCCAGCCTGGCCAGTCCCGGAGCCCCCTCTCCAGCTTTGCCAGTCCTTTACCCCTCCAGTTGTCCTAGGCCCTCGGCTCCTACAGTATCCCCTGCCTCTCAGTGTCAGGTGGGAATCACCATCGACGTTGTGCGGAAGCGCTCCGGCAAACAATCTGGGAGCTGGAGGCCTTGGGTTTTCTCCTGGCTGCCCAGAAGTCCAGGCTCGGTGCCTCCTGCTCCAGGTTGAGTTTTCTCTGAGTTTAGAGAGAAAGGGACATCATATTGTGGGGATCGAAGGGGAAATATCTTTCAATCTTGCAAGCCCTGAGGTTCCTGTAGGGCTCACCGATGGAAGGGAGTAAAAGCAGGAAGGCACAGCGCCCAACAACAGAGGGGAAGGGGAAGGGGAAGGGGAAGGGAGGAGAGGGGGGGGGATGCTAAAGAGGTGGTTTGTTTATTGAGTTGGTGGATACAGGAACTAACTAAATTCATTCACACTCGACTGAATTCAACACAACTCGATTTCCACAGTTGGGTGGAAAGGAGAGAGAAAATTGTAAAATTGTGAAATGCTCATTTGAGCCTAACAACCCTGAGAGATAATTATAATTGTCATCTTGCAGATAAGGTAACTGTCACCAATTGTCACCCAGCTTGCAAATTTCAAAGACAAAATTCAAACCCACATCTTCCTGACTCCAAGTTCAGCATTCTAAGCACTATACCACTGCTGCCTGTTTGTTTCGGTTTTTTACTTTTATATATGGTATGTTTTGTGAGTATGTATGTTTTATAATGTGTTAGGTGGCTGTATTTAAATATGGTCTATGGTGTGTAGTTGTTTGAGAGTTTATGACAAAAGTGTCAGTGTTGCCTGGGTGATTTAAGTATGTGTCCTTTATAAGGAATATGTTTATTTGTGAGTGGTATGTGTAATCTGAGGGGTGGGGGTGCATTTGTGTGAAGGGTGGTGTGAGGTGTACAAGTCCATGAGAGAAGTAATTGTAATTGTGTATATGTGATCTGGGCATGTATTTGAGTGATGGTGTGTATGTAGTAGTGTGTAGTTCATTGTGTGCTTGTATAGAGTGTAGGTGTGATGTAAATAGTCTACAGAGTATGCAGTTTTTAATCATGCTTGATCCTGTAGGATATGCTTTGAGATAGGAGCCAGCAGAAATTCAGTCCCTGAGTTTTTCTTGGTGGCGGAGGTGGAACAGGTAGAGGAGTACAGATGCCCATGAGGGAAATAAGCTAAGGAAATGAAGGTTGCAGACCCAGGACCCAAGGAAGGTACAGTCTGTCGCTCTGTATCTCCCTTTTCCCAGAAAGCCCTTACAATATTTTGAGTCCATCAGTCGAATACTGGTAAGGTGAAAAGAGCTCTTGACTCTGTCAGAAAGACCAAGGTTCCACTCCCTCCTGTCATTTAGAAGCTTATCAGGGTGACTCACTTAACTTCTATGGGTCTCAGTTTGCTCATCTGTAAAATGTAAAGAATAATAATTATAAATACATTACCCACCTCACAAAGCTCTTATGAGAAACAAATACTATATCTGTCAAGTTGTGTGAAAACTTGAAAGTACTAAACTGATGTAAGTTATTATTACTACTGATCTCTGCTGGGATTTGGGGCTGGGGGGTGGTGGTGGGGGCGGAATGGAGAGCAAGTCCCTGCTTCTCATTCTGGTAGGAGGGTCAAAGATTCACAGAACCACTGAATGAATTGTTTGCATGTTAAAGTTACCGTCGAAAGAACTAAATGTAATCCACCCCGTTTCGTTTTACAGATATAGTTTGCAGTGTGAAATGACCATTACAAGGGACACACAAAGGAATCGATAGCAAAACTAGGACTCGAACTCAGGTCTTTTGACTTCTAATGCTCTACGCCACCTTCATCCCTTCTTTCCCAGCAGTCGTCCCAGCAGGCGCCCAGGACCAAAGCGACAAAAGCACTCTCAGAGCTCACAGCAGGTTAGAGCCGCCCCGCAGGGCGCGCCTATCCCAAGCTGGTTTGACTGGCAGCCTGTGCTTGTCCTCTGTCTGACTGAGCAGCAGGGTCCAAGACGGACATCAGGAGGAAGACTCCAAAAGCATCTACCCTCTGAACCCAAAACTTCAAACCCCGATGGTCTATTGTGCCCCCTGGAATACCGCCCCTCTCAAACGTACAACCTGCAGAGTTCGGAGCTTATAGCAGGACTGACAATCTGGTCCTGGGTCCCAACACACACACACACACACACACACACACACACACACACACACACACACACACACACACACACTAGTTCCCACAACAGCTTTGCCCTCTTGGAGTGGCTGCTGAATCACTGCTGCCCTCACCCATAGCCCCGGCTCCATCTGTCTGCTGTGACTCCCAAGTTTAGGGTTCCCTCTGTACCCCAGACCCCCGTAACTCTTGAACCCCCTCTCTCCGCCCTCGGGGCCGCAGCTTCGAGCGTCTCCGCCCTGTGTACCCTGCCCCGCCCCGTCCCCCGCCCTCCTCGTGGGCTCCAAGCAACAGGAGGAGCGAGCCCGGGTTGAGGCTACCCTGGAGCTGTGGGCTCTAAGCTTTGAGTTTGCGGCCGCCAACCCCTGAGTCCACAGTGACCAGCACCAAGGTGGGTAAGAGCGCTGCATTGGGGAGCCAGGAAAGGGAGGCTGAAGGGACGGGATCGGGAGAGAGGGAGCAGAGGGAGATGTTGCTTAGGATGAGGCTAGGGGATTCCCCACCCGTGGTGGCCCGGGCTGTTCCCCACTAGGGAGCCAAGTCCCTGAGAGCCATCCACTCTGGGTAACCCTAATTGCCCTCACTATAATCGGGCCGCTTCCTGCTGATATTGCCCCTTCCTCAGTCCCCGCTTTTGCCAACCGGGGCCTCCTGGCACCCAAGCCCGAGTTTCGGGCCCTGGCCGGCCTGATACCACGACTGATCAGACCTCTCTGCCAGCCGAGAAAGGAGCTTTAACTGTTTGAAGGACCGCCCTCCGGAGAAAGGAGCAGAACTGAAGAGGGGGCGCGGAAGTCGTTGGCACAACAGAGCAGAGAAGTGGAAGGGAACCGGGAGCGGCGGGAAATGTGAGGTAAAAGTTGGACAGACTGATAGACACATTCTCCCTCTTCCGAGTCCACTGCTAGGAGTCTTGTCTTTGGCCAGTTATTTTCCAGATGTGCGTTCTGAGCCTGACTTGGACGGCTCTGAGTTATAGGAAGAACGATCTCTCCAACCAGGCAGTTTTTAAGGTTGACCTGTACTTGGCGTTCTGGGTGCGTTTGGGGGCCTGTCAAAGCCTAGCGCACTGCTGAGCAGACGAGTGCAGTGCAGGAGCAAGGCTTACACGGTATATATGCAAACCGAGAGCTGCTTGGAACAGAATCTGTATGTGATTGTGTGCTTCCTGGGACTGTGGGGGCCGCTGACTCTCAGGATGGTCCGGGGTTCCACACTGCTGAGCCAGCTCCCCAGGCGCTGAGCCGCCCCGCTTCTGCTCGCGGTTCCGAATGCCCTGGGTGCCGCCCGCCTTCGCTTCGTAGACTAAGTCCTTGACAAATTTATACCTCGTGTAAATTCTTTAGGAGTTCTGCGCTTCGTCAAAACTGACAAATGCGCTGGGAAATTTAATTCCAGTGGGCTGACCTCACTTTACATACTCGGAGATTTCATCCCAAAGAAAAAAGCCGTCCTCGGCCCAAGACCAACGGTGCCTGGGTGGGGAGAGTTGGGGGGTGGGGGGGCACGCGGACGAGTGGGGACTGTAGGTAGGAAGAGGAAGGAAAAGACTTGGCCGACCCCAGTCACGTTCACCTTTGCCCAAAGTGCTGGCTGATACGACAAGGAGTGGGGTTCGGGAAAAGGAAGCCAGCTGTAGGGGGGCTGGGAGGGGAGGGAGGGTGGAGAGGAAGAAAAATTGGTCGCTGTGACAAGTAGCCAATTTTAACGTATCTAGTAAATGTTATACTTTTATGGACAGCATTTGCTGGGCTTTTACAGGCTGCAGTAGCCACTTGATCCAGCGCCTTAAAGGGATCCCGGGAAAAGCGAACGCTTTGCCCTGCCTTAGCCTCTGAAGTTCACCCGCTCACCCACCTAGTGCTGAGGCTTAGCCTGCAGGTGTCCTCTGGCGGGGGTCCGGGAGAAGAGTGTATTCTCAAGGGCACCTCGTTGCCTAGAGAGAGAAGAGGCCCGGTGCTCTATGAGGAGAAAAAGAGAAATTGTATGGGCGTGTGGTTATGTGTCCGTGGTCCCCTTTCCTTTCAGAGGGACAGGGGCCAACCCAGTGGTCTTGCATGGACGCCCCAGGCGGGGACCTAAGTTAGAAGAAGGGGGAACTCTCTCTTCTTCCCATAACTATGCTCTTAATGCTTAAAGTTTGGGGAGAATGGGGAAGGATAAGAGAGTGCACAACCTTTCATATCTTGCCCAGTAGGGAAAGCAGAATCTGCTTTTTATTTTTTAATAGAAAACACTCATACACACATACAGAGAGAGAGAGAGAGAGAGAGAGAGAGAGAGAGAGAAATGGCCTTAGATCCTTAAAACCAAATACCAGTTTTCCTAAACTGAGCTGTGAAGTTATAGGTGTAAGTTTGGAGGGGCTCGGTTCCAAGACTTAACCTTCATCCTGTCTGTTTTCCTCCAGAGCTTTGGTCCTTGTTCAATGGGCCTTGGTTTCCTATGCTAAAGTGGAGAGACAGGGAAGGGGGAGGATGAGAGGAAAGTTCTGCTCCTTTCTTTTTGCACTCTCTTCGGGGAGAACAGGGGGCTGGTCGTCGCCAAATAGAGTTGGCTTTACTGAGGAGAGAATCGCCAATTTCTCAATTGTTCTCCCCTTCAAGCCTGAGTTCGGGACTCTAAGCTACTGGCATCCAGGTGGGATAAGCTTCGGGCTTCGACTTTGGCTGGCCCGGGTTTCCCACCTCTCCCGGCTTTCCCATTTAGGGGAAGGCTTCCTCTTGGCAGCGGCCCCCGCCCCTCCCCTCTCCCCAAACACGCTTTTCTTAGGTTTGAGTCTAGGTCTGGATATTCAGTGCCTAAGCGCACGGCCTTTCCCACCCAATCTCAAGCCATTTCGGGAACTATTCTTTCGCAACGCCGGTCTTGAGAACTTCCACACAGACAAATAGCTTACATTTCGTATTGTAAAAAGGACTCTGTCTGTTCCAATGCTCTTATGTCTCAGTCCAGTGATTGGTTAACAATACAGTAGCCTAATTTATATCCTTTATGCCGTGACTGACTCGGGGTTTTTCCCCCCAAGGGATCTGACTTTCGCCTAGCTATTGACTTTCTCCCACCTTTCCTCCAGCACCGCCAACCCCGTAGAGTAGTTGGAAAAAACAGACGCTGTTGGTAATTTGAAACTTTCTACCTCTTTCTCTGCTTTTGGTACTCGTTCCTGTTCTCCCGGACAATAGCCATCAGTTTACAAAGTTCTGGTCCCCAAGGCAGAGTATGAAAATTGTCCGCCAGGAGGTTTGTGTCCCCCAGTTCCACTCACCTAAAAAGTCGCCTATTCTTTCCCCTTACCTGAGCGATGACCAGATTGGGAGGTGGGGACCAGGCCTACCTCCCCTGGGCTGAACAGATGATGCTCCCTAAGATGGTAGCAGCCTTGAGGATTTGGCCCCTGGATGTGAGCGCAGAACAGAGTGGTCGCTCGCTGTATGGGTATTAAAAACAAAAAAAACAAAAACAAAAAAACGCCACTGAGCCGAAAACACGGGATTTCAAAGTAAGAAAGGTCCCTCTCTGGATTTCAAATCCTGTTTACAAAATTTCGAAGGTTCCCTCAATCTGCTCCTAGGGCTACCGTCTCAAGAGGTGAGTATATTTGTAAACTATGGATCGCCAAGTTCTGCTCTGGCCTGCCCCACAACTTCCCCCCACAAACACACACACACACACACACACACACACACACACACCGAGAGAAAAGTGCTCTCTAGGTCGTAAAGCTGGACGCTCGAAGTGCGAATGCAGAGTTCTCAACTAGAAAGATTGAGGCAGGGCATATGCAGAGGTGGTGCGTCTAGGTGCGTAATGTAAAGTGTACGGTTTTCTCTCTACTATCCTTTTACGTTTTTGCTCTAGGGCACAGAACCAGAGGATTGGGTTGTTTCAGGGTTCACTAAATACTTGCGCGGAAAGAGTGAAGCCTTTTCTTCTTAACACCCGTGAGCAGGGTCTCTAGCACTCACTGCAGTCTCCCCCAGAGACTTGCGGAGAGGGCGGGGGAGGGCCGAGACAGAGCCCGGGCTCCTCGCTGGCTGGGGACAGCAAAGTCCACATCCCCCTCCTTGGTTCCCCTTTTCCCTTCCCCAGCCTTGTGTCTGGTCGGAAGGCCCCGGGGGAAGGGGCTTAAGCGCTAGGCTGGAGTGGGGGGAGGGGGAAGAGGGAGAGACAGACGCTCCTAGCTCTGCCCTGAATCACTGAAGCCTTGGGGTTTCATTTGTGTCTGTTAAAATAAAATAAGTCTCCTTAAGACTGTTTTTCCAAATTCCCCCATTCTCCTTACACACTCACGCCTCCGGCATCCCTCCCCCAGCCATTAGTCTCTCCACCAGAGCGATGAAGGAGCTCCTAGAGGCCCAGAATCGGAATCCATCCTTTGGAGTCATAGAGGGAGGGAAACTGTCTTTTGGGGGGGGGGGGATGAAGGAGATGGAGGGAACGAGATGTCAGGGTCTCCCGGCGCAGTGTCTGGAGAAGGGTAGGTGGTCCCTGCCCATTTATTTAACTAAACTGGGTTTTCTAGTTTGAACTTATCCACTTCACTAAGAGGCTTAGAGCAGGAATGTCACTTGAATAGCTGGCCTAGAGGCGATTTGACAGACCCCACTCTCAAAACAAATTCCTTTTTCCTCCTTTTTTGGGGGGTGGGGGAGAAGGAGGAGGAATTAAAGAGAAAAAAATAGCTCAGAGACGCTGGGAGGAGAGGAGAGACAGTGAGGAAGCCTACACTTGTCAGCTTTCGCTTTTTCCCAATTCAAGAAAGGGTTTAGTTTGGAGCCCAGGAAAGAGCGGCGGGAAGCCCGGGTCTCGAACTCCGGCCCAAATCAGACAGCTGCGACCCAGGCCCATAAGCATTTTAAGATGGATATCTGCCTCAGAGCTCGAATAAGGCTACTCAGTTCACTTCGATCTGTCTTTGCTTCCCAACGTGGGAAGAGTCAAACTTCAACTTTGCCTCTTCAGTCTTCCTGAACCAGCCTTAGTGGGCCAGTCATCAGTCAGATTCGCCCCAGAGGCCCCAGTCCAGACCATTACCCAACTCGGTCGGGGACAGAGCTGCGAGCTATCTCAAATAGAGCACGCCAGTCCAAGGAACTTCAGGGATCAACCCCCTCCCATGCCCAGCACCTGCCCCTGCCCAAGCAGTAGAGAGAAAGGTCAACCGAGGTTTCAGTTTCCTCATCTGGTATTAAATGACCCTTAGGGTTCTCCTATATTACCAGGGCCTGGAGACGTAGTCCGCCCGATCTGCTGTGCCCAGAGACGGAATCCTGGGTCTTCTTGAAATCTCTCTCCTTTCTTTGTTGTTTTCCTTGGAATCAGAGTAGTTCCAGGAGAAGTAAGGAAGATACCACAGGAGATCTTATGATGTCGTAGGTGCACACGCCTAAGTGCCCTGCTATCTTTGTCGTTAGCTGCCTTTATGAGTTGTATCTATATAGCTGTGTGCTACATGGTGAGAGTGTATGCAAGTATCTCACCTGTGTACACAAGTATGTATATACACACACATACATATACATATTTATTTCTATATCAGTGCCACCAAGGTTAGCAAAAGGGCTGTTGATGTGTCTACATGTTGTATACGGGCGGACATATTAATGTTACTACCTACCACACTAGAGTATATCTGTATATCGATTCTGTGTTTCTGTGAGAATGTATACACATCACTATGTATATCTGTATGTCCATTCCTATGTGCCCGTGCATTAGTATGACATTTTCTAAAACACAAAATGAAATAAATGTGAACCTAACCTGTCAGGATGCTGCAAAATTCCCTAAGAAGTAGTCAGAGAAGAATTGACTTTGATGAGGTTGTTTCTGGGGGGGTCATAGATGTCCCATAGTGGAGTACTCAAAGTGATTTTGTGCTCCAGCAGAATGAACTCCTAGAGCTAATGGTCCAAATGCCTTAGGAAACTCTGGTCAGCCTAGAAACTGGCACTGATTTCAAGCACAAGGATAAGCTTTAACAGTCTCACCTAATATTGGCAGGAGTCCTACAAAGGAGAAGTATCTTCTCATACAGCTTTAATTCCCAAGTCTCTCCATTCCTTCACCCTGGCCTTGATCAGTCCCCTTTGAGAGAGAGGATTCTGGGGCAATCGATCTCTTCTCTCTCTCTCTCTCTCTCTCTCTCTCTCTCTCTCTCTCTCTCTCTCTCTCTCTCTCTCTCTCTCTCCCCCCCCCCATTCTGGAGGAAAGGATTATGAAGGGGGCAGCAGACAGGGAGTAGATCAATGACTGATAGATGACAAATCAGAAGCTGTTTCAGCCTCTCTGCCTAGTTCAGGCTGCTGTAGTGGAAGAGCCAGAATCCTTGACCAGGATCCTTTCCCCCCAGAGCCTGGGTCTCAGTTCAAGTTGGACTAGGGGATGAGGTGGTGGGGTGGACAAGCAGGCCAAAGTGTTCACAGTTTATTCTGAGGCATGGTGAGAACCCTCAGATTCAGGTTTCAAGAGTAGGACACCGGAAGATTGCCAGTCGGCTCCCACAAGTCACCCCAATTTGTTCCACTTTAGGAGCCTCACCTAACACTTTTCAAGTCTTCCCAGAGCATCGGTCTAACTTCCAGTCTGCCTTGCCTTCACAAGTAAGCACTTTGATAAAAAAAAAAAAAAACCCAGACCCATTTATAGCACTCACTGGTATATTTTATTGTCAGGACAAACACCCAAAGTTGCTTATAGCCCTGAGACCACTACACCAACAACCCAAAGGCCAGTCTTAGATTGCCTTGCATCCCTCTCCTGATTTTCTCCTAGAGGAGAATTTTTCATCCATTGGATAATGTCCCTCTTTGCCAGAGAGAGAAAATCCCAATCTCAAGGAGGCCTTGAACCTTTAACTTCAAATTTCCTGCTAAGGTCTCCAGCCTTGGATTTCTTTTGGTACCTTTCTAAAATTTGTCTCACAGGAGTGTTTAGGAAGGGGGGGAATAGGAGATTTGGATATATTCTGGCAAAGAGGGAAAGTGTGTGTGTATACATATGTAGGTACATGTATATATGTGTGTGTAAATTTATATATATATGTATATATATACATATATAAACTTATAGGTCTTTCCTATTCTCTCTCTCTCTCTCTTTCTCTCTCTCTCTCTCTCTCTCTCTCTCTCTCTCTCTCTCTCTCTCTCTCTCTCTCTCCTTCTCTCTCTCTCTCTCTCTCAGTTATCTTTCTGTTTTGGATCCCCAAGGTTAAAGCGGAGGAGTCACAGTGGGAGTAGGTTAAGAATACTTTACGATTAGAAGTGTTCCCTGGAAAACTGAATTTGGAGAGCACAGTTAGAGTGTGTCCAGACTTCAGGGTTTCATAAGGATGCCTAGAAGTTACTACTGATAACTGTAGGAGGCGGGAATAGAAGCAGCCCACAATCCCTTTGTTGGGGGCGGGGGTGGAATCTGACCATCTCTTTTGGAAAGTATACAGCTCTGCCTCTTTCCTAGCCTCCTTCGAAGAAAAAAGTCTCAAGATTGTATTTAAGGTAGGTGTCATCTCTTCCCCAAAACAAATTAAGTAGGATATTTGGAGTGTCCGCAGAGAAAGAAAAGAGGAGTTGTGTTTAAAAATACAACTAATTTTAAAAGAAAAAGGAATGCATTTTGGTGAAAGGGTGGAAAGTCAGAAGACTTACCCTGGAATCCCCATTTTGTTACTTGCTACTTTTGTCTCTGAGTTGATAGCTTTCACTTCTCCCAGACTCAGTTTTCCTCATCTGTAAAATAAGAAGAACCTTGAGCTAAATAACCTTTTAAAGTCCCTGCTAGCTCTAAATCTAGAATCCAAATGTCTGATGGGTCCTGCAAAGAGTGTGAGGCAGGAAGAAGAATTTTCAAGTTCCCAGAATTCTAGGAATGGGAGGTGGGGGCTCAGATCCAGATTACCACCCGCTTTCAAAAACACGTAGAGATTCTGAGGCCCCCGCTTTTCTCCCCATATAAAGGAGAGTGGCCTGATCCCTGCTCATGCAACCTGAAGACTAAAAGGAAGTTGGGGGGGGGGGGCAATGAGTATGGATTAGGAAGAGCAGTACCACAGTCCCCAGGCTGGGGGAAACGAGAGGATATGTGGGTTCCAGGTTTGACACATTCCAGAATTTCTTCAGCGGAAAAATGAAAACGCCTTCCCTACTTGCCCTGTGGGCCTAGTTCTGATTGTCTGAGAGGTGGAGAAGGCCTCTCTCTGAAGGTCAGAAAAAGTGAGATTGGAGATAGGTGAATTCCCTGGAATTGGAGGAGGAGTTGTACAAACCATTTAACACGAATGTTTAAAACTGAAATCTTGTGGCCCCAAGTGCACTTCTTACAGGCCACAAGCCAAAGTGCCAATGTCGCCCTGAACCCAAACCAAGCCCTCTCCCTGTTTCCAGAACAGTTTCGGCCAGACTCATAAGGCTGATCTCCCAGCTACAAAGAAAGACAAAAACTTCAGAACTATTGTAGTTAACCCGTATATATGTGTGCCAGAAAAAATTAATGGGAGTGTTTCTCCACTCCTGTCCTAATATTTCTGAGTTCGGGTGAAGAGTCCGACATGGACGTGTCTCGAGTTATCAAACACTGAAAGGCAGTCTAAAGTCTGACCAAGTTTCAGAAGATCTTCCCATTTGAGAGGTAAAGATGGGAACCACAGTGTTTAAGGTTGTATCTGAGGGGGATACACCTTCTTGTATGTTCTCCTCTTGAAGAACTCCTAGTTTCGCCGCCAGGTCAGCTGTGGTCTTGGGCTCAGTTACTTTAGAATCAGACTCGTTTTTATATGCAGGGTTATTGGGGAGTGTAGGGGGCTGATAAGTCTTTTTTTGAAATGAAATGTTCACAGTCTCCCTTTTGGAAATTTAGCACGTCTAATAGAAGACGGAATGCTTCTGAACCTAAGGTTCAGGAAGATCCAAGGAGGATGAAGAAAAAAATTGTCTGTTCCCTTTTTAAAAAAAAAAATTTCTAAAAGCCTAGGCAAAAACTACAGTGGAATAGATAAAACATCTAAGAGACAGAAACAGAGAAAAGGGGGAGGGGACAGATAGAAACAGGAAAAAGATAGAGAAGGGAAAGACGGGGAAGACGGGAGAGAAGAATTCGAACCCCCAGAAAAACTGAAATGTTTTCTTAGACTTTCTATAAACTAGTTCAAAAGTTCTCCCCAACATCTTTTCTTGATTTAAAAGCAAAATACAGCGTCACAACGGATCAGTTAAGCTGTGTCTGAGGAAAGGAGAGGAAAAAAAGAGCGTACCCCGGTCCCCACAATTCCAGAGACATCTCATTTCTAAATGCAGGCAGCTTCCTCCCTCTAGTGAATGGCAGCTTCATCCTCGTCATTGCCTGCCTTCCCCCATTTCCCACTGCTGGTCCCATCCAGAGGTCAGTGGAGCTCCCAAATGTTTTGAGAGTCCCAAGTTTAGGAAGAAAGAAGGTGAAGTAAAGGAGAAGGGGCAGGTTTGACAAACCTTCAGGCAGAACAGAGAGTCTGTCCAGGGGATAGTTGAGGGACTACTTCCCTCTTAGATAACTAGACTATCCTGCTCTCCGCACACACAGTCATATCTCCACTGTTCCCTCTGGGCCAACCTTGATCCCCTTGGGTATAGGATGTAGGGACAGCTGTTATCTTACTTCTGTCACCAGTACCACCCCTTCTTTGTTCCATTTCCTGGCAATGAAAGTCTTGGTAGTTACTTTATTCCTGTTCTGGGGACACTTTGGATCCTTAGTGCTTCGCCTCTCTGAAATATTTGTAGCTGAGGTCCTAGAGATGGAGAGGCTCTCAAACTTCAGGGACCTGAAAAGAAAAGGAGAAAATTTTGTTTTGGGGAGTTGGAAGACACAGATTAGAACTTCAAGGGATCTTCTAACTAAAAGTGCCAAGGCTCAGCTGGGACTTGAGACTCAGGGCTAATTTCCAAGTGTCTGAGAAAGTCAAAGATGATACATACTAGGCTGGCTGGCTATTAACAGGTTAAGGAGACTGGTTCCATATACCCCGGATAATGGGATTACAAGAGGAATTCCCTAGAAGGTGGGGGGAGCGGAGGGAGTAACCTATGGGGGACACCCTCTAGATGAGTTACCAGATTGGGTACTACTTTAAAAAGATCAACTAGCTAATGGAGAAAAAGTGTTCATTAAGTTCATTCCTCTGCCTTGGGGACAAAAAATGACTTGCTGAGGTGGTTTTGGTGTTTTCCCTATGCTCAAATTTGGAGGTTGGATCTTTTTGGAGTGGGGGAAGGGACCATGGCAGGACAAGACACCATACAAGTCATGGCTTCTCCAGGCCCTGCCTAAGCAAAAGGAAAGGAGGAAGTAAGGGGTCACAATCTGCCTGCTTCTGCCCCTTAGTTCCTGCCCTGGGGGAACCCAGGGCTGGCCCTGTTTGCTCAAGGCTCAGAAGAGCAAGTTAAAAATTGTCCAGTGAAATCTCTCAGGCAATCTTTAGCCAGCACCTTGGTGGCTCAGGCACCAGAAGAGGAGTTTGAAAAGTCCATCCCAAAGAAAAATATGGGTTCCTACTCAAGGCCTCATATGCCCAGAGACCCTCCCCCACTCAGCCCAGTCCACAAGGAACCCAGGAGCTCAAGGAGTCTTGCCTCCCTTTGGCACATTTCAATCCAGGCCCAGGAGACTTAGGAGCAGGCAGACACCGAATGACCTAAAGTCAATGTCTCTATGTGTTGGCAACATTGTTCCTCCAACTATCCCGGAGCCGAATGTAGATATACCTTGGCAAAAGAGAGGGTTCTAACTGAGATGTGCCTAACCTTGTGTACAGTGAAGAACACAAGGAAGCTATGGGGGACATTTATTATATGTAGTTTTCTCCATACACGGCATAGGAAGTGTTTGGAAGTGCAAAATACATGGTATATAACAAGGCATATATTGCCTAAACAACATAATGTATGTTATACAATGTCGGTCTCTACTGCGTTGTATCATTCACCGAAGCACAAAAGGTTCTGGGTCCTTACATGTGTAAAGACACAAACCTGAACGCATAACTACGTACGTAGTATGTCAGTGTCTCCTCATCTCATTGGTCTGTGATGGCTGTGAACTTGTCTCAGTCTTTCCGGTAGAAGGGAGCTCAGCTCTAAGGGAAAAGATCCCTTGGGCCCAGACTTTCCCAACTCTTCCACCATTCCGCCGCACAACTAGAACAAGAGAAAACTGATACTAAAGCTACCTTTTCATCTAGCAAAATGCTTCTTCTTTTCCAGTCCTGTAAAATTGACTGTGGTGTGGAGGCCATAGAAGAGGTTTGGGTGTATAAGATCACGGCTACTTAGGAACGAGAATTACTGGCTTCCATTAGCTCCGAAATAGGGTTACTCCCCCGTATCCTTCCTCTAAATAAGAACTCGGGGAGGGGGAGCTGAATAGAAGATAATGAGGTTCTTGGGCAAGAGTAACTCACTTCCCCCTTCCCCGTAGGAAACATTAGGTATTGTATATCCTTATTCTAGAAGCTATTCTTGTTCTAGAGGTTGGTATACGCTTTTAAATATTTTGGGATTGGCAAAAGGCTGAGTCCAGGGAGTTAATTTTGTGGAAAATAAATCCTCAAGGGCTTTGGTGCCATCTAATACGAGCAGGACGCGCAAAACTGCAGCTGTATTGTGAAGCCAAGGCTGAAATCAACATGTCACTTAGGGTGGGAAGGGAAAGAAAAAAGAAAAAAAAAGAGAAAGGTTAGGGAGACTGAGTGTGTGCAGGGAGCGGGGAGAACAGGAGAAAATTAGTGAAAAAGAGAGGTGAACAGAGATAGAAAGTGAGTGCGAAACAGAAGTCGAGATATATTCAGATATACTCTGACTGGGAAGATGAAGAGATAAAAGTGAGAATCAGAGAGGGGTGGGAAGGGAGAGAGTAGGGAGGGGGGAAGGTACAAGGGGAGGGAGAGAGGCAAAGGGGGAGCAAAGGCGGAGGAAACTTGAAAACTAGATTCCGCCCGCCCTCCCTCCTTTCTCCTCCTTCCCCCCATTTTCTCCCACCCTCCTCCTTCTCCCACCCCCAACCCCCAACCCCCAGCGCAGGGACTGCTGGAACCTGGTGGAGCGCGTTGTTGCTTTAAGACCGCCTCTGTCCGCAGCACCCGGTGCCTTAGAAACAAGTTACATATATGGGGAGCCGCAGCAGGCGTGCTGCGCTTAGGGCTCTGGGAGGCTACGAGCTTTGGAAAGAGTGATCTCCCCGCGAGACGCGGAGGTTTTGACCTTGCAAGGGGAGGAGCTGAGTTTTAACTGCTGGCATTTCTTGGGCTGCAGGTCACTTGCGTCTCGGCTGCGGCGCACCGCTCCCTTTGCTCGGGCTCGGCTGAGCCTTGCTGTGGGAAGGGGGGGCCCCTGGGCCCGCCAAGCGCTGCCCATGGGGCGGAAGGCGCGCGGCTGCCCGCGCCGCAGCCCAGGGGCGCCCAGTGGGCTGCCCGCTTAGGCGCTGTCTCTTTCTCCCGGCAGATCGGAGGGAGCTTTTGGACAGAGGCAGAGTCTGGGCTGCCCCCGAGAGTCCTCTTGCCCAAAACTGGTGCCAATACCCAGGAGGAGCAGCCTGAAGAACTAGTAGCCCCGGTACCCAACTGGCTTGCTGGGGACTGGGAGCTACGTCCGAGGCCTCCAGGCCCCCGCCACTGCCGCCATGGATTCCTTTAAAGGGGGTATGGGCCTGGAACGGCTACCCGAAGGACTTCGGCCGCCGCCTCCCCACGACATGAGCTCCAGCTTCCACCTGGCCCGTGCTTCTGACTCCCGGGAGCCCCTGGAGAACTCGGCAAGCGAATCCTCCGACACAGAGGTCCCAGGTAACATTCTCCCCGCCTCCCTGATCCACACCCCCACACCTCGCCTGCACTTCCTTCTCCTTCTCCCCCTAGTGTGACCTCTTTACTAAACTCAGAATCCAAGAAGTGGTGGGGACTAATTCTTGGGGAAAGGCATGGGGTAAGAGAGAAGCCTCGGCCAGAGAGGCCCAGAGATAAACGGCAGCCGTCCTAGGGTACACCACTCAGTGAGGAAAGCATGCCTGTCACCAGAGCTCCGAGTGCGTGGGGAACTTATCCAGCCTTGACAGCGGCAACGAATAGTCTCCTGTCCAGGCTGCCCGGCCTCGAGTGTTCCCGAGAGGAATTAGACTATTCCCCCACTGGCTGAAGAGGCGACACAAGCGCTTCCCTCGCTTCTTTCTTTCCCGGAAGAGAATAATTTTTCTTACAAATTCAGCACAAAAACATCGTACTCTTTTAAACTTTTTTTTTAATTACGTTACCACGCACTGATAAGTGGAAGGGGGGGAGGGAGAACGAGAGCAGGGAGATTACAACGGAGTCTATATTCTCCAGGAGCAAATAATAGGACACGATTGATTTTGAAAAGCTGACTTTTCAAGCAGACGGGAAGCTAATGATTTTAAAGGATTCGGTGTGTAAAGGAAGAGGGGAGAAAGAAAAAACTGACAAAATCTAGATGAGCAGGAGAGAGAGAGACAGAGAGAGAGAGAGAGAGAGAGAGAGAGAGAGAAGGAGGGAGGGAGAGAGGAGAGAGAGAACAAGGGAGTGAAATGTTTTAAAGGGGACAAACAGAGGAGGAAGAGCGGGAAAATTAGGAAAACAGAATAAGAGAAGATTATAGTTCTGCCTTGTGCCTTCTTAGGCGCGGTTCCGGGATCCAGGGACCAGGGAGGCCAATATTAGGCGGGATATCCAAGGCCCAAAGCTATCTGGGGCTTCGGGCCAAGCGCCCTCCCTCTTACCCTCCTCAGGCAGAGCAACCAGCAGAGCTTGCATGGTGTAACCTGAGCACCGGAGGGAGAGAGAAAAGAAGGGACCAAAAAAAGGTCCGGAGCTTTTTCAATCAAGTTCGCTCTAGGGGTTTGCGCCAGACTTTGAGGATGCGGAGTGGCCCCTTTTGAGAATTTAATTCTGAGAGTTGTAGGCGCTCCTTTTCGCTCCCAAAAACTGTTTCAGAAATGGGAGCTATAGAGTTAAGTAGATATTGATAGACAGATCGTTCTCTAGGGCTAAACGTTAGCTGGCTAGAGGCCCCTGGGAGCCAACCCCACATGCTCTATTTTCCAGACAGGGAAATCCCCCATTCACCCGGAGGGAAGAGAAAGAAAAAGGAAAATTGGTTTTAAATTAATTTATTTAATTTTTCATTTGGGCGAATTTTTTTTAAAGCTACAGATATTTGTGAGAAGGTTGAGGGGTAAAGGAGTAAACTGGTTGACGATTCACTTTATATTTGTGAAAGTTAAAATTCAATTTAATTCACTCTTCACTGTCCTGAGTTCCGTGTTAAATCGAAGATAAAATCTCCTGAATAGCTAGGGAAGAACTGAGGAATTATTTTCTATTTGTCCTTGACAAACTCTCTCATACAAATAAGCAATTAAATATTTAGAAAGAGTAGAGGGTAGCACGGCTCCTGGACAGTCTATAACAGGGTGTCAGCCATGTCCCCCCCCCCCGACTGTATCTCTGTTATCGATGTATATTATATGTGTGTGTGTTTCTATGTCTATGTCAGTGGGAACTGGGTGTTTTCGAACGTTTGTGTATTTTTTAAATTATAAATACCTTTGTTTAGTTTTCTTAAAAAAAAAAAAAGCTTGTGCTTTTATTAATTTGCATGTTTCTGTCCATAAATGCCTAAGTATTTGAGTCTGCCTGTGTTTCTCAGTGTGTCTATAAATATGTGTGCATTTTTTGTGTTGTGTTTTTCTCTTTTGTGCATCTATAAATGTCAGCCTGCATCGTAGTGCCTGTTTTTCTGCATTTCCGTGTTTTTCCATGTGTCTATAAATGCCTGTTTTTCTTCTTTTATTTGACTGTCATTTGTGTTTCTCCCTTTGTTGTTTCTACAAATATCTGTAATTTTCTAACATAGTAAGATTTTGTCTGTGTTTCTAGAAATGCCAGTGTGGGTTTTCTGTCTTTAACTGTCCTTTTTTTTTTTACCCCATTTGTTTCTCTGCACATGTGTCTATAAATGTCTGTATATTTCTCTGCTTATGTCTTTTTATCTCCTCTTGCCTTTGAGTGTTAATGTAAATGTTTTTATGTTTCTCTGTGTTTGATTATTTTTCCCTGAGTTTGTATACTTCTGTGACTTCATGCCTCTATTTCTCGGAAAATTTTGCGTTTCTCTAATTGCTCATCTGTGTTTCTCCATTGTGTACTTGTATCTATGAATGTCTTTGTGTGTTTCTCCATTTATGTCTACAAATGCCTATGTGTGTGTTTATTTATACAAATACTTGTGTTTCTCCGTGTTTGGGTGTCTCTCTTTAACTATGTTTGTGTTATTCTCTGCTTGTTTCTAGTTGAGTATCTAGATAGGCCTAAACTCAAGTATTTTTCTCTCGCCTTCCACCTCAGTAAGTTTTTTCCGAGGAGTCCAAGGCTCTGTTTGTATCTATGTATGCATTTTCATCCCCTTGACTAAAAAGTGAGGCCTGGGAGACTTCAGCCCAAGGAGAATTTAGATTTTCCTCAAAATACCCATTACTATCACTTCTCTGGGGAACTCCGAATTCTCTGTCCCCAAGGGTGATGGGCAACTGAGCCTGGATTGGGGAGAAGGAAGGGCAGGTGCTGGGAACTTGGGACAACAATTGCAGACTTGCTTAGAAAGGACTGGATACTGCCGAGTTCACCTAGAGTTATTTGAATAATGGTACCAATAATAATGATATCTAATAAGTAATAATAATAATACAAAATACACCAACTAGTAGTAATCAAAACCTAAAGCAGTAATAACCAGTAACGGTAACAAAACAATGTTATCGAACTAATAATTGCAGTAGTCTAACAAGCAACTTGTAATTCTATTTCATAGCAGTAATAGTAACATAAGCAAAATTAGAAAAAATAATCGGAATTAAAACAAAAATTGCTGTTTTTCTAGCGGAAAAAATAAAAGGAAAACTCGGCCTTGTTTCCATCACGGACCCACAACTGTAAGGGCTAAGCTTTGCTGTTGCTGTTGCTGTAGCAGGCCCATTAGCGCGGGAGGGAAAACCCTGCCCAGGGGTCCTCTGGGCTGCAGGGCGGCAGGGTTAAGGTCTCAAGCTGGCCAGACTGTTGTGTGATTCCTGTCTGGGCTGTGCGCCCTTGCAGAGAAAGAGCGGAGTGGAGAAACCAAGGGCAGTGAGGACGGAGGTGGGGAAGACCCGGCCAAGAAGAAAAAACAGCGCAGACAAAGAACGCACTTCACTAGCCAGCAACTGCAGGAGCTGGAGGCGACTTTCCAACGGAACCGCTACCCCGACATGAGCATGCGGGAGGAGATTGCAGTGTGGACCAATCTCACCGAACCTAGAGTCCGGGTGAGCAGGAAGGAGGGGGGGAGGAAGGGAAGAGATGGACAGGGGTGCGGGTGGGCTCTATAGAAGGAGACGATATACAAGAAAGGCTTGCACCTGTTGGCAGCCTCCATACCCAAACCCGGGCCATCGCCAGGCCCCAAAAACTAGTATCCAGGGGCCAGGGAAGCCCCATATCCTAGAAACACCAGCAGTACCGGGAACAACTAGAATGGGAGAAGAATGGGGCCCCATATGCAGAGATGCAAGGCCCCTGGGAATTAGTGATAGCCCTGGCTAGCCTCGAAGCTTTCAGCCCAGCGCTGAGAGGGTATTTGCCTCTAAGGGCTAAGTATTGGAGCCTAGAACGAAGCAGGAGCAGGGCTGAAGTCCAAAAGGGGATTGTAATGCGACTGTTTTCCATCCCACTTTCATCCTTTGTACACAAGACTTCCTCGAAAACAGTCAAAACAAATTATCTTTCCCTCTCCGTGAGCCCACCCGTGTCCTCTTCAATTTACCCTCCCAACTCCACCGAGAAAAAGCCCCGGAAAATCCCGATCAGCCCAAACTCACCACGGATTAGAAAGAAGAGTGAGAAATAAAGGGGTGGAGAGAAGCGGTTAGACCGGAGCACCCAGAACCAAGCTTTGACATGAAAGAACTCCAGGGGCCAGGAGTATGCGGCTTGGGATTAGGGACCAAGGCCAGGCAGGAACTCTGCGCCCTAGAAAGTTATCAGCAAATGCTTCGGAGCCTCCTGAAACCCTTAGGGCCAAAATCCACAGCCATAGGGCTCCCACACACCTGGTCTAGTCTTTCGGTTCGAAAGACTCCATGCTGCCCCACTCCATTCCACATCTTCCCTGTGCAAATCCGCTCACAACTACCTCACAGCCACTCACCCCATCAGGGCATTTTCCAAACCTCCCCTTTTTTTTTTTAAACTCCTGGCAAGGCTCACATTTTTTTTTTTTTTGCCAGCCTTTCAGTGACGCCCGAGTGCAAATCAGAATGAAATGTAAACGAGGAGTAAAAAAGATGCGCACACACACCAGCGAGTTCAGGACAAGGTCTCTTTTAGCCTCTCAGAAGAATATAAAAAGTGGGGGAAAACCCGGGTCCAGCATCTAGCTAGTGGATAAACGATTGCCTGCGTTAAATTAGGATATTAAATTATGAACAGGTAAAATTGGATCTGCTAATGTCTCTGGCACTTACTTATACAAAGCTGTACTGGATTGCGAGCCTCTTTTCCCCTCATACTCTGAGCCCTGCTCGGTAGAGAATGCCCCAGCACGCACTGGGACGCCGCATCACAAGGGCCCTTTGTTCCTTTTTTGGAAGGTTTTCTCTCATGGCACAGAACTCAAACCAAATTAAAGAACCAAAGGGCATTCCCAAGTCACTTTCTGACGCCCCTGAAGAGGCAAGAAGAATCATCTGGGTTAGGGACTGAGAGGCCAGGAGAAAAAAACAGGCCAAAAAACAATCCAGCAAGTGAGGTCCCTAAACCAGAAGCTCCCCAGACTCAGGGCTGCCAGGCCTTGGCGGTAGGATAAGAAACCACTGGACGGAGAAGGGACAGGGGCAGGCCTATTGGCACCAAGGAAAGGACTAAATAGTTGGGCCTGGGTACCGAGGCGACCTCGGGAAACTCGGAGGCCTCCAGGCTGTTTGCACTAATCAGGGCAAACTATTAACAGATAAGCCTACGACTGGGAGGTGAAGATAATAGGCCTCGAGTCAACAGCTCTTGTGGACTCAAGGGCCCCTCGGGCTGAGGGTTAGTGGTGCCCCCCAACACCCAGGCTGGGACTAAAAGCCAACTACAATTGTCCTGACGCTTTTGAACGAGGAGGTGTTGAGACTAGTATTGTTCAGAGGGACCTTCAATGGATGGGCACCTGACATGGGATGGGAGGTCGCAGTGCAACGCACAGCTCTCCAGAGGGAGTGTTTCTATAGTTTCCTGAGTGCGTTCCTGCAACGCCAATTTCAGGGCTGCAAGTCCAGGAATCTGCGGGCACTTAAGGGGCCACACAAAGAAAGATGGAGGTCGCCATACCATTGAACAGAACTGTTCCCAAGGTTCGGGGAAGCCAAGGGATAGAGAATGAGAGTAGCGAGCTTGGGCTCTTGCCCTTAAAACCTTGCAAGCCTCCTTTCTCATCCTCACTAGAAGCCTTATTAAATTCTCCCTAGTCTCTGCTCCACCTCCATTCCCTTCTCCCAAATCGCAGGAAGTTCCTCTACAGACCCCCCTCCTCTAGGGACCGCTTAGGCCCAAGGGACCCTTTGCTCATCGGGAAGTGGGGAAGCACAGTTTCGGGGGCCTAGTTCTGGGCTAGGTTGACATCTCGTTAGGAAAAAACATTAGAAAACTTCTGTCTTCCGTCTCTGCTGCCAGCGGGATCCAAAGCTTTAGGACAGAAGCCCAGTGTCCGGGTCTTGCCTCTCCTCTCCAATCTCCTCCTTTCCACTGGCTTCTCAGAAAATCCTTACTCCCACCCTATCCCACCCCCAGATCTTCAAGTCTCCCTTCCCCCACCTTATTTCCCCTCCTTCCCCAATAAAAAGGCGGCTTTACCGCCCAGTCAGCCCTCCTCCAGAGGCAGAGAGGAGATCGTTTATTTTCTGTGAAGGCAAATATTTGGATTAATCCCACGCAAGGGCTGTAGACAGCCCAGACTAGCTCCTCTCTCGGCACGACTCCCTAGGTCCAAAGTCCCGTTCAATCCAGCATTAGGGAAGGAGGGGGACTCAGACTGTGCTGCTCAGGTTGGGTGGGTCTGAGCCTGGGAGACTGGGGGCAGGAAACTCCCCTAGAACAAATTGAGAGGACTGAATTTGATGTCCCCTCCCGACTCTCCCTAGCTTCTTTGTTTGTTTGTTTGTTTGCCTAAATCTTTCCCTCAACCACCCTAGGAAGGCAAATTAGGCCCAAAGTCTCATTAGTTACGAATTCCTGTCCGATGGGTGACAGGGAGTTTTTACCCAAACAGTAATTCAATTCCATTTTTATGATCTGTAACAGGGGATTTTTATTATGTTGTATTAGCATTGGGAAAGGCAGTAGGGACAGAGGCGTTTGGGGGCCCCCAAGATCAAGCCAAAGACTCCTAGATCTGATCAATTACTGATCTGGGAAAATGGTCAGCTGTTGTACTGGCAGGCATTTTCTACCCAGTGGGCAGAAAAAATAGAAAGCCGAGAAGGAGGGAGTCTTGAAATCGCTTTGGGCAAACTCAGGAGAGGAAGGGTTAGTAGAGGAGGAAAGGATAAAACAGAAAAGGTATTTGTTTAAGGAAGGAGAGAGGTTTTGGGGTGAAGGGACAGATAGAATCGGATATTGAAGGAAAAATAGGATATTTCGGGGAGAAGATGAGAGTGATATTAGGGAAGAACAAAGATCTGGTATAGGGAGGAAATGAAGAGGGTCTGGTATTGGAGGAATTAGGAGAGGATAACTGTCAAAGGTAAATAAGAAATGAAGAGTAAAGAATGCCCTTCTTGGAGAGAAGAAATGTCTGAAAGTGAGGGCGATAAGAGTTAGGTACAGAGGGAGAATATCGAGGAACCTTATGGGTTGGGGGGAGCAAGGAAATCCAGTATTGAAGAGTCTGGGAGAGAAGAAAGAGGGTTCAACATTGCATGGATTGGTGGACAACGCGTGAAAGGCGAAGATGATTCGGGTGAGGGAAGGCAGAGGTTCTCGGTCCAGATATACCCTTGCCCCTAAAGCCTAAACACTGACGAATCTCTGCCCTTCCCTTCTCCTTCCCCATCTCCCAGGTCTGGTTCAAGAACCGCCGAGCCAAGTGGAGGAAGCGAGAACGTAACCAGCAGATGGACCTGTGCAAGAACGGCTACGTACCGCAGTTCAGCGGGCTCGTGCAGCCCTACGAGGATGTGTACGCCGGCTACACCTATAACAACTGGGCTGCAAAAAGCCTCACACCAGCGCCGCTGTCCACGAAGGGCTTCACCTTCTTCAACTCTATGAGCCCGCTGTCCTCGCAGTCCATGTTCTCGGCTCCCAGCACCATCTCGTCCATGAGCATGCCGTCTGGCATGGGCCACTCGGCGGTGCCAGGCATGCCCAACTCCGGCCTCAACAACATCAACAACCTGAACAACCTCACTGGCTCCTCACTCAACTCGGCCATGTCGTCCAGCGCCTGCCCCTACGGCCCGCCGGGCTCGCCCTACAGCGTCTACCGGGACACGTGTAACTCCAGCCTGGCTAGTCTCCGACTCAAGTCCAAACAGCACTCCACGTTTGGCTACAGCAGCTTGCAGAGCCCAGGCTCCGGCCTCAATGCCTGCCAGTACAATAGCTGACCGCGTGGGGAGGGGGCCGGGCCGGGCCCGGCCAGGGCCAAGCCAGGGAGGAGGCTCCCAATCGGACTACCACGGACCACACGTATCTTTTATTCTCCCTTCTTCCTTCCCCACCCTCTGTTTTGTTGTTGTTGTTTGTTCGTTTGTTTGTTTGTTTTTTTTCTTCCTTCTCCACTCTTCTCCCCCCCCCCCAAAAAAAAGACGTCGGGAAAAAAAACCACGAATAAATGGATGAGTTGCAATTTCCCTCTGGATTATGCGGGTTGTATGTAATTACTTGAACTTGCACAGGCGTAGTGAAAAGGCCACTTTCCGGAGATCCGGCGGAGATGATAAAAAGGGGAGAGGGGACCTGAGGGAGGGAGAAGTGGTGGCCAAGGGAGGAAGGGTCCGTGCCAGCACAGTAGAGGACAGGATGGGGCGAAGGGTGGGGGTGGGGCCGCAGGAGGTACGGGAGTTTGCCACTGCGGGGGTGGGGGGTGGGGAAAGTGCAGAGCTGGGGGGCCTGAGGAAGAAGGTTTAACCTATTGGGGCTGAGACTTTTGCTAAGAATAATGAGAAGAGGAGGGTGAACTTCTTAACAAAAGTTCTATTTATATCTGCCGTTACTGGGCGCTGGAGCATTGTCCGCGGCGCGGAGAATAAACTGTTTTTAAAATGCACGATTCTTGACTTTTTTTTTCTTGAATTAAAAGGAATGAGGCAGGCGAGTGCTTGTCAAAAGACCCTCTCCGTCCGGCCCCTCGAACCCTCCAGCAGCATCTCTAGATAATCTCAGGGCGAAGCTTGGAAAGCACCCCTCACAAGCCAGTTTCTCGGTGCCCAGCCCGTGAAGGGAGCCCAGAGCTGCAGCTCTCTTCAGGGGCCAAAGTCTGAGTCCTGACAGCCTCCATCTTTAGCCTCTAAGCCGGGAAGCAACGATCTGACTTGTTTTGTGTGCGACTCCCAAAAGGAGACTACGAATACTGCGGCCAGACCAGCCTAGCTCAGAAGTTATTGTGTTCTCACTAGACATTTTGCTTTGTCCCTTTTCTCTTTCTTTGTGCTCCTCTAAGAGAAGCCTAAGCCCTGGAGAGTCACCCTGGACTGTGACACTGATTGAGGTCGATACAACACAAACAAGTCCAATTATTTTCGATGTGCTTAGCTTCATTGCCTGTATTCTAGGCACCGTGGGCTTGCTACTCTTAAGAGAGAACTGAGCCCTCGATTTGGAGAATTCCGTGGCTGTTGAGACTGGCGGTATAATATATATAGATATATATATATATGCATATATATACACACACATATATGTATGTATATGTATACACATTATATATATGTATACACACATATACGCATAAATGTGTGTATACGTATATATAAAAATATAAATGTTTTTCTCCCTGGGGGTGGGTGAGGGTTACCAAAATTGGAAGTCCTGAGAACAATTGCTTCCACCACCTCTCCTCTAGTTCGATATGGTTTACTCAGATTTTCCCAGGGCATGTGACCCTCGGTACTACGTCTGAGCCTGTACTGCTCTAAAGTCTCTGGAGACTCTGGGCTACAGTAGAGAGGGACGACGCAGAAGTAGTTGTAATAAGTGCTCCTTTATTCCCAGTCCAGCCCCGACATTTTATGAATTTTGGACCTCAGCGACGGTGGCCACTTGCAATCAATCGTATTGCCCCGTTTTGCTGTTAGTTTTCCTCGAAGCGTAGAGTGACTGAGGTGCCTACTGGCTCTCCTCAGCTCAGTTTCCCTACTGCGCTCCCCAAGCCCAGATCTAAAGCAACGAAAGTAAGGCCTTGTCGGCGGTCACCAAAGATATCGTGGACATTTTCAATTGTCGGAGCTCTACTGAGACTATATCCTGGTCAGGCCCAAGGAAAGACTGAGGATCCTCCAGAATAACAAGATTTCAACAGCCTTCCATCCCCTCACCCTCCATCTTCCGACTGTTGTCTGGGCTCCGGAGCCGTGGCGACTCACCAAGTCAAACCTTTGTTAACCTTGGTAACTTCGAGCGCGCAGCTGTCAAGCCTATTTCGTAGAAAATAAAGGGCAACTTCTATTTGCGCCACACCCCCGTCAAGGCTGTAAATCACAGTTTGTAGCGTGTGCGCTCTGTGAAAACTTTGCACACCCCCTCGCTTCTGTCTGTCCTGAGCGCTTACTTAGCCCTCTCAACCCCGCCCCCTTTATGTCGAGTTTTATAGATAAATGTAAATATCTCTATATCGATCTATAAATGTACCACCATTAAAAGCAGTCTTAGCGTGGTTTAACATCTGGTGAGCACTAATTTCTTCATTCCGCCCTGCCCAGGAAGGTCTTGGAAGCCAGAGGCGGGAGGGCGCCCCCAGAGCGCGGCTGTGGAGGTTTGAGTTGTGCGAGATCTCTGCGGGGTACTGTCCCCTAGCTCGGAGCCTGCGCCCATCAGTGTGCCCCGCCCACATCGAGGTTAGTCCTGGTCCGGGGTTCCGGGTCACTAGAGAGAAGGCTGAGGGCAATTTACCCAAAGTCCGCCGGCGAAGAAGGGTGGAATTGACACGGTTGCATAGATCTGGCAGTCTTTGAGCTTCTCCATGCCCTAGTAATCCCGACCTCTCTGCCCAGGTCTCACGGTTCTCTTCTGTTTTCTCTCTCTCTCCCCAAAGGCACCCTTAACCTGATGCAGACGTCCAGTTGCAGCAACTTTGGTTTTCTTTGCTATCCTCCTCCTCCTCCTCCTCCTCCTCCTCCTCCTCCTCCTCCTCCTCCTCTTCCTCCCAACTCCCCATTCCTCCGTCTCCCTAAACTACGCAGCATGAGGGCATGGGTCCGAGGCTCTGATGTTTAGGTTAAATGAAGCCAGAGCCAGGTTCCAATTGCCTTTCAACTCAGTCTTGCCTCCTTCCGAGTCTGTCAAAGAAAACTAGAGGAGGTGAATAGAGCTATACGCTCACTGCGGCTCATTTTGTATGCTGTTCTCTGTGAAGCAGCTAGAGTATTTTAAACACCCAGATTAAGTTAGGTGGCGCCTGGCCTTTAAAAACAGCCGCAGCCAGAAAAGCACTAATAATAATTGCCCCAGGACACCGGACCCACTGAGTTTTCTCTATTCCTCCCACCCCAACTTTGTGCATCACAGCTTGCAGAGAAGGCGCCCATTGCTTGTTCCTGGCAGCAATGGGGTAAGAATCAGGGTGTTGGGGAAAAGGGGAGGGGAACATTGTTGAGCTTAGAGACCGAGGGGTGCCAAAGCTGAGAGTGACTTTGCCCCCCTATGTAAGTAAAAGGCCAGAGAAATCTCCTTACCCCTCACAGGCAGGCGGGGTCTTTCCTGAGGGATTCAAGGTATATTCACTCCACCTCCCACCCTGAAACCTCCAGCTTAGATCAGGCTGATTAAAAAAAAAGAAAGAAAGAAAGAAAGAACGTGGTTCCCCCCCCCAGCTCTTCTCCTGGAGTCCCAGGTTCAGTTTACTATAAGAATCATGCCCAGCGTTGGCAATTTGAGGCTGTGTGTGAGAAAAGCGGTTATCACACATGGTTCACATCTAATTTCCCTTCAGCTCCAAGTTCTTGTCTGCTACCAATTCTCCATCTTCAACCTCCAATCCCTTTTTTGAAATGATTAAATAAGGCCAGCCTGTAATTTGCACGCACAATTTCTATTCTTTAAGTCACTTCTAATGGTCAGAGTGACTGAAACTGCAGAGAAGGGGTGGGGATGAATGAGAGTACCCTGAGTCAAGGAGAAGCTATCTGCCAGGACAGGGAAGATAAGAAAATCATGCAACTATAGAAAACCAGGGAGAAAAGTAGACACTGAACAGGGGTGTTGTTTTTGTTTTTTTCAGGAGAAAAGGGTTTTGCAGGAGATTGCCTCTGCATTGACCTGAAAGATAAGCAGATTCCCCTCAGGCTACCCTCAACTCCAAGG
This sequence comes from Gymnobelideus leadbeateri, assembly GCA_011680675.1. Taxonomy (NCBI): domain Eukaryota; kingdom Metazoa; phylum Chordata; class Mammalia; order Diprotodontia; family Petauridae; genus Gymnobelideus; species Gymnobelideus leadbeateri. The sequence goes on along the minus strand of WOXC01003546.1, from coordinate 75,314 downwards.
TATAGAGGAGTCTATATCTGAAAGGCATGCTCCAGCTAAGTATGGCAGGCCACTTCATACCAGACTGTCCTTGTATCTAAACTGTCATTCTATGCAAACTGAAGGTTAAATGGATAGAGAGGCCTGCTTCAGGTCATAGGAACATTGGAGATCTGCATCCTATCCTCAGTTGTTGGATCCTTCCTTTCACTTGGAAAGAGATCCAACTAAATTAAATTTGAAAAATCATGTATTTAAGAGCTTAAGCTTTAGTAGGTGCTGGGTACACAAAAGCAGGGGGAAAAAGTTTCTGTTCCCAAAGAAGCTAACATTCTACTGCAAGAGATATACAGCTAAGAAAAAAAATCATTTGAGAGCTGACCCTAAAAACTGAGGTACCAGAGAAGACTTCATAAAGTACATTATGCTTGAGCATATTTAAAGAAAGCTAAGGATTCTAAGAAATGGAGTAGAGAGGAAATATATGCCAAATATAGAGAATCATCTGTCTACATAAATGTACAGAGATAGGAGATGGAATGCTGAATTCAGGGAACACCTACCATTAGTCCAGTTTAGTGGGACTGGAGCGTATATAAAGGGCAGTAATATGAAATAAGTATGGAAAGGTAGGTGCGATCCAAACCGCATGCAATAATGGACCATTCAAAGTTTTTTTTTTTTTTTATCAGGGGTCATAAGGGTGCCTTAGAATGATAAAATAAACTTTAGGTGTATGGAGGATAGATCAGAGAGGGGGAAGAATGGAAGCAGAGAGACCAGTTAGGAACCTATTTCAATAGTCTAGTGACAGGTTATGAAAACTTGAACCAGGGTAGAAATGGTAATAGTAAGGGTGGTAGGAATGATAGTGGTACTGCTGGTAGTGGTAGTACGAGTAGAAGTAATTGTAGTGGAAGGGGGTGGTGAGAGCAATAATAATAGCAGTAGTACTACTACTAATAATACCTGACATTTGCATAACACTTTGTGCCAGGTGCTTTTCAAATATAATTTCATTTTATCTTCACATCAGATCTGGAAAGCAGGTGCTATTATTATTCCCACTTTACAGTTGAGGAAACTGAGACAAACAGATTAAGTGGCTTGCCTAAGATTACATGACTATTAAATGTCTGAGGCCAATTTGAATTCAGGTCTTCCTAAGTCCAAGAGGCTCTATCAAGTGTGCCACCCAGCTGCCTTAGATGTATTCATGAAGGGGAGGAAATGAATGTGCAGAATGCTGTGGAAAATTGAGAATCAATGTGATTTGTAAGGGAGAGGGGAGGCAAGGATGACTCCAAGGTTGTGAACCTGGGTGACTGGAAGGATAGTGCTGCCCTCAACAGAAAGAGGGGAGTCGGAGGAGTTACAGGTTGGGTGCTAAAAGATTGTTATCATCAAGAAGTATTTATTCAATGACTATGGTGCACCAGGCACTGTGCTGTGGGCTGGAAGTACATCTTTGAAGAGCTCACTCCAAAGGAGAAGACAACATGCAAACACATGTAGTGGGAGTGGAACATAATCTCAGAAGGAAGACACCAATACTGGGGAAGAAGGGCAGGGACTGGGAAAAACTTATTGCAGGAGATGGAGTTTCAGCTGAGCCAGGAGAGGGAGAGCCAGGAATGGGAGACTTCAAGAAAAGAAAGTCTGGAGATGGAGTGTCACCTAAAAGGAAGAACAATAAGAAATCTGGAAAGGTAGGAAGGGTCCAGGTTGTGAAAAGCTTTAAAAGTCTAAGGAGGACTTTATATTTTATCCTGAAGATAATAAGGATACCCTGGAGTTTGACAGTTAGGGAGATGGCACGGTCAGACCTATGCTTTAGGAAGATCACTTTGAGAGTTAAATGGAGTGAGGAGAAGCTTGAGGCAGGCTGATGTAGATATAATATTATTATAGTCATTATAATATATATAATATAATATTATCTATATAATCATTATAATAGTCCAGGCATGAAATACTGAGGGTCTGTACTAGCATGGCAGCAATGTCAGAGAAGAGAAAGCTTATTCAATAGATGTTTTGCAAATAGAAACAAGTCTTTGAAACAGATTGGATATGTAGGACCAATGCAAATAGGGTATCAAAGAAGACACCTAGGTTGGGAGCCTAGGTGAATGGGAGAATGTTGGTGTTGTCTACATGAATAGGGAAGTTTGGAAGAAGGGAAGTGTTGGAGGAAGGGAGAAAGAAAGGAAGGAAGGAAGGAAGGAAGGAAGGAAGGAAGGAAGGAAGGAAGGAAGGAAGGAAGGAAGGAAAGAAGGAAGGTAATGAGTTCTGTTTTAAATCTATTAAATTTGAGATAACTATGAGAACTCAAGTTCATTATGTCAAATAGGAAGTTGGTGATGCAAGACTGGAATTCAGGAGAGAGATTGAAGTTAGATAAATAGATCTGAGAACCATATACATAGAAATGGTAAATGAATCCATGGGAACTGATGAGATCACCAAGTGAGATAGTAGAGAGGGAGAAGAGAATAGGGCCAATGACTGTCTTAGAAGACACCTGCAGTCTGGGAACACAAGCCAGAAGAAGATCCAGCAAAAGAATTGAGAAGAATCAACCAGATAGGTAGAAGAAGAACCAAGAGAAAGTAGTGTTATGAAAACCTAGAGAGAAGAAACTATTTAGGAGAAGATGGTCATCAAAAGTGTTAAAGGCTACAGAAAGGTTAAGGATAAGGACTGAGAAAAGGTCATTAAATTTAGCAATTATGTGATAATTGACAACCTTGGAGAGGGCAGTTTCAAGTTGAATGATGAGAGTACAATACATACATGTGTGCGTGTAAAAGTCTTCTAAATTCAGAAAGAAAAAAATGCTAAGGGTTTAGGGAGGGATCTTTAGAGGGGAGGATGAGGGAATAGGCTAAGGGGGATATAAGAGGGTGTTTAGATTATTGGGAATGGGGAATAAGGGAGAGATTCTTGAAGAGGTTAAGTAATAGGGGGACAAGGTAGCAAGTAGAAGTAAAGTAGAGGAGTTAGGAGGGAAAGGAAATAAGAGATATGCACAAAAATAAAATAAAGATCAGGAGCAGAAATTGTTAGGGAAAAAGGAACAAGAGTGGTATTCATAATCTTAGACAAAGTTAAGGCTAATAAATTTAACTGAAAGAGAAAAAATAGGGTAACTACACTATGAGTCAGCAATATTCATCAGTGTTGCTTTGAACTATTTAAAATAACTAGACAGTAAGGTTGGAATAATGATGAGTTAGTGGATTTAGAAAAATATGGAAAGACTTGGACTTATGAAGGAAGAGGTTACCCACCCTTACAAAAACAGGACAAATAAATATAGCATAGTCTTACATAGATGCATATGAATGTATATGTCTATATATGAATATGATTATAGATATCTATGTATATATATGTGTAAGTATATGTATGTAAGGTATGTGTATATATATATTTGTGTGTATGTGTATGTCTGTGTGTGTACACATGCATGTGTGTATATATGTATATATGTTTATACACACACATGCACACAAGCTCTTAGTTGTAGTCTTCAGGGGTGGAGGGAAGGGGGGGGGAAGAACAAAGTAAAGAGTGCACAGCAGAGAACAAAAGAAAACTTACAAGGAACCAAAGAAAAGATGGACAGCTCTCAACACAAGGCATACTATTTATTTTATATGCTTTCTTGAAATGGAAATTTATTGCTGTATATTCTGAATCCTCCCTTACATTCTGCTATGCACATGGCAATGTTTTTCTTATTTTGTATTTAAGTTTCAATATTTAAGTTTGTTTCTTTTTCTTTTCTTACTGTGTATTTTAGTTTTAGAATTTAACTTTAAAAAGAAAGAGATAAAATTGGTATTGGGGTGGGGAAAATAAAAAGAATGATTTGTTAAGCAATGAGCATTTAGGTTTTGAAGCTGAAGGATTGCTGTCCCCAATTTATAGGTGATAAAAATAAAGCTCAGAGAGGTATGCGATTTCCCCAAGATAATAAGTTGCAGAGTTAGGATTGAAACCTAGGTTTCCTTACTCTAAATCCAGCATTATTTTCATGACATCTCAGTACAGGATAGGAAATAATTTGTCGTGCCACCTATAACTGGTACTAGTTCTTCTCTACTGATTTAAAATGAAAGTCAGAGAAGACATTCCTATCAAAACCTGTCATAGGAGATCAAGGTGAAAAGGGAAACAGATGGGGCAGTGGATGGGAAAAGGACCCAGAAATGATAGTTGTGCAGCCTGTCAACCTTGAAAAAAATGAGATCATAAGGGCTCTGTGATATGCACTAGGTTAAGTGGAAGTCCAGAAGTAATTAATACAATGATCCACCAGAGATAGGTCCTTATTTGAAAGGGCAGAACTAAATGGATAGGACTAGAGCTCAGTTGATAACAGGAAAAGGAAGAGGCAGATAAATCAGAGAGGAGTAGAAATAGGTAACCATGATGATAGGGAATATGATATAAAAGCAATAATAGCCTAAAGCCAAAGAAGGGAAAATGCCACCAAGAGCTGAGGTAGCAGTATGGAGGAAAAGCAATAGATCTCAGCCTAAAACAAAATCAAATACAGTAACTTGGAAAGACTTATTTCAGTGGAATGAGACCTGGGTTGCTATATGGCTTGAAGCAAATCATTTCTCTGTTCTAGGACCTCATTTTTTTCTATATAACAAGAGAGAAAAGAGTTGGACAACATCAGAGGTTCTTAGTCTTTTTTTGTCACAGAATCTTCTTAGAAGTGTGGTAAAGCTCTTTTCAGAATAATGTTTTTCTAAAGCATATAATAAAATATAAAGGATTACAAAGGAAATGCATTATAGTGAAATATAATTATCATTTTTAATATTTTCCCTTCAAATGCATGTAAAAACAATTATCAACATTTTTTTTAATTTTGAGTTCCAAATTCTTTCCTTCTCTCCCTCCCCTCCCCTTTTTTCCGAGACCCCAAACAACTTGATATTTAAAATACAATTATCAAAAAAAATTGAAGATCATGGATATCAACTAAGAATGCTTGACACATTCCTGGTCAAAGATATGAATGGCTAAAGAATATGAACAATCAGATCTTAAGGGAAGAATTCCACGTTATATTGGGAAAATGCTATATGAAAAAATGCTCCAAATCATTAGCAATAAAAGAAATTCAGACTAAAGCAACTCTAAAGTACCACCTCATAATTATCAGGTAGGCAAAATTAACAACAGAGGAAAATGACAAATGTTGGGAGGGAATGTGAAAAAATAGGCACATTGATGGACCTACCATTTATGGGATCAAAACTTGTTCTAGCCATTCTGGAAAGCAATTTGGAATTATGCCCCAAAAGTTACTAAACTGTCTTTTAATCCTGTAATACCACTACTATATTTATGACCCAAAGTGATCAAAGAAAGAAGAAAAAGTTCTATATGTAAAAATTATTTCTGGCAACTCTTTTTGTAGTGGCAAACAACTAGAAACTAAGGAGGTGCCCATCAAATGACGAATGGATAAACAATTATAGTATATTAATATAAAAGAATGTTATTGTACTGTAAGAAATGAAGAGCAGTTTCAAAGAAACCTGAAAACAATTTATACTCTAATTGGTGGTACAGTATAAATTGTTTAAAAAATAATAATTCTGAAAGACTTGAGAGTTCTGATCTGTGCAATAATCAACTATGATTACAAATGATTGATGATGAACCACCTCCCAACAAAGAAGTAATGAACTCTGCAGAATGAGATACACATTGTTAATGTGACCTATGTCAGAATTTGTTTTGTTTGACCATGCTTATTTGTTATAAGAATTCTGCTTTTTTTTCCACCTGGGTGGTAGCAGCAAGAAAAAATAAATGCTTGATAACTGAAAAAAAATTAATTTTAAAAAAAGAGGCATTTGAGGATTTCTAAGGTCCCATCCAGACTGACAGTCTATGATTCTAAGTGATTTAGTAGGTCTACTCAAGAGAAACTCCATTCAGTCTAAATTAATTGAATATTATGGGCCCAGCCCTGGTGCTGTGGGGAAGACAGGAGGAGGAAAAGTCTTCATTACTTCCCATAAGGTGTTTACAGGATCATAGAGAAAATAAAACTAATGCCCATGAAACAGAGAATAAATACAAATAGTAAGTGTAAATGGGGTTCAAAGAAGAGACAGTTCCATCTGGGATAAAGTACAATTATCTCTTCCATACTGCAACTTTCCCCATTGCAGTTTCAATACATTGTGGCTCAACATAAGAAATTAAATTGGAATTTTTGTGGAGTTTGTGGAAGCTGCAGATGACACATGAAGGCTGCATATGATACAGAAAAAAAGTTCAGAAACTCAGAAATGCATAAAATATATGTATAGTATTGTATAATATAGCCTAAATACTTAACCCAAATTTTACAACAAGGTACTATAAACACCCCATAAAAGAAAAAGAAAGAACATTCAGACTTCTCTGATACAAAGGGAGGGCCAAAAAAATGTTACATGGCTTTTCTGGATCACAGAGGTGCCATACACTTAACCCCCATGATGTGGAAGGAATAACTGCAGTTAGAAAAGGCCTTCCGGGGGCGGCTAGGTGGCGCAGTGAGTAAGAGCACCGGCCTCAGAGTTGGGATGACCCCAGATTGAATCCGGCCTCAGAAAATGAGCACCCACACATAAATAATGACTAGCTGTGTAGCCTTGAGCAAGTTACTTAACCCCAATTGCTTTAAAAAAAAAAAAAAGGCCTTCTGAAGGAGGTAGAACATAAGCTTGCAACTTAGGTAGGATTTAGAGGTGATTCATTAAAATAAGCAGGAAGAGCTTCATACGATCATGGAAAGCAGAGCTGGATAGAAGCTCGGAGATCATTTATTACTCATTTATTTTTAGCATTCATTTGTTTTTTTTATTATGAGTTCCAAATTCTCTCCCTTTTTCCATGCCCTTCCCACCCACTAAGAAAGCAAGCAATATTATATCAATTATTCCTGTGAAATCACACAAAATATATTTCCATATTAGTCATGCTACAAAAAAGCAAGAAAAATAAAGTAAAAAAGTATACTTCAATTTGCACTCAGAGTTTCTCAGTTCTCTCTCGAAGTGGATGACATTTTTATCATAAGCCCTTCAGAATTGTCTTGGATCATTGTATTGACCAAAGTAGCCAAAGTCTTTCACGTTGATCATCATTACAAAATTGCTGTTACTGTGTACAATGATCTACTTGTTGTGCTCTCTTCACTCTGCACTAATTAATGTAGGTCTTACCAGGTTTTTCTGAAACCAGTCCTCTTATCATTTCTTATAGCACAATCATATTCCATCACAATGATATACCACAACTTGTTCAGCCATCTCCCAATTGATGAGCACCCTCTCAATTTCCAATTCTTTGCCACCATGAAAGAACTGTTTTAATATTTTTGTACATGTAGGTCCTTTTCCTTTGATCTCTTTGGAATACAGACCTCATAGCAATATTGCTGGATCAAGGGGTATACACAATTTTATAGAACTTTGGGCATAACTCCAATTTGTTCCCCAGAATGATTGGACTTAACTTTCAGATTTACAGAGGATGGAAACTAAGGCTCAGAAAAGTAAGTGACCTCCCCAAAGTCAAGATTTGAACCTAGGTTTTTTTTGTTAATCCAAGTCCAGTGTTCTTGATACTAAGCAATCAGCATTATATCCTAATTAATTTTCCATTTGGGGATTAGAAAATAATGGACAAATTTAAATGAAAGACCACCTAATTGCAGTGAGAAACATTGTGGCATAACGGAAAAACCACTGAACTTGGAGTTAGAAAGACCTGAGTTTGAAATTTGCCTTAGATATTTATTAGTCATCTGAGGCTGGGCAAGTTACTTAACCATTCTAGGCCATAGTGTCCTCATCTGTAAAGTCAGAGGACTAGACTATACCTCTAAGTTCCCTTCTAGTTCTTATAAACCTATAAACTTACAAACCTATAATTAGGGACAAAAAAGATATGTATAGGAATCTTCACTTTTGGAGAGAAAAGGCTATGGTGTCACCTAGACAGGGCCCTGGACTATGAAATAGGAAGCACAATTTCAAGTCTTGAATTTCTGTATGACTTTGGGTGAATGACTTCAATTCTTTTGCCATGAATACTCCTAAAAGGTATCTCACTTGTGCTTGATAGGAACATCTGTGCCATTCTGGAGGAATCATTTGAGACTTACCATCAGTTCATCCTCCCCAAGTGATCCGCATGCCTAGGGTTTTCTTTTTCATTGTTGTTTTATACTTATTTTTATTTTTAAAAATTTTAATTTATTTTAAACATTCTTTTAAAATTTTGAGTCCCAGATTCCTTCCCTCCCTTCCACCCTTACCCCGTCCACTGAGAAGGTAAACAATATGATTGTAATTGTATGTGTGAAATCATGAAAAATGTTCCTATACTAGCCACATTACAAAAAAAGCAAAAAAAAAAAACTATACTTCAATTTGCAGTCAGAGTTCATCAGTTCTCTCTCTGGGAGATGGATAGCATTTTTTCACATGAATCCTTTGGTATTATCTTGGATCATTGTATTGATCAGAGAAGCCAAGTCTTTCACAGTTAATCACAATGATGACATTGATGTTACTGTTCACAATGATATTGTAGTTCTCACTTCACTTTGCTTCAGCCTTGTTATACCTTTTTCTGAAACCACCCCGCCTCATCATTTTGTATAGCACAATAGCATTCTATCACAAGCATATGCCACAATTTGCTCAACCATTCCCTAACTGATGGGCATCTCCTCAATTTCCAGTTCCTTGTCACCACAAAAAGAGCTGCTATAAATATTTTTATACATACAGTTCCTTTTCCTTTTTCTTTTATCTCTTTGGGATACAGACCTAATAGTTGAATTGCTGGGTCAAAGGGCATAGACAAAATTTCGTAGGCCTTTGGGGCTATATCCAGATTGTTTTCCAGAATGGTTGGACCAGTTCACTACTCCACCAACAGTTCATTAATGTACCTATTTTCCCTCATCCCCTCCAGCATTGGTCATTTCTGATAGGTGTGACATGGTACCTCAGAATTGTTTTAATTTTCCTTTCTCTAATCAATAGTGATTTATAGCATTTTAGATACCTTTGATTTCTTCTTCTGAAAACTACCTGTTCATACCCTTTGACCATTTATCAATTGGGGAATGACTCTTATTTTTATAAATTTGACTCATGATGGAGATTTTCAGTTACCAAAAAACGGTCATTTAGAGATGAAATAAATCCTAGTGACCTCTTTCTTGGACACTCTCACCTTTCTTTACTTTCTCCCTTTCTATTCCTTTTTATTTTTGTTATCTCTCCTTCCCTTCCCCTTCCTGTCTTCTTTCCTACCTACCCCTTAGCTCTACCATACAGGAGTAGGTACTTTGGTTTACTAGCCACTTGGTGACAAAAAATGGTGACATAATCTTGCTGGCTAAGATGCTACCTAGTTTCTTTAGCTGATAACTATGCATGCATGCTTGGTCTTAGAAGAGCCTAAGTTCTCTTTCCTTAAGAGATGAACTTTCTGGCACTGAGGTAAAGATAATCACTAGACCCATAAATAGAAGGGTGGGAGAAGTCAATAGATTCCGAAGCATTTATCAGAGCTGTACATTTTTTTCTGATATCTTCACTGACATTACAGATTCATTGAACAAACAGCACCTACTAAGCAACAAGATTGACTTTTGCAAAGCCTCAGCTGGGTGGCTAATGTTTTAATGCTTACGTTAGTGGAAATAAGTTTACTGTGGTTTGTTACAGGTAGACTTTGAAACTAAAGGGATATTCATTAGTTTCATGTTCTCCAAAATGCAGGGAAATTATCATCTCTTCATATGTGACATACCATTTCATAATGCTTCCTATGTCCACTATTAGTCCACTATGTGGACTAATTGGGCTGAGGGCTATGATGAATTAGCAATTAATGCTTTGCAAATTTTGTAAACACATACACACACAAACACACACACACACACACACACACACACACACACTTCCTTCAAGAATATTCACTTAAACTATGGCCAGAGAAAATACTGGTTGTAACAAATAGACAGAAATAGTTATTAATTAGCACATGAATTACTTGAATGTAAGACATTCGGCATAGTGAAAAGCATTTTGGACTGAGGGAAAGATATGCTCTAATACTGGTTTTCCAACTGACTCTGTATCACCAAAGATCAGTCACATTCCAGGACCTCAGTTTCCTTCTCTGCAAAATTAGGGGTAGAATTAAGTGATCTCTGTGGTTCTTTCTAACTCGTAAGCCCTATAATTCTTTGTAAATGTTGCTAAATGTTTGAAAGTAGTTTTCTTATGTCAGTTAAACAACCTACAACCCCATACAATTTTGTTTACACTAGTGATGAGTTTAGCAAACTTTTTTTCCAAATATAATGCAAAAGTAAACCTTAGCCTTGGCCATGACAGATTTATCATAAATTTGGGGGTCCAAATGAACAAGGTCTTATCAGGAGATTGGCCATGCTTAATTAGCCTGTCTTTTCTGATTTTTAAGGTTGCCAGTCCAGAAATACATTTTTACTGATGCAAATAAAAGATTTATTTTATTCTTTTTCACATATGTGTTCTTTCATCTTTTCCCTCCTTTCTTTTCTCTCTCTCTCTCTCTCTCTCTCTCTCTCTCTCTCTCTCTCTCCCTCTTCCTTCTCTCTCTCTCTCTAGTGTTCCTTGCCTCCCTTTTAAAAAACCTGAAATCCATAAAAGGAAAAGGACTAGTAGTTGGGAGGATCTTTTACTCAAAATGGACCAATTTTTTAAATACTGGCAATTTGTCCTTCAAATGATTGTAGGGGGGTGGTATAGAAAATCTTTGAAGAATCAGGTTTTATGAGTGGGAAATGAGCTTTGTGAGTTCAGGAAATATTTCTGCTATGTGCTACACAGACCTAATACATCATGGCCACTTAATGATAATCATAGCTAATAGCTCCATTATTGCTATTATCATATCATATTATCTTATTAGTATTTTTAACCATTGGACAGAACTTATTAACCCATTTAATTGAACTAGGGCCTTAATGTCACAGTGACTTCATGAAAATTACTAGGCAAGCCCTCAGAGACTATGCAACCACAGAAGGGCTATTTCCTAGGGCTGGCAGGCTATGACATAGATGTCTGAGCTCTCCCTTTTCATTTCTTCTTCATATTTCCTCTCTTCTTTTATCAATCTTTTTTCTTTATTGTTTTCTTTCTTTCTTCTTTTTTCTTCTTTCTCTTTTCCTTCCTACTTCCTTTTCTTCATTTCCTCCTCTTTGTTCCTCCTTTCTTCTTTCAGTTCTATCTCAATGCCTTTTGTTTTTACAAATCACAGCTATTTCCTGATATTAACCCTCCTCTCATTGAATTTTACCTTGAAACAACAACAACAAAAAAAAAGCAACTGAGCAAAACTGACCAAACAGGGGTGGGAGTAGAGCATAGAGCCAAGATGGCAGATAAAAGGCAGGGTTCTCCCAAGTTCTCCTCCAAACAAATTTAAACTAACACCTCAAAATGAATTCTGGGGTGACAGAACCAAAAAAAGGATGGAGTGAAATAGTTTTCTAGTCCAAGACAACCTACAAGATTGAGAGGAAAGGTCTGTCTCACTAGGGTGAGAGTAAAGCACAGTTCAGAGTTGGCCAGGTCAGCACAGGCCATGCTACAGCAAACCAATAGCAGTCCTTTGGAGCAACTGAATCAGCAGCAGTGGCTTCTGGAGTTCTCAGCTCATAAACAGTAAGGAGTTTGAACAACTGTCTGAAAGAGATTGCAGGGGCGGCTAGGTGGCGCAGTAAGTAAAGCATCAGCCCTGGAGTCAAAAGGACCTGAGTTCGGATCCGGCCTTAGACACTTAATGCACAAACAAAAAAAAAAACCTAGCTGTGTGACCTTGGGCAAGTTACTTAACCCCAATTGCCCTCCAAAAAAAAAGAAAGAAAGAAAATATACTCTTCCACCTAATAGCCTGAATGTGGGCACCTGAAAGAGATTGCAGGGAACCTTTTACTGGCACCAGGTGCAACATTCTGTTGCATTACCCATATGTGGTTCTGGATCTCAGTCCCAGAGCAAGGAGAGGAGCACACTAGAGCTTGCAGCTGCAGAGGGACAAGAGCCCTAGTCAGTTCCAAGGTGGAAAAGAGTGCTTGTGGTCATTCATAGACCAGATCATAGGCCAGGAGAGCAGTGACTACACATTTTATTAAGTCACGCCCCCTTGGAAGAACACAAAAATTATAGACCCACAAAACAAGTTCCGAAAATAGCAGTATGAAAAAGCTGAAGCTTAGGTAGGTATCTCCTCCTCCCCAGGAGCAGAGCCCAACTTTAATATAAAGTAAAAAGTCAAGAAATAAGCTGGGAAATGAGCAAACAAAAAGAAATCTGGCCCTAGGAAATTATGATGACAAGGAAGATCAAAACACAAACTCAGAAGAAGACAACAAAATCAAGCCTCAAAGAAAAATATGAATTGGTCTCAGGCCTAAAAGGAATCTCTCAATGAGTTAAAAAATATTTTAAAAATCATAGAGGTAGAGGAAAAATGGGGAAAGAAATGAGAGTGATGCAAGAAAGTCATGAAAAAAATTGCCAACAGCTTGGTAAAGGAGGTACATACAATACTGAAGAAAAAAACACCTTAAAAACAGAATAGGGGCAGCTAGGAGGCACAGTGAATAGATCACCAGCCCTAGAGTCAGAAGGACCTAAGTTCAGATCTGACCTCAGACATTTGACACACTTACTAGCTGTGTGACCTTGGGCAAGTCATTTAACCCCAAATTGCCTTGCTTTCATCCGTCCAAAAAAAAAAAAAGCCAGAATAGGTCAAATGATGGAAGAGGCAAAAAATCCACCAAAGAGAAGAATATCTTTAAAAGTAGAATTGGCCAATTGGAAACAGATGTATAAAAATCCACTGAAGAGAAGAACTCATTAAAAAGCAGGCTTGGCCAAAGAGAAAAAGATATGCACAACTTCTCTGATGAAAAGAGCTCCTTAAAAAATAAAATTGACTGAATGGAAAAGGAGGCACAAAAGTGCACTAGAGAAATCCTTAAAAATTAGAATTGGGCAAGTGCAAGATAACGGCTCCACAAGAAACAACAAAATAAAGTGAAAAGAATGAAGATTGGGGGAGGGAGAAGTGAAATACCTCACCAGAAAAACTGACCTAGAAAATAGATCAAGGCAAGATAATTTAAGAATTATTGGACTACCTGAAAACCATAATCAAAGAAAGAACCTAGACACCATATTTCAAAAAATTATCAAGGAAATCTGCCGTGATAGCTTAGATCCAGAAGGTAAAATAGAAATTGAGAAAATCCAACAATTACTCTTGAAAGAGATCCCAAAATGAAAACTCCCAGCAATATTATAGCCAAATTCCAGAGCTCCCAGGTTAAGAATAAAATACTGTAAGCAACCAGGAAGAAATAATTCAAATCTTGTAGAGCCACAGTTAGTATCAACAAGATTTAACAGCTTTCATCTTAAAGAAGTGGAGGGCCTGAAATGTGATGCTCTGGAGGTCAAGGGAGCTACCAAGAATGACCTACCTAGCAAAACTGAGTATAATCCTTCAGGGGAAAATCTTTATATTTTTAAAAATAAGGTGGCTAGGTGTCGCAGTGAATAGAGCACTGGCCCTGGAGTCAAGAGGACCTGAGTTCAAATCCGACCTCAGACACTTAACACAAAAACTAGCCATGTGACCTTGGGCAAGTTACTTAACCCCAATTGCCTCCAAAAAGCAACATATATATATACATACATGTGTATGTGTATATATATATATATATACATACATGTGTATGTGTATATATATATATATATATATATATATATGTATGTATGTATATATATGCTCTCATTCATTGTAGAGGCTGTTATATCTTGTGTGATCCTGACAATGATCCCTTAGTATCTTAGCTGTTTTCTTCTGGATACTTGAAGCATTTTTTTCCTTTGATTTATGAGAGCTGTGTTTTGCTTATGACATAATTGGGACTTTTGTATGCAAGATTTCTTTCAGGAAGTGATAAATGGATTTTTTTCAATCTTTACTTTTCTTCTAATTCTAATAGATCTAAGCAATTTTTACCTATGATTTATTTTTTAAAAATAGCAACCAGACTTCCTTTATCACAGTATTCAAGGAGTCCAGTTATTCTTAATCCCCTTTCTTTAGCCTATTTTCCAAGTAATTTGTCTTTAATATCTTACATGTTTCCTATTTTTTCAATCTTTTCATTTTGTTCTAAAATTTCTTCCTATCTCATGTGGTCATTGATTTCTATTTGATCTACTCTGGTTTTCAAGGGTTCCATTTCTTGGGTAAGGTTTATGACTTTCTAAATAACAAATAACTAATGAGCAGATAAGTTTTTATTAATAATTAACTTATTAATAATAAGAGATAAGTTATTTATTCCTCCAATTCTTTACTCAAGAGCATTTATTTCATTTGAAAACTCTTGTTTATTTCTGCTAGGTATTCACGTAACCATTATAGAAAGTCCATTTTTTTTCTTTGAGTCTCTTATTGCACTTATTATATAGAGTTACTCTCTACATCTTTTTGGGACTTTTATGCTGATCAGTGTTGTCTTTATTTACTCATCTCTCCATATTTAGTACTTGAATTGGCGCTTTGTACCTGGTCTAGGCCCAATCCCCTGCTTCGCTTTGGAGAAGGATGGTCAGCCCATCTTGGTAACAGCCCATTTCACTTATGTTCCTTCATTATTCTCTACCACCTCAGCTTGAGATCCCCTGGATCTTTTAGGATCAGAGTGTTGAATGTTCAAAATCCTCTCTGGTATCTCAAGAAAGAGACTTCAGAGGCTTTAGACCTGGGTCGTCCTAGTCTAAGGGTTGATGTACTACATCTGTTCAATGCTACTACCCACTGCCACTCCCCAATACTTTCAAGGTCCTAATCCAAAACTTTCTGATCATCCTGGAGATTTCTGAGGGAACCCTTTACTCTTACTGCCTCCAGTCACAGATCCTTGCAGGCTACATGTTTCTGGCAATCTCTTGACGTCCTGGAATGCTACCATTTGCTAGGACTTATAGACACTCTTTCCTATTGCCTTGGGTTTCTGACTGACCTCTTGTGCAGCTCTCAGGTAGAAAAAGCCATTTATTATGGTTTCTCATTATTTTTCTTTTTTTTTTAAATTTTTTTTGTTTTTATTAATTTGATTTTTTATTTTTAATTTACAAGATTCAGTTCCACAATTCCTTGAGTTTCAAATTTTCTCCCTCTCCCTCCCTTCCCTCCACCCCCATGGCAGCATACAATCAAGTATAGGATCTGCAAATACTTTCACATTTCACATTAGTGAGGTCATAAAGAAGGACTGTGTAAGATGGAATGAACAATGGGAAAGAGGAAACAAAACCAAGCAAGAAAAAGAAAAAAGAGAAGATAGTTTGCTTCAATCTGCATTCAAACTCTGCTCTTTCTAGTTGTTTCTCTGAATGTAGACATCTCTCTCCATCTTATTAGATTTCTTGATCATTATAAGGGCTGATGCAAATGCTAGGGTTTTGCTCATTTGTAGGAGCTGAGCAATCAGTTCAGATGGTTGTCTTGGCCAGAAGTATTGCAACTCCCTACCACTATTTTCACTATACCACACTGATTTGAATATAGCTACCATACTCTCTTAAGTCTTGTCTTTGGTTAAATACCTACAATTATCTCAGGTGATCCTTATATGACCTTTAGCATTTAAACAAGTCATGAACCCTTTAGATTCTGTAGACAAGAAATTTGGTTACATGAGTGACATCTGCATACCAATCATTTCCCATAAGTCCAGCCTGGTCTCTTTACTTTCATCCTTCAAGGCTTAGATTGCTTCACCTCTTCTGTGAAGCCTTTCCAGATGATGCCAGCCTGCACTAATCACCTTTCTCTAATTCCCTAATGTACAGTCATAATTTATACTACACAACTACAACAACATTGTAGACCTTCTAATTCCATAATTTTTTTTTATGTGCGTCAGTTTAGTCTCTCAGTGGATCTATAAAATGTTTCAAGGCATCTTTTCCATCACTTATATTTGAAAGAACAATGGTCAGAATCTGGATTCTACTCTACCTGTCCTGCTACTAACTTGTATTATGGCCTTGGCCATTTTACCTTCTCTGGCCTCAGGTTTTTTTTTTTAAGAAGTTGAACTTGGTGACCAATGAGATCTTTTTTTAGCTCTATCATTTGCTTCTCTGGCATCCACCATAAGACTAAATTGTTAGGAGGTGATTTTTAAAAAAAGCTTGAATGCATCAAACAAACTTATCTCTTTATAATCTAAACCACAGCCTTCCTTACCCTACCCACTCACCTGGAAGGAGCTTTTCATTGTCTCTATAAAACCCATCCTAACTAATAAAGTAACAGCATTTAGGGCTGATGATCCCACAAGTAGCTTAGATGGGAATAGGTAGGCTGCTTGGCATACTATATTAATCCATATCCTCACCAACCCTCACCTATATCTGACTGCTGCTGCCAAATTTCCTTATTAATTTTCTATCCAGGTACTAATGCAATAAAGAAATATGGTCCAATAATTCTTCCTAAATTAATAGAAAGCACAGTTTCTTTCATTGATTAATCAATCAGTCTTGAGATACCCACCACAGTTTCTAGGTAAGCTGGAGAAACCTCTTTTTCACATAGGTTTTCACTCTTTCTCAACATCAAACATGGGAATCTTAAGCTTACAGTCTAAACCTTAGACAAACATCACTGTTTCTATGTATATAAGTATTTCACACTATAACAAATAATACAAAAATACTTAAATATCTAAATAATATATCAAGTGTGAGAAAATCACACCCACAGTCACAGCCGTAACCATCAATTACACCTGCTGACTGTCACCTCCACAGACAGCTGTCCAAATCAAGAATTCTCTTCAGAATATTTACTCCACAGCATATCTTTTACATAGTACAAGGGCTATAGGAACCTCAAAGAATCTATGAATAATATAGAACTTTCATTTTGTAGACTTTCAAACAAAAAAAAATCAGCTCTTAGAAACTTGAAAAACGATCGTCTTGGTAACTTATGGTATAATATAATACTTGTGACTGATTTCTTTTACAATTTTTTGTTGTATTATTTAATCCAAGAGCTAAATCCTACTCTCTTTTTTAATCAAGTTTTAGTTGTCTCTCAAACACATCCCCTTTCAAGCATGAGACCTGGCTAATCTTAAAGAGCAAATTAAGAGCTGTTATTCATACATTAAAGAATGTTGAAAAATTGCAAAGCACTTTAAAGCAGTTTTCTCAAAATGTCTTTTCAGTCTGTCTAGAAGATGACATTTAAGTCTTTCAGGAAAGAAGTTCTCCTTAGTCCAGGATCTCAAGGCCACTTGTGGCCCTCTAGCTCCTCAAGTGCTACCCTTTGACTGAATCTAGACTTCTGAGAGCAAATCCCCTTAATAAAAGGATTTGTTCTGTAAAACAAGGGCTCTGTCAAGAGGCTGCATCTGAAGACCTAGAAGGCCACGTGTGGGCTGCAGGCAGTGGGTTCCCCACCCCTGTAGTCTTTTCTGTGCCTCACACTGTTTTTCTCAGACATGGCAATTCACTCTCTCAAAATGATGAGTAAAACTGTCCATCCCCAAGAGTCTATTCCCTCTTTAAGAAATAGCAATAGTATCCATAGTCTCTGTGGGAAGGGCAATTGAAGCTAACATTTCAATTATTAAAATTAAAATGTTATTTTAATGCTTCCAGTATCTGGGATTTTATGGTTGTGAATATACCAATGCATACACAAGTTGTCTACAAGTAAGACTATAGGATCATGAAACTAGAGATTGAATGGCCCTCAAAGGTTATCTGCTTTCTAATGCTACCATTCAGGAAACTGAGGCCCACGGAGATTAATTTACTTTCCTAAGGTCACACAGGTAGTACATCTGAGGGTCTGATTGAGGCCACATCTACTAACTCCAGAGACAGTACTTTCATCAGCACAATGCTTTCTCCCCTCAATGGTCTGGGAGCTGCCACAGAAGCAGTTTCAATGTCCTGGGACAACCTCACAGCAGGGCTGATCCTCTGGCATCAGATCTATACCATATCACTGGATTGATAACTAGAACTGGAAAGTTTGGTAGGACTTGCCAGATCTGGGTTTCATAGGCACAATTTTGTAGGCTGCAGGTTTAACTCCATACCATAAGGAAGCATCAGCAGAGAAGTTTAGGAGAATTTATTAATGATTTACTAACCCATATTTATATTGCTCATATAATTTTAGAGTTAAAGGGATCCCAGAGAGAACCTAGTCCTCTCCCCTTTAAACAAGTCTGAATCCCCTCGACCAAACAAGTGGATGTTCACCCTCTACTTGCTTAAATTTTTTAGAGTTCGTATCTTATTACATTTGTGGTGGGAAGGATTAAGTGTTGTAATTCTCATTTTACAGACAGAGATAGTAGGATGAAAAGGACAGAAAACCAGATACCTAGTCAAGGAGAAGTACATAAAGATATCCTGACTACAAGTGCAAGAGAGGGTAAGAAACTGTTTGCCTTGGTCTTTATGTTCACTAAATGCCCAGCCTTAAATCCCAACCACCACCACCCCCAATAATAAAGACCCACTCAAGAAAGGGGCAAAAAAGGGTTGGGGGGGGTGAGGTAGTCCTAGGGTTTCCTAGGAATAGGGAGAGCTCAGAGATATCTCCATGTTCCAGAAGGGTCTGGAAGGCCCCAGATTGCTGAAGGGAGGAGGCTGAGTTGGGCAGGAAGAGTAGGAAGTAATAAATGAATTGTATTCTAAACACTTTCCTTGAATTCAAAGCACTATTCACTCTAGGGAGAATCAGAATGGAAGATAACTTGTAGTCCCTTTGCACTGTCCAGGCCTGAAACTTAATTTTCAAAAAAATTTTTTTTCAAATAGGGGATTGAATTTCAGTTTGAGGGATTAGGGAGAAGACTTTAAGGGGCTGCTTATTGGAAACAAGGCCAAGCAGAGCAGCTGGCTGGGATTAGGCCCAGCTCGTCTGTGATTTCAACTAATTCCATGTTGCTCATAGGACACTATAACTGAGCACTGGTGGAGACCATTCTGAGAAAATTATTCTCGTGTCCCCATCTGGGTGCTATAGCTACACTTGGGAGGAGCATTTAGGGAGGTGGGGAGAGTAGGGGGAGAGGCAGGAGCCCTGAAGTGACTCTGTCAGGAACAAACTCCTTAAGCAGCCCATGATCACGCCCTTGTCCAAACAGGCAGTTTTGATGAGGTCTTCTGACTCCTTACAAGTGACTCCGGAGACTGCAATCTATTAACTTTACTAACAACAGTAATAATTGTTATTAATGTTGTTATTACCATCTCACATTATAATTGACAGCACACACTTATCACTCTGTAATTGACTGATCCAGAGGAAGATGCACATATAATGTGAGATGGTAATAACAACAAATCAGGACTGGAGTTATGTTTTGTTGATTGCTCAGACTTAAAAAAGTGATAGAGAAAATATTAATGATGCAGATTAAACCTAAAAGTGTGTTGTGCTTACCTTTTCTTTTTCCTAAAATGATTGTTAAACATTTGTCAGCATACTCAAACTATACTACAAAGCAGTGTACTGATTGAAAAGGGAAGTTGCTCAGTGGAAGTGGTTAAGAAAACTGAAGAAAATTAGCAAGTAGCTTAGTGTTAGATAAAACCAAAGACCCTAAGCAAAACTGCTAGAAAAACTGGATAATAGTCTAGTAAAAACTAGGTTTGAACCAAAACCTCATGCCATATACTAAAATAAACTCTGAGATAATTGAGATTTATAAAAATCACATAATGAACAAGGAAGAAATTTTTTTTCAGATCTATGGATAAGAAAGATTTGCAACCAAGCAAAAGATAGAGAGGATCACAAAGGATAAAATGGACAGTTTTGATTATATAAAAAGTGCTAAGATTAGAAAAGAAACAGTTAATTGAGAAAAAATAGAGAAAAAAATAGAGAAAAAATCTTTACAGTACATTTTTCTGATGAAAATCTCATTCCCAGATATATATGGAAGTGATGCAGATATAATAAGAATAAGAGCTTCTTCCCAATTGATAACTGGTCATTCTCAAAGGAATAAGCACAAGCTACCTATACCCATATGAAAAGATGCTCCAAATCATTAGTAATTACAGAAATTCAAATGAAAACAACTCTGAGTTCCACCTCCCACTCATCAGATTGGCAAAGTTAACAAAAAAGGGGAAAAAACAAATGCTGGAGAGATTGCAGGAAAATAAGTATAATGATACCTGTTGGTGGAGCTGTGACCTGGTCAAGCTATTTCTGACAATTTGGAACTATACCCAAAGAGCTACAAAGCTGTGCATACCCTTTGATCTAGCAATACCACCACTAGGTTTGTATCCCAAAGATACTTTTTTAAAAAGGGAAAAGGATCTACTTGTACAAAAATATTTATAATAGCTCTTTCTGTGGTGGCAAAGAATTGGAAATTGAGGGATGCCCATTAATTGGGGAATGGCTGAACAAGTTGTGGCACACGATTGCAATGGAACACTACTGTGCTATAAAAAATGATGAGCAGGCTGATTTCAGAAAAACATATAAAATGACTTATATGATGCAAAGTGAAGTGAGGGGAACCAGGAGAACATTGTACACAGTAGCAATAATACTGTATTATATGTAATAATAATGTATTGTGAATGACTTAGCCATTCTCAGGAATACGGTGATCCAAGACAATTCCAAAGGACTCATGATGAAAAATACTGTCAACCTCCAGAGAAAGAACTGATAAAGTCTGAATGCAAATCAAAGCATCCTATATTTCATTTTCTGCATTTTTCATGGTTTATTCCCTCTGGGTCTTCGTCTTCTTTCACAAAGTGACTAGTATGGTAATATGTTTTGCATGATTGCACATGTATACCTTTATCAAATTGCTTACTGTCTCAGGGAGGGGAGAGGTAAGGAAGGGAGAGAAAAAAAATTGAAAAATTTGAAATCTTTTTTTAAACTGGAAGGACTTACATTACTAATGCAAAGTGAAGTGAACAGAACCAGGAGAGAACATTGTACACAGTAACAGCAATATTGTACAATGAAGAGCTATGAATGACTTGGCTATTCTTTGTAATACATCCAAGACAATCCCATAGGACTCATGATGAAAAATGCTATCCTCCTCCAGAGAAAGAACTGATGCTGTCTGAATACAGACTGAAGGATACTATTTTTCACTTTCTTTCTTTTCTTTTTTGTTCAAGTCTTCTTGCACCAAATGACTAATATGGAAATGTTTTACATGATTACCCATGTATAAGCTATACCAGATTGCTTACAGTCTCAGGGATGGGGAAGGGGAGGGAAGGAAGGACAGAATTTAGGATGCAAAACTTTTTTTAAAATGTTTTAAAATGAATGTTAAAAATCATTTTTACATGCAATTGGGGGAAAATAAAATATTATTTTTGAAAAATCACTCAGCTGTGCAGATCCATTAACCCAGTGATGATACTAAAAGCTTATATTCTAAAGAGATCAAAGAGAGAGGAAATATTCATCTACACACAAAAATACAGAAACTCTTTTTGTAATGGCAAAGAACTGTAAACTAACAAAAGGTGCTATAGAAATAAAGAAAGAGAAGATTTCAGAGAAACTTGGGAGAACTTGTATAAACTGATACAGAAGATAATAAGCCGAGACAGAAGAACAATTTCTACTACAGCACCAACATTGTAGAAATGAACAATTTTGAAAGATTTAAGAACTCTGATCAAGATCTAAGAAGTCTGATCAACTCTGATCAACCATGACTCCAGGGCACCTGTGGTAGAACATGCTACCCACATCTTAACAGAGACGCAATGGATTGATGTGCACAATGAGACACATTTTTTACATGACTAGCAGTGGAATTTGTTTTGCTTGACTATGCTTCTTTTTAAACAAAGGTTTCCCTCTTCCCCTGGACAGGAGGAAAATAATGATTAGTAATTGAAAAAATCAATTTTAAAAAAGGAGATTATACCATCTCCATCATCACAGGTACCAACCGATAACCAACTATCCTGGATAATGCAGGTAAGCCCAAGAGTCTTGGGAACAGCATCCTCATACCCACTTGCCCTGTTCCAACTCAGCCTTTACAGCCATAAAGGGAACAACTTTTGTGGGGAAGAACACCAATAATAACACCAAGTGCCACCCACAGAACAAGCAAGCTTAGCTGAAATAGCAAGACACCTGGGGGTGGGGAGAGAAAGAGAGACGGGGAGAGAAAGAGAGAGAGAGAGAGAGAGAGAGAGAGAGAGAGAGAGAGAGAGAGAGAGAGAGAGAGAGAGAGAAACAGAGAGAGAGAGAGGGAAACAGAGAGAGAGAGAGAAAAACAGAGAGAGAGAGAGAAACACACAGAGAGAGACAGACAGAGAGACAGAGAGAAACAGAGAGAGGAAACAGAAAGGTCAAATCCTCTCAAACACCATCTTCCTTGAAGTCCAGGGTCCTGAACCTAAGAACCCTGGTAATAGCAGTGTCTGCTACTACTTTCATCCTGGTATCTGAAGCCATTCTCTTTGGAAGCAAACTTCGTGGAGAAGAAACCTGGCGAACTCATCTTGAAGATTCTGTAATCTCTGTCTCCTCAGTAGACACAGTTACTGAAGACCCTCCCAAAAATGTTCTTGCCACCAAAGTCATTGTTATTGTCAAATGGTGAAAAATCAGAAATTGCTATGGTTTTTATTAATGGAAATAATATTAAATAAGATGAATTACAAACTGCATTGTTGCTATATCCTAAGGACCACAGGGTCTTTCCATCTGGCTTGCAGCTAAAACCTCCTGTATGTGTTGTTTTCCATTATTAGAATGTGAACTCCCTGAGAACAATGACTATTTTGTGTTCCTATTTGTATTGGCACTTAGCACAGTGTTTTTACATATAGTCAGAATTTAATAAATTTTTTAAAACTCATTTACTCCTTTTTATGGCATTCAAATAGAAATGGGCCTGGGGGAAGTCAATATCTTGCTATTTTCTTTTATATTGAATGTTCTGTGAACACGTAGGTGAAATGATTTCTTTTTGCAATTGAATAAAAATATAACCTCATCTTCTGCAGGCTCGCTGAAAGTGTCCTTGGGACAACTTCAATAGCAAACAAAGCAGCAGATATGTTATATGCCTCTTGTTCTGACATAATTTTGATTTTTTTTTTCTGCTAGGTTTCTATCTTTGGAAAGTTTTTTTTTTATTATACATCACTTGGAGATTATGAGTATTTGGATGGCACTATATGTTAAAATGTGATTTTTAACATGATTGTATACTCATTCACCCAACTCAAATTAGTGCTGGCATGTTGGATCCCCAGAGGGGGAACTGCAACTATGTTGTTGCTTTCAGTTGATAAGCACAGACTTTCACTAATATAGTACCATTTCTTTTAAGTTAATTTCCAAATCTGTTATGGTTTATTTTGCAACTCCAAAAATGTATGTTAAGATGCCGGGGGCCTTATCTACGGCACCGGCGGTGGGTTGATCTGTAACTATTATATCCCCGTCCTCTCTACTCACCTATCCCCATGGCGAGTCTTCGATCGTCACCGGCCTCTGAAGAGGAATTAACCCAGACAGAGCACCCGAGGTTTCAGGGGTTGTTTATTCACGGCTGGTCACATCCCGAGAGAGAGATGCTTCCTCGTACAGCATCTTATATACATTAAACCACGCCCTCATATGGAAATTAGCACAGTAAAGGCAAAGCCTATCCCCGCCCCCAACATCTCCCCCTTTTTGTTTTATCAGGGCTGTGGTGCCCGGTGCAGCCTTGCTAAACATTACGCATCATCTAAGCTTATAGCTTCGCCGGGAGCGGGGTGCCCTGGCTTGGGTCGTCTCCTCAATCCCTGAAACCTTACCCATCCTAGGGACCCAACACCTTCGGGCCCTGTCTTAGGTGGCTGGGTGGGAGAAGTTGCCCGTCGTGGGGCTTGCCCCGTCTTACCCCAAGGTGTTACATGTCTTCCATGGCGGAGAGCCAAACTGAAGGATCTTGTCCTTCTCTTATAGCAAAGATGGCTTGTTGGGTAAGTAACATATAGCCCTTATGCCGGGTGGATGCACGGCATATGCACCAAAATAAAAGCCCAATAAGTAATAAGAGGAGACACAGAGAGGCACCCAACCCGCCCCAAGAGGCCCCCATCGAGGCGTCGCGAGTCCGGGGGTGGGGTGTTCTATCGCCGTTCCACACATCAGGATTCCCAGGATGGTGGGCCATGTCCCTGCAAAGGAAAAGAGAGGGAACTCCTCATCCCGATAATCGGGTGGGGTTCATTCAAGATCTCTAGCTCTATGTACAGGTATCCATTTTTCGGGGAGACTAGAATTCTCATTTGGATAAAAGGATAAATGGCCTGGTCTCCTTGCAACCACTGTGACCGGCCCATGCCACTTTCCTTCTTCATCCCTCCACATTATCTTAGTTCCTGGGAGGGCCCTTGTGGGGGGTGGCAACTCTATGTGTTTGGTTGCAGTTTTTCCAAAAAATCTCTGTGCGGCCGAGGTGCCATCATCTCTAAATTGGAGAAAGTTCATGGTAAAAACGGCTTGTGCCAATTCCTTTTGGGTTATTCCCCTGCATACTCCCCCTTTTTGTTTATAGAGGGTTGTTTTCAGGTTGCGATTTGCTTGCTCCACCATGGCTTGGCCTGTGGGGTTATAGGGGATACCCGTAGTATGATTGATAGAAAATTCTAGGCAGAATTCTGTAAAGGCCCTAGAGGTATATGCCGGCCCATTATCAGTCTTTAGGGCTTCTGGCACACCTAAGGTGGCCATTTGAGTGTACAAATGTGATATTACATGTCTTACAGTCTCACCGGGTTGCAATGTGGCAAAGGTAAAGGAAGAAAAGGTATCTACTGATACATGTATATGTTTCTGTCCTAAATGTGTGACATCCATTTGCCAGAGGGCATTAGGCAAGTTGCCCCTGGGATTGATGCCTTCTGGCTGGGGGCGCAGCCGGAAGGGTGCGCAAGCGGTGCATGAGCGTACAATGGAGCGTGCTTCTATCTTAGGAATGCCATAGAGGCGTCTGAGGGATCTAGCTGAAATATGATACTGACCGTGTGCCTGCCGGGCCGGATCAGGATCTTGGTGGGCTATATATAGGGCACTATCGGCTTCATCATTGCCTTGAAAAATAGGTCCCGAGATAGATATATGGGACCGCACATGTAGGACATAAATGGAATGTCTCCTACCCTTTATTCTATGTTGAAGTTATAATAAAAGATCGGCTATGGTGGATCCTGGAGACACATAGGCATGTTCCAAGCGGGGAAGCAATAGTGCACAATACATACTATCTGTGATTAAATTTATGGGTATAGTATCAAACAACTCTACAGCTTTAATAATGGCAAATAACTCATTCTTCTGGGTGGAGGTATATGGGGTATCAAATACCCACGTGGCTGGTTGTGACGGGTTGTGAACTACAGCACGGCCATTCTTAGTGGCATCTGTAAAGATATTTGGTCCGGCCACTGGATCGGATACCACTACAGGCGTGTGGCGTTTGAGAATGAATTCACTATACATCCGGACCACTGGGGGAGGTGTGACTTTTGCAATATTCATACTAGTCAACACCGTGGCCCACAGCAGGGAATTTTCTGCAAGTGTATGACTGAGCTCTCCTGATAGATCTAAGTTAAGAAAAGGTTTGCGCCCAAATGCGCGTTGACAGCGCTCAGAGGCTTGCAAACAAAACCAAGCTAGGGTCTCCCATTTATCTTGTAGAATCTTTTTTGGAATTTTTGGATATAACCATTCTAAACATCCATGTCTTTGAAAGAGGCATCCCCAAAATCGCCCTGTATCTCTTAATATTTGAAAATATATAGGTTCATCTGGGGCTTGGCGACTCTAAACAGAGGCTTTTTGCAAAATCTGTTCCAATGCCTGTTCTGCCTTGGGGGTCCATGTCCTAGGGGAGGTCAACTGTGACGCCCCTTTTAGAATCTCATATAATGGCTGCATAAGTGACTGTGGTATAGGGATTGCTGAGCGAATCCACTGAATTGCTCCCACCAACCTTTGAAAATCATTCAACGTCCTATATTGGGACTTATCAATGCCAGGAATATCTTTAACAATCTGTTCAGGAAGAACCTTTTGACCTAAATATTCATAAGGATATGACTTTTGCACCTTCTCAGGGGCTAGCAGCAATCCTTTACCTTGCAACAACTCAGTTATTAGGGCCAAACAACTCTCTGCCAGCTGCAACTGTGGTGCAGCGATCAATATATAAGACTGTTATATTTTTCCCTAGCTGGCCTTAACAACTCTGCCACATATAACTGACACAAGGTTGGGCTATTTGCCATTCCCTGGGGCAAAACCCTAAACTGATATCTCTGGGAAGGTGCCTGGAAGTTAACACTGGGAACAGAAAAGGCAAACTTCTCTTTATCATTTGGGTGAAGAGGGATACTGTAAAAACAATCCTTAATATCAATCACTATTATCTCCCAATTCCTTGGGATGGCTGCCGGCGTGGGTAGTCCAGGTTGGAGGGCTCCCATTGGTAACATGGCAGCGTTAACTGCTCTGAGGTCAACTAGCATCCTCCATTTTCCACTTTTCTTTTTGATGACAAATACTGGGGAATTATAAGGGCTAAGAGATCTCTCTATTTTCCCCTCTAATAATAAAGTATCCACAATCATCCTAATCGCTGTGAGCTTCTCTTGGGACAGGGGCCACTGTTCTACCCATATTGGTTTCTTATCAATCCAAGTGATCTGCGGGGAGAAGCTCCCTTCGGCAGTGGCCCCCACTAATTTCCCAGCAGACTGTCTGGAGTGGCCAAAGAAAGATTCAATTGGGAGAGGAGATCACGCCCCGGCGTATGGGAGCCCTGGTAGGAAGAGAGGTTTAAACAGTCCTGTCTTGCCTTTCACGGCCCACTTCAGGGCCCTTGCTGCCTTAGGGGCAGTCTGTCTCCCTCCTACCCCCGTTACTGGCTGCCCTCCCGCCGACAGTGGCCATTCAGGCTTCCACTGGCCTCCATTTATCACGGAGCAATTCGCCCCAGTATCCATCAGCATTTTAAATGGCACTGGGGTGTACTGCCGCTGCCCCGTAAGGGGGTCGGCGATCAGCGGATATATCCCCCAGTCATCCCAGTCTACTGTCTCTCCTTGCTCAAGGGCTCGGATGGCACTGGCTGCGACCAGACCTGTTGCCCCTGGTCTGGGTCCTCTCCCCCCGTCCCTGAATGCTGCCAATCTGCATGGGGGAGGCTCAGCCATGGCCGTTGGGGCGGCTAGCCAAGCTTCTGGGCAACTCGGGGAAACTCCGCCCCAGGCCTCCGGGTGTCTAGAAGAGGCCCCGCCCCATCCTCCTGTCTTTTCCTGTCTAGGCCCGCTCGGCATCTGAGCTGCGTCACACCCACTATCCTTCCGGTCTGTGTCCCATGAAGAATGCGGAAGTGTCGTGTCTCCTCCATCTTTTTCGCGGCTTTCCCCTCTAGCCCTCCTTAACTCTTCCCAGGGGTACACGGGAGGGGGGCCCTCATCCTCCCCCCCATCCTCCCCTTCATCCTCCTCTTGTGGCCCCACACCATGACTTTCCTCCTCTTCACCCGACCCTTCTATGAATGCTTGGCAGGTTTTTAGGGGGATTTTATACGCCCTCTTAGCGCACCGCTTATACAGCTGGGCGGCTACAACCCCCTTCTCCTCGGGTCGAAATTCAGGTATGCTATTCAATCCTCCCATCTCGTCCTTCTTATGAGATGAGGCTGTCTGGGGGGAGTCCGTCCAGCGGACTCAGACGGTCCCTACAGATCTCAATCCCTGTTCAGGCGCCACTTGCCGGGGGCCTTATCTACGGCACCGGCGGCGGGTTGATCTGTAACTATTATATCCCCATCCTCTCTACTCACCTATCCCCATGGCGAGTCTTCGGTCGTCACCGGCCTCCGAAGAGGAATTAACCCAGACAGAGCACCCGAGGTTTCAGGGGTTGTTTATTCACAGCTGGTCACATCCCGAGAGAGAGATGCTTCCTCGTACAGCATCTTATATACATTAAACCACGCCCTCATATGGAAATTAGCACAGTAAAGGCAAAGCCTATCCCCGCCCCCAACATTAAGATGGATAATTCATAGGTATAAATTGCTTTAAACATGTTCTTCCCATTGAGCTTTGATTTCAGAAGGGCAATGTCTTGACATATTCCTTAATTACTTTATGTTCGATGTGGCTTTCTTGGAGCAGATGGAGTTGTTTAGAAGCATTACTACTGTCCCTTGGTTCAGTTTCAGCTTGAGATTCAAGACTTTTAGTCCCTACTATCCCTGGGTGTACTTTGAGAAATTTACAGTTATTGGGTTCAAATAGTATCTTGAAATCAATGGAGAAAAATTAATATAAGGAGAAGTGAACATGTTATTCAGGTGGAGCTATGGAGTCAGATGTTATCTGTGAACTTCAAATATATAAATCAAATATCATCTATATACATCAAGATCTTTTGATGTAACTCCCTGTGCAACTTCGACAAATCACTTCCATTCTCTGGGCTTCAGTTTCCAATTTTTTTTAAGGGGGGGTTGGACTGGATGGTCTGCAAGGGTCCTTCCCAACATACATTCTAAAGTTCTAGGATACTGTTATGTCAGGGTTAGTAGGCATGGACTTCAAGCTTCCTGATTCCAAGAGGTCTTGGTTGCTGAATAAGCAAACTGAAGGCTTACCTCCTGAGGGGTGACATAACTCGGACAAACCTCCGAATTTGTTCATCACATCTTTGGAAATTTTTGTTTCTGTTTAGTCATCTTAGAGGTGCACAATTTTTCGTGACTCCATTTGGGGTTTTCTTGGCAAACATACTGAAGTGATTTGCCATTCCTTTTTCCAGCTCATTTTCTAGATGAGGAAACTGAAACAAAGAGGATTAAGTGACTTGCCCAGGGCCATACAGCTAATGTTTGAGGCCAAATTTGAACTCGGAATGATGAGTCTTCCTGACTTCAGGCCCTGTACTCTACATACTGTGCCACCTAGCTGTCCCACAAAACTCCTTCCATAGAGGTTACTTACAGATGAATTCAAAATGGGATAAAAAAAATGATGCAATAAAACATTGTAAACCAGGAAATAATGGAACAAAGCCATTTTTATGCTAAGAAATAAAAAGTCTGTGAACCAAAAAGACCTCCACTTTGCTGGTAGAATCAGAGGACTTTAGCATAGCAGTGTTGAAGTGTAGGAAAGTAAATTTTTTGTTGAGTGATTTCAGTTGTGTCTGACTCTTCATGACCCCATTTGGGGGTTTTTTGGTGAAGATACTGAAGTGGCTTGCCATTATCTTCTCCAACTCATTTTACAGATGAGGAATTGAGGCAAAAAAGGTTAGGTGACTTGCCCAGGGTCACACAGTTAGAATATTTGAGGCTGCATTTGAGCTCAGGTCCTCCTGACTCCAGACCTGGCACTTTATCCAGTATGCCATCTAGCTTCCCAGGAAAGTATGGTAAAGAAATTCAATGAAAATGCTTAAATAAGCCATCAGAGAAGTTGATTAAACCCATATGCATTAGGAAGGAAACCTAATATATACTGATTCACTAAGTTTCATATGACTATAAGCCTCCAGTATCAAAGGAAGGTTGAAAAGTCCTGAAGAAGTTCCAGGTATGAGAAACCCTTCTACTAGGCCGACTTTTATCTATTTTGATGAGAACAAGTAACTGAGAACTCCCAGGATCCCAGAGGCTCCCCCGGAGAAATCCAACAGTCTTAGCAGAAGAAGGAAGATGGGTAGTAGAAGGCCTACTTGACTGCCTCTCTCTCTTCAAAAGAAATATAGTACAACAGAAGCATTTATTATTTCTGCCTCTCCTTCCCCCCATTTAATTTTTTTAAAAAATTCTGATAACAAATACACATGATTCAGCAAAACAAAGTTCCACATTGACTATGTCCAAAAACATATATCTCATTCCACATTTTAAGTCTATCACTTCTTTGAAAGGGGGCAAGTGTCATGTTTCATTTTCAGTTACCTAGAATCTGCCTCTCTCTTCCTAAAGCCTGGGGTGAATGGTCATTTAAGTGGCACCATTCCCAAACATGACTAAAGATTCTGGCCACTGGGGCAAGTAATAAAGGAGCTCACACATGATAGAGCACCTGGAGAAGAAAGAGAGCTATTTGGTACCTTCCTCTAACTATTTATTATAAATATTTATAATAATTTATATATATTTGTTATAGTTGTACTAATAACTAATTATTATTATATAACTAAGCTCAGGTGTTGCTACCTGTTGAAGAAGGACAAATACTGTCAGCATCCTCTTATACTTCAGCATCTGAGGATACAAAAAGCCTCAGTCACATTATCCTAGTTACATTTTATCAGACATTTTGAGATGGCCACAGGTTTCTGTGTATTGAATTCACAGAATTATAGAACCATAAATCTAGAGTTGGAAGGCACCTCAAAGACCAATTAATCCGACCTTCTCATTTTACTTACTTTGTGATAAGTAAATTGAGGACCAAGAGATTAAATGATTGGCCCAAAGGTTCGTGGGTAGTAAGCATTGGAGGAAGAATTTGAACCTAGGTTTTCTAATTCCAAATGCCAGTTGTTTGTCTCTATTTATCTACAGTTGGAATCAAAATCATAGTCCTCGTTCAGTTTTTGTTTTCTTTAAGAACACTTGACCCTAGCCAATTGGCTCGGAGTTGGGAATAGGAATTTAGAGCCAGGGTTAGCTAAGGGTTGGGGTCAGAATTGAGGGTGAGGATTCAGGGTCCAGGATTTAAGAGTTAGAAGTTAAATTGAAAAAAGCTGGCATCAGGTTTGGGATGAGAAGCTATGGTCACCTCTCAAGATAATTAGGGACTCATAATGTCAGAAATTAAGAAGTTAGGAGTTTAGGATAAGAGGTTTTGGATTATGGGGTACTCAGGATAAGATCAGAGAAAAGATTAGTGTCAGGGCTCCCCAAAGTTACAGACAGAGAAGCTTTTAGGGAAGAGTCATGTAGCCAAAAGATCTCACAAGATTCTGAAGGGCCCAACCAGCTTTTCCTAACTCTATTCCTCATAAACCAAATGTGAGTTTGGGGATTTGGAATGTCCAAGAAGACTGGAGGATAGGAAACTTTGATTAGCTGGTAGTTCATGTAAAAAAGTTTTGGGCCTTTCAAATCCTGAGATTTGGTGATTCTGAGGTAAGATGCAGGGCTCTGGACATAGTTCATAATTAGATACTGACTGAATGAATTAAACAAGCCTCTCTCTATAAAACCTCTTTGTCTCCTATTACCACTGGGAACAACATATCTGTTGCCAGCCTCACCACCATAAAAACACCATCCATGACAGGGAAAATCAGGATAGCCTGAGACCTAAAGATATACATCATCTCCAGACTAGCACCGATACTGCATCTGGAATTATAGGACCATTGATTTAGAGCTATTAGGGACCTTAAGAACAACTCAATCTAATAGAAATTCTTTTTATGGATGAGAAAAATGAGACCCAGAGATTGAAAGGGATTTTCCCAAAATCACACAGATAATAGAGCAGGGATGAGGATTCAAGTCCTCTGTCAAACACATGCTCTTTCTACAATATCACACTGCCCCTCAAGGCAGGCAGGAGAACTGGAATCAAATCCCAGCCCTGATGCTTACTATCTATATGACCCTAGGAAAGACATACAATATCTCTGGGCCTTATGTCTAGAACAAGTCTGAATTAAATTATCTCTGATGATATTATCCCCTTCTAGCTTTGATATCAGTCCCTTCTAACTGAAATCTACTTTCTACTCGAACAGAGAATATAATCCAAGAAAGTGACACAAGACAGAGATACTTAAGGGCATTGGAAATGTAAAGGTGGGTTGCTACTCTTCCACTTAAAAGTAAGTACTTTTGTTAATTATGAACACTTCCTGACTTAATCAATTAAGAATCAAATATGTACAGGGCATGTACACTTCCTTGAATAAATCAAAGCCATTTTCTAAGATACTGTTCACATCCTAAGGAACTTGGGTAAAGGGAAAGAACTATCTCAGAACCATGTAGAGGGTCTGGAAGTAAAGAGGAAGGCTTAGGGTCATAGACATGTGTCTCCTATTACCACTGGGGAAAACAGTGTAAGAAAAAAAGAAGGGAAGATTTAGTAATGACAGAGAAAGCAACCATAGAGGAGAGACATCAGACCTATAGGCATCTCAGAAGAGAAGCTTCAAGCAGATGCCACAATGACAATGAAATCTATTCAATGAGAAAAGGTTTTTTCTTCCTTCAACTTCCTCTTCTGGTGCCTAGCTATCAACTGTAATTATAACTTCTTTCACTTTATTTTTTGTTTGCTTTTTACCTTTTGTTCTGTTTCTTCTTTCACAACATGACTAGTATGGAAATATGTTTCACATGATTGCACATATCTAACCTGTATCAAATTGCTTACTATGTTAGGGATGGACAGAGAAAATTTGGATCTCAAAGTTTTATTTAAAAATGAATGTCTGGGGTGGCTAGGTGGCACAGTGAATAGAGCACTGGCCCTGGAGTCAGGAGAACCTGAGTTCAAATCCGACCTCAGACATGTAACACACATACACACACAAAAACCTAGCCGTGTGACCTGGGGCAAGTCACTTAACCCCAACTGCCATCGCCCACCCCCAAAAAAATAAAGTTTAAAAAAAATGAATGTTGGGGCAGCTAAGTGGCTCAATGAATAGGGTACCAGCGCACCTGAGTTCAAATGTGGCCTCAGACACTTAATACTTACTAGCCACGTGACCTTGGGCAAGCCACTTAACCCCAATTACACTCCAAAAAAGCCAAAAAAAATGAATGTCGAAATTTGTTTTTACATGTAATTGGAAAAAATAAAATACTATTAAAATGTCTTCAAGAAATAAAAAATATATAATCTTCTGTTTTCTCACCTGAACACTTTCAGTAGCCCGAAATATGCCCCAACAAACAAAGGTGCAGGATGAAAGAGAGAGAGAGAGAGAGAGAGAGAGAGAAATGCAAATTGAGTTAGAGTACCCGATCTTTTCTAAATGTTAAGAATTTTCCTAACTGGGGGCTCAGAGCAATTTTGATTGAACTCATAACATTTCATTTAAAATAAACTTCCTAAGACAACAAGATATGGGACAAATATTTTTATCCTGAGGTTAAAACTAGGCAATTAGAGTAATAGGGTGTTACAGGAGCATTGGAGACCAAAATACTATATACAGTGCACCCTATGAGACATGTAATAAGTGAGGCATAAACACAATACTATGTGAGATTAGATAATGAAGAGGTTATGTATGCCCAATTGGGAAGATGAGGAATAGCTGCACAGAAAAGGTAGCATTTGAGGAGTCAGGAAGAGCCAAGGGAAACTAAGGCCAAATGTGTTTTAGGTTGAAAATTCAATGTGGCTTAGTGAAGAGAGTGCTACCCTTACAGCCAGGTAGACCTGGATTCACATTCTCCCATTAACACTGAGATATGTCACCATGGGTAAGTCACACAATAAACACCACTTAAAGAAAGGCAAAAATATGCTCTCTTCTCTCCAGGAGTTCACATCTCTAGTTTAACTCTGAAGAGTAATGTTCAAATCCCCCCTCTGATGCTTGCTGCAACCCTATATGACTCAGTTTCCTAATTTGTAAAATAAGGTTAGACTAAGAAGTCTCTGAGTTCCCCTCTAGTTCCAAATTTATGATCCCATGAAGAGTGTACCTAGTTCAATTTCTATGTGATCCCTTTTATAAAAGTGCTTGGCAAACTTTATAATGCCATATAAATGTCGGTTGTTGCTGTTGGTTGGTGCTGTCATTGTTAGTTCCACTTTCTAGGCTCCAGCTGAAACATATTTATAGAGGTTTCTGTCTGGAACGCTTCTCTGACCTGCAATCAGTCCTCAAGCAACACTTTCTCAATAGGAAGAAGTATCCTAACAAGAACAAAAAGGTGTTAAAAATATGGAATTTGCCCCAAACAGTGAGCCAATTTCTCTTAGCCTAGATCCCAGGTACTGGACCAGCCTCCAGAGTGTCCAAGGTGTCTATGTCTTTGTTCTCTCAGGTTCCCTAGGATCCAGGCTTGGTTTGGTTTCTAAAATCCCTGTGATTTCATTGGTATAGGGAGCCTGAGTGAAAAAAAAAAACCTCTTTGTGCCAATGTAGATGGGCACCTCCTCTGCAATTAAAGCCTTGGACAGTTGCCTATAGCACTAAGAGACTGATTAGTCACACATATCCCACCCCAGGTCACACAGCCAGTTTGTGTGAATGGCAGGATTTGAACTCCACTGTTCTTGACTTTAAGGCTACTCTCTATCCATTACCCTGCACTGCAGAATTTTTAAAAGTGATTCCTTTAAGTCATATATAATTAGCATATTCAAGAGTTTCCTCATCATCTCTTAGTGGCTAAAATGGCTCCTGAAACCAAACGATTAGGTTCTGAAATATTCTGATGGCATCATGAGCCAATGGGGCTCAGAAGAACACAATGAACCCTTATATAAGCATGGGCCAGCTCTACATTTTTCTCTGCAACATCCCCCAGGCTACCAAGGAAGTGAGACTAGAGACACTGTTCCAGCAGCAACTAAGCACTCCCGTGGGGCAGTGCCTTCATTCCAAGACCACTTAATGAGTTTCCACCAAGAGTGCCAGGCGTGCGTAGTGTTGGAATGGGCTCAGAATAAGGCAGGGGATAATCAGTCTTACCCACAAATATTTATTGAACTAGACACTAGGGGAACATACAAGGTGGTCTAATACATATCCCTGCTCTTCAGAGCCTTATAATCTCATTGAATCCTAAGATACTAGATTATAGAATTACCAAATATTAGCAACTGCAAGAACCATGGAGACCACCTAGTCCAACACTCTTGTTTTATAGGTAGAGAAACTGAATTCCAGAGATGGAAATTGCTTTGCCCCCAGTCACACCAGTAATCAATAGAAGGTCCAGTTTTTGAACTATATTCTTTACCTCTACACTCCACTGACTCCATTGTGGCAGAAATTCCATACCCTACCAAGATAAGATAATCAATATCACAAAGCTATATACTACATGCTAAAGGAGAAATATGGAAAGGAATGTGGTAGAGGTTCAGGGAACATGATTAACTGTTGGCAGGTTGGTCAGAGAATATCTCCCAGAAGACAGGAGAGTGAGGAAAGAAGTACTCTAGGCATGTGCAAAAGTATAGAGATTATAAATGAGCCTAGTACCCATGACCCATGAAGAAGAAGGTGTCCATAGAGTATAGGATCATAGATCTAGATGTATAAAGGATTTCAAAGACCATATATACCATTTTACAGTTAAGGAAACTTAAGTCAAGGGAAGTTAAGTGACTTGCCTAAGGTCACATGACATCATTAAAGGCACAATTAGCACAGTCATCCTCTGTCTCCCAAATTAGTGCTCTTTCCACTGTGCCACACCACCTTCCAATGGTAGGAAGTAAATTGAGATCAGATTATAGAGTATTTCAAACATCAAGTTAGTGATAATACAGATAGTGATAACTTATTAAGGCAAGGATTACAAAGCACTTTCCTCACAATTCTTTTGGTTTGGCAGTGCTGTAAAGCCAATCATGAACAGCTCTCCTGCGGACTGCTGCTGTAAATAACTTTAGGAATCTAATCACATAGTATAATGAACACTCTATTCAGCAATAAACTAAAGCAAAACATTTAAGAAATTAAAGCACAACACTCACAACAATATAACATAACAACTTATTACTAAGGTGACCACATAGTCTTAAACAAAACATATCTTTGGTAAGTCACAATCTCCTCAGTCAATAGAGAGTACCCAATTCAAGTCTTCTTTCATCTTGACTCCAGGCTGGCTTCCAATCTTCCTTAAGCCAATCGTCCTTAAAGGGTAACCATCCTTAAGGGGTAGCAGAAAGTATAAACACCATCCACCTCCAGGTCACAGTAAGTTACAATATCATCGGTCAGCATTGACTATCCAAGTAAAGTCTTCTTTCATCTTAACTCGAGGCTGACTTCCAAACCCCATGGCTCCTTTTCCTTGCTCCCAGCTCTTGCCTGAATTCACCCAACTGTTGCCTGGATTCACACGCAGGCAGCTCTCTGCTCCAGTTCTATATCTCAGCCCACTGAGACTACTCCACTCCAAGCCCTTTGAAGTTTCTGTTTCTAGGAAGACGAAACTTAATAGAGCTACAATATTTACACACATTAGGCTTAACAGAGATACAACAATATTTATACACATTTCCAGCACTATCATCTCAATTCACCTTTGTTCTTGACAAAGTAACATCAACACAGACAGAACAGACAGACAGAGTGCCAAACATCACAAACATTCTCCCTCTCAGTTCTGCTTGGTCCCAGGTCATGCTTGAGTTTTTCTCTACTCTGTTCCTTCTTGTTCCACCCTTTCAGCCAGTTCCTCCCATCATGGGTTCCATGTGAAAACATTATGCCTATTAAGAGCAAGGAAGGTCTCCGCACTCCCTTAGGCCTATTAAGGGCCACACAAATGTATACTGTTTCCAACAAAGACTTGACACAATCAAAGGCAAGGTGCAAAGGCACTTGAATAGCTGAAACAAGCAGCAAAATATTACTTTGCTTGCCATTACAAGTGCAAATATTTTTTGGTCTGAATTTGTGATGGAGCTGGGATTTCATCAATGTGAGATGTTCTTGAGGCCATCCATGAACTCAGATAGGGAATCTACCTGTAGATAGGGAATCTACAGTCCTAGAAAGTTGCCTTAGCACTTAAAGGTTGTGACTTGCTCATAATTATACAGATAGAATGTGTGAGAAAGAAATTTTGAACCCAAAACTTCCTAACACCAAGGTTGGTCCTCTATTCAGTGTTCTACTCTGCCTCTCTATTAAATATATTATAGCCATTGATACTATTATCAGAAAGTCATGAATAGCAATTAAATATCTTCAAACCTAATATGGCTAGTGGCATTATTCCCATTTTATAGATGAAGAACCTGGTGTTCTGAGAATTTAAGTGACTCACTCAAGGTCAAATAAAGAAGAAGTGTTAGAATTGAGCTTTGAATTCAAGTTCCCAGACTTCAAGTCCAGTACTCTGACCACTGTGCTTAGGTGCATCTCAGTTAAATATAATATTACAGCCCCTATATCATTATCAGAAAAACATTAGGGGCTAGAACTCTCAAACCCAGAGAGTAGTGAAAGGCCACTAAACTTTGAAGAGTGTTATTAGCTAAGAAATAGGAGGGTTACCTTCTGGTATTAAGGTCAATAAGCACCCAGGAAGTCCAGAAGAATATAGCTGTAGACTCACTAGATTGGGAGCACCAGAGAAGCACCATCACTGGCTTCTGTGAAATCTCAGTTTACAGTCCTGATGGCTTGGAAGCAGCTTTCCTGGATGTTTCTTCCCCTCAGTTAGTTTCCATAATAATGACATAAATATTGCAATATTTCAAGAATCTGTAATTTTGTGGGTACAGATTATCCTCTGCCAACAGAGACTGTACTCTCCTCTCTAAGACTTACTAGGAGTAAGAGAATTGCTGCGGTCAAAAATTCTTGGCTGTGTGGCCAATTTGGTGAGCCTCTCTAAACTTAGTTCAATTGGTCCTCAGAAAATGGACATCCAGAATGCCCCTAGGGCTGTACCCAAAGCTTTTTTTAGGACTTTCCAGAGTTTTTCCTTTGTGTGCACAGTCTTCAAGCCACTTGCATGCCACAATGAAGCATCAGAGGAGAGCTTTAGTGGACTAATAATAATGATAGTGTAATAGGGGTTTGGTTCATGACCAGACCACCTAAGATTCTAGACAGTAGCTCCCAACCACATGTTAGGCCAATGCTGAATGTCTACATATGCTCTAGTCCTTTAGTCTCCTAAAAGTAGCCTACATGTGTTTCACAGGGATGGTGCCATCCTAGATGGCCTGGGCATGTGCCAAAACACCATTACAATAGCAACTACAACACCCACATGAACTTAACCAACCACATGTCAACAAAGAAGCAACAAAAAGCTAACTTGTGGATCTGTTTATAAAAATGATGGAGGTCGTGGCAGTAAAAGAAGACCAGGTCATTGCCTAAAGGAATTACAGATGAATTATTCCTAAGGAGCTTTAATTTGCTAATCAGTGTAGATTATGTAAGAAGATTATTTTAACTGCGCAATATATCACAGTGGACTGCAAAAATTTAGCATCTAATAAATACCTAAATAATATCTAAATAAATGGCTAAAAAAAACCATGATTGAGCGAACACCATCCTCCACAAACTAATAGACAGTAAATCCCCATATTGTAAATATATGTAGCAAAGCCTGTCTCCATTTGGCTTATAAGGGAGGCCGAGATAGATACATCTCTCCCCATCCTTCTCCAAGGGAGTCTTTAATTTCTACCAGAAGAGAAAGCAGGAGGTTGGGGCCAAAAGCTTGGCCTCTTTGCTCTCCTCAGAGAGGGAGGTACCCATCTAGAATTATATCTACCTGTTCCCTTATATATTGTTAATCTAGGGCGTGTAGTTTTCTGATTCAAGCTAAATTGTGGATCATTGCTCATTAATGAGGAAAGGGGGCCCCAAGGTTTCTATCCAAGATTTGACTCTCTTCCCACCAAATACTATTTCCACAATGCACGCAAATAGCAAAGAAATTCATTTATCCAAATCAATATCAAAACAGAAATCAGAAAAATTAAACACATGAGAATATCTATATCTATATCTATCTATACACACACATATATATACATATATATACATATATACATATATACATATATATATATATATATATATATATATATATATATATATATATCAGACAATACTGAGTAAAGGAGCTCTCCCATTTGGAGAGAGGTAACTCAGCTCAACCAAGAGAGAGTCCCAGATCTCACCCAAAAGGAAAGTCCCCAAGTGTCTAGTTTAGCAAGCTGGGGATAGGGATATAGCTGTACATGTCACTTCTTCCCAGAATCTTTTCCTCCCTTCAGCAATCTGAAGTGGGGTTGACATCATCTATCTTCTCTCATGAAGATGGAAGCCAAAAACACCCAAATAGACTCAAGAGAGTTCTCTCTCTTGCTCTTCCCCACCCCTCAAAGACATGGGACATTGATCTCCACCAATGAGGAGAGAGTCTCATACCAATGGGCTTTAGAGCTTAAGTTACATACAAATATGAAAATATTTTTGAAAATTCAAGAAACAAAATGTCTTGGAACCCGAATCTGATCTGAGATCAAACTGTTGTACCTTATTTCCTAGACATAACAGGAATCTATAACCATTTTTTTCATTAAAGTAAATTTCTATTGATATCTTTTGTTATTATATCACCTACATATCTCCCCTCCTAAAGGGTCATTTCTTATAAGTTTAAAAAAGGGAAAAACTCATTCAGTGAAACTAGCCAACATCTCAAAAATATGCAATATTCCACATCCATAGTTCTCTGCCTCTGCAAAGATGAGTTTTCTCATATCTCTTCTTTAGTGCCAAATTTGGCTGTTATATTTTCGTACTGTTAAATTTCTATTGTTTTGTTTTTACATCTACATTGCTGTAGTCATGCTTATTTTTTCCCAGTTCTATTTATTCTTATTTGCATCAGTTCATATGTCTTCCCATGGTTCTCTGTAGTCATCATTTCTTATAGCATAGTAATATTTTGTCATGTTAACATACTACAATTTTAGTCATTTCTCAATTGATGATTGTCTACTTTGTAATATGTATGCTCTGCCCAACCCCCCTGAGCATCAGGCCCAAATCCCTCGAGTTCCGGAGTACCCTGAGGGTCTCTTTTCTCTACTACTATTGGCTCAAACTCCTACCAATCATGTTCCTCTCATTGTTACATGCCATTGATAAGCACTTACGCTCTATTTAACCAATTAATGTCAGGTAGCTTTTACAAAGGAATATTTATTTCACAAATATAACAAAAACAAAAAACATTTCTCCCCATACCTCAAGGCCTTCTTTGTCCTACATCACCTTGTTTCAGGGAGAGTAGGCTCTAAATTGAGCTTGGTCCCTTCATAGCATTGGTCCCACCAAGTTCATGTTCAGATGTGGCATGACTGCCAGGTGAATCCTTCTGCTGGTCTGGAGTCCTGAAAGCCATCTCTGATTACTCTTTGCCTCTTGGGGCACTAATACTGTACTGGTGGCAAAACTTAACCTGAATTCTGCTTCCCAGATTCCTATAGCTCACTCTCTCACCCTTTGAAACTTCCTTCACTATATGACTACTCACTAGATGCCATGCGAGAAAGAATCCTAGAGCAACCCCTGATGCAAATAGTGAGACAAAGGAAGAAGCAGCGAAAGCTGGCAGGCCTTCTTGAAGACACTCACAGCTCCATCCATATACCCACAAAAAGTCTCCTATAAAGGGAAGCCCGCAGTCTTCTGAGGAAGATCCTTGTACTTTTAGGCAGGTCTAACTGTGAGGAAGCTTTTCCTTACAATGAACTGAAGTCTGTCACTTCCCTCGCTACTCCTAATTCTGCCCTCTGAGACTGATTAAAAAAATAATTTTAGCCTTTCTTTTAAATGAAACTCCTGCAAATAATTTAAGACAGATCCCCACCTCCTCACACTCCTTTTGTCTTCTGTATGGTAACTTCCCCAGTTCCCCCCAAACAATCCTGGTGACACAGACTCTAATTCCTCACCAACATTTTTTCTTTCCTACAGATAAACTTGTCAGGACGTCTCTTTAAAAAAAAAGAATTCAATTAGTAAGCATCTACATTCTCTTCTTCCTACTTCCCTACCCAACTTTTCAAAAATTCCTCATAACAAATATATATAATTAAACAAAAGAAATTCCCATATTGGCTAAATCCAAAAGCATGTTTCATTATGTCTATTAGCCCATCACCTCTCTCTCAAGAGAGAGCTCTGGAAACATGGTTGATCATTGCATCATTCAGAGTTCTTGAGTCTTTCTACACTGTTTGTTTTTATAATGTTATTGTTATAGTAGAAATTGTTGTCCTAGTTCTGCTCACTTGACTCTAAATCAGTTTGTTGGTCCCTGGTTTTATCTGAAAAATCCCCTAGGTTGATTTCTTGCTGAACAAATTCCATTATATTTATACAACATAATTTGTTTATCCATAACCTAACTGGTGGGTACCATCTTGTATTCCTGTTCTCTGACACTAAAAAAAAGAACTGCTATAAATAATGCTATACAAATATAGGACCTTTCCCCTTTCTTTTATCACTTTGGGGTATAGGTCTAGTAGTGCTATTGCTTGGTCAAAGAATACACACTGTTTAGCAGCTTTTTAGGTATAGTTCCAGATTGCTTTCTAGAATCACTCTTGTCAATGCTTTTCCTATATTGCAGTCTCCATTACAAATGAGAACTTGGCATTTATGCTATGTAAGGAACTATTAAAAATGTACGAAGCAACTCCTTGTTTCCAATGGATAAAATAAAGGAGAGTGAAGGGAGAATAACTCTAGGAAGAAGTTGACATGAGAGGATCTAGTACAATATTCAAAAGAGAAAAGGCAAATTGTTTTTTTAAGACTTAAAATGCTCAAGCTCAATATTCAAAGAGAAGCAAATTTTAAAATATTTGGGGTACTATCTCATGCCTAACAAATTGGTGAAGAAAAAAACTAAAGTAGTGAAACTCAGTACTAAAGGTTTATGGAGAAACAAGAACATTCATTCATTGCTGGTAACATCACAAACTAGTAGAATTTTCTTGAAGTGCGTAATGGTAATTTGAAGATCTTCCCTGCCTAATAAGGGTATAAGCCTAAGGGAATTTGAAGTTCTTTTCTGCTTTGAAAATATACTCTGCCCCCTAATAGGTTGAATGTAATCAAGTGGAGCCTGTGGTGGAAGGAGTTTGCTGAAGGGTGGAAGCTGGGAGTCAGAGAAGCTAGACATGGTTGGGAGGAAAGGACACATCCGAGGGAAACACTTAGACTTGTGAGTAAATATTGGTCTTGTGTTGGTTTGTGGGAAGGCTAAAGGT
Organism: Gymnobelideus leadbeateri; assembly: GCA_011680675.1. Lineage (NCBI taxonomy): Eukaryota > Metazoa > Chordata > Mammalia > Diprotodontia > Petauridae > Gymnobelideus > Gymnobelideus leadbeateri. Next base: position 33,147 of record WOXC01003546.1, on the reverse strand, counting down.
ACTCTCTGTGCTGTTGTGGCTTATTAACCTCTTTGCTACTATGATGGAATCAGCTTACTGGTTTTGGAATTCAGTTTTCTGGTGTCTCAATAAATGTTTTGCTTCTGTCTTCTATATGGAGAGTCTGTTATATTTTGTAATCAAGCACTATTCAGGTATATTTATAGTGACTGTTGGCACTGTGAATATTGCATTGGTACTACATTTGGTGACAAGGAAGGGATCACAAAATAGACCTCAATTTGGAGGCAGAAAGGATTTAGAAGAAGAAATCCCAAGTTGGGAGGATTTACCTTATTCCTCCCTAGCAAGGGAGTGGTCTAAAAGTATAGGGCTCTGTGAAAACTGGGAACTGAGGTTACATAAGGGAGAACCTAGAGATTTAGAAACATGTTTGCAAAGAATACCAATAAAACCACAAAGAGCTGGAGGCAGTGTGTAGAAGGGACTGGGTTTTACTGACAGGTTACCATATTATGTGTAAAAGCAGAGACAAGCTGTTACAAAAGAAACCTCAAATGGAAAGGGAGTTGGCTGTGTTACAGAATTCTGGCTCTCCTTTAGAAGAGCAAGCTGGAGGGACTCCGGTGGTAGAAGAGAGGACTGCTGTGAATTTGATGCAGAAAAGTAATAAGAAGAAAGTCCATTCAATTTTGGTAGACTCTGAGCCTAGTTGCCATGGTAATGACTATCTGTAAAGTGAATGTCTATGAAGCAATATAATGTTTCATGGCCTGGCTTTTACAAGGGTAGATGTTTGCCCCATAGCGAGAAGAAAGCAGGAGAATCAGAGAGGCCAGAGATCAAGGAGATAATTGAGGATTTCACTGAGCAGGAGATTACCAATACATTACATAGATTCACCCAAAGGATGGGAGAATTGTTGGTGTCTTGGATGGTGACAATCAGTGATAAAGGGGCTGGAGTATGGGTAGATAGTGTGGACTGTTTGATTTAGGTATCACAGGTATTTGTCAGAATCCTTTTGCCCAACAAGTTTTTAGAGATTTTCATATGGCAAGAGATAACAATACAACCAATCTATTAGTTTTAGCTGCCTATGGATGCGATAGAATGTATCCCACTGATTCTATGTGACCTAGTGGAAAGAGATCCTAGTATTCACTTAGAGCCTATATGAGAAAGTTGAAAGAAGAAGTACTGAAAACTACTGTCATTGTTGGTGATGCAGATGCATATCGTGATATCCCTTTAGCAGTTCCTCATAGAAATCTGATAGTGAAGATAGCTCCTCCTGCTTATAAGCACCTACTTCTAACTCCACTAATTGCTGAAATAGGGCAGCCTCTTTTGGAGGTGCTGGTTAAGATTTCACAACTAAGTGCCTTGGGAGAATGGTAAAAAGATAAATTTCCTAGAGAGAGAAACGTAAATGGCCAGTTGACTCAAAGTCAGAACCAATTGAGAAGAAAAAAACTGTCTACTGCTCTGAGAGCAGGGATTGATTTTGGAAAAATTGATGGTATTCCAACTAATGAACTGTATAAAATGTACCAAGATAAGGGGCTTAATATTAGACAGAATAGGCAAGTAAGAACTGTTCCTACAGATCCTCCTGAATCATTGTATCCAAGTTCATCACACCTTCAGGGAGAATAGGAAATTGGCCAAGCCCCAGCTCTGATTAAAGAAATACACAGACAAGATTACAGACCCCATGTCAATCCGACTACATATTGGGAAAATGGTTCAAATACTGTAACCAGGGCCCTTTCTGGGTCCTCGACCGCCATGGAGCCTGTGAAAAAAATCTGTGATGAAGGGCGGCAAAAAAAGAAGCAAGTCTTCAAATTTACCCCGGATTGTACCCACCCTGTGGAAGATGGGACTATGGATGCAGCTAATTTAGAACAGTTTTTACAAGAACGGATCAAAGTGAACAGAAAGGCTGGCAACCTCGGGGGTGGAGTTGTGACCATTGAGAGAAGTAAGAGCAAGATCACTGTGACGTCAGAGGTGCCGTTTTCTAAAAAGTATTTGAAGTACCTGACAAAGAAATACTTAAAGAAGAACAATCTTCGAGATTGGCTTCGAGTGGTGGCCAATAGCAAGGAAAGTTACGAATTACGGTACTTCCAGATCAACCAGGATGAAGAGGAGGAGGATTAAACCCTTCTGGGTCTGAAAACGTTTTGTATATGATCTTGAATAAAACTTGAACCAAAAAAAATACTGTAACCAGGGCATTGATAGGTACTGGGACAGAGGCCTCTCTTATTTATGGGAACCCCAATAAGTTGAAGCATGGAACTCCTATTACCATCACGTGACTGGGAGGGACCGAAATATCAGCCAGACAAGTCAAACTAATGATGAAAATTGGACAATTACCTAAGAAAGAATATGCTGTGGTTATTGTACCCATTCCTGAATATGTCATTGGAATAGATATATTGAGAAGTATGACCCTGAATTTACCTGAAAGAAGATACCAATTTGCAGTAAGGAAGACAGGAATTAATACAGTTTTAGTGGGGAAAATAAAAATGGACCCAATCACTTTACCTGAACCTTCTGAAGTAATTACTTTAAAGCAGTATCATGTGCCAGGTGGGCAAGATGAAATTACCAATACTATAAAAGAATATGTTGAAGCAGGAGTGTTAGTCCCTACAACCACACAATATTTCATACCTTTCTGGACGGTATGAAAATCAGATGGGACATGGAGAACGACAGTGGATTATAGACAATTGAATAAGGTGACTCCTCCTGCTGCTCTTCTGGATACTGTCACCTTAATAGAAAGGATCCAGAAATACAATGGGACTTGGTACGCAGTTATTAATTTAACCAATGCTTTCTTTACCATTCCAATACACTCTAAACAAAGGGACCGGTTTACTTTCACTTGGCAGGGCAGACAATATACTTTCACCCACATGCCATAAGGATATCTGTATAGCCCTATTTGTCAAAGGATTATAGCTGAACATTTGGGTGAATGAAAGCTACCTGGTGTACAGCTTATCCACTACATTGATGATATTATGATACAGGGAAACAATGTAAAAGAAGTGGAGAAGAGTTTGGCATTTTAAATTGAGTATATGGAAAGCAAAGGGTGGGAAATTAACCCTGCAAAGATTCAAGCACCAGGTCAAAATGTAAAATTTTGGGGTACACAATGGAATAAGGGGCTGTGAGAGATTCTTTCACAAGCCTGACAAAAGATTCAGTTTTCCTATCCCTACCAATAAGAAAGAGGCTCAAGAGTTTATACAGTTATTTGGATATTGGTGACATCACATACCATATCCGGGGCAGATTTTGAAATCTTTATAAAAAGTTACTTGGAAGAAATATGAATTTGATTGGGGACTTGAGCTGAGTAAAGCTTTTGAAGAAGCCAAAGCTGCTATACAATTGGCCCTAGATTTATGGCCTATTCAAAATGACCCTGTGGAATTACAAGTAACTGTACAGGATGATTCTGCAAACTGGAGTTTATTGGAGAAACAACAAAGCTGACATGTACCTTTCAGATTTTGGTCTAGGAAAATTACTTCATCTAGAGTTCAATATACACCTTTTGAAAAGTGTTGTTAGCTGCATGTTAGGTTTTGGTAGAGACTGAACAACTGACTTTAGGCCATGAAGTGATATTAAGACCTGGAATCCCAATTATGACCAATCAGTGAGTACCCCAGCTTTTCACAGAATAGGACATGCCCAAGAGGCCAGCATAATTGAATGGAAATGGTATATTTAAAATAGAGCCAAAACAGGCAAAAGTGGAGCTTCTGCTCTACATGAATCCATAGCAAACATCAATACTGAGGGAAAATGATACATCCCCTGAACCAAAGCAACAGTTGGAACAGTCCTTGGTAAAATGGAATGACAAATATGATTGATTAACTGAAGAAGAGAAGAAACTGAGGGTTTACTGAGGGGACAGCAAAATATTTGGGCCATAAAAGACATTAAGAAGCAGTAGCTTATGAGCCATGGACTTTGGAAACTATTGGGATAGGTGGAAGTAGTCAATATGCTGAACTTATGGCAGTACATAAAGCCATCAAAACAGAACAAGGAGGACAATATCATATATTTACTGACTTGTGGGTGTTAACTAATGGGTTAGCTACATGGATGCCCATGTGGAAAAATCAAAATTGGAAAATTCATGGTAAACAAGCCTGGGGCAAAGAATTATGGGAAGATATATGGGACATGTCTTCAGTCACTAACTTGTCAATTTTTCATTTCAAGTGGCCCTCACCAAGCCAAAACATGAGTACAACATACACGCTGATCGACTAGCAAAGATTACTACTCATCATTTTGTCCCTACTCTAATACCAACTGATGATCCAGTACTAGCAAAATGGGTCCATCAAATGGCTGGTATTAATTAATTAAAGGTATTAATATCTCTCATTCATTGTTAAAATAGATAGCAGAAGAATGTCATATATATCAATTGGAAAAGGAATGAACTGTTCCTTAGGTAGTAACTGGGGAGATAGCAAGGAGGAAAGTTCCAGCCCAAATTTGGCAAATAAATTATATTGGTCCTCTACCACAAGATAAAGAATGAAAATTTATATGTACTTGTGTTGACACCCATTCAGGTGTACTAGCAGCTTGTCCTTATAAGAATGCAACCCAGAAAAACACCTGTAAAACTCTAGATCTCATAAGTCTATATTATGGAACCCCAATGTAGATTCAAAGTGACAATCGGTCACATTTCAAAAGTAATGAAATGAAGAGATATTGTATATTAAACAATATAGAATAGATACATCAATTCCATATTATCCACAAGCATCTGAGTTAATTGAAAGAATGAATGGAATATTGCAAGAACAGTTAAGGAAGTTAAGTTCTAATCATTCATATCAATATTGGAAAGATAATTTGTTCATTCTTTTATGTAATTTGAATAATAGGCCATTGGGAGGAAGTATACCTCTTGCCAGAATGATGACCCCAGATCTGCAAATTAGAAAACAGCAGACACATAAGATACCAAATGTTGAGTATTTGACTGTGAGGCAAGATGTCCCAGCACTGTATCCAGGAACACCTGGTTTGGCAGGATATGATTTACATTGTTTATAGGACTTTTGGTTGGATAGAAGATAAATAAGAAACATCTCTACTGGAATATGTATGAGAAATCCCTAAAAATCATTTTGGACAGATATTACCTAAATCAGGTTTAGCAGCTAGAGGAATACATGTATTAGCTGGTGTAATAAATTCTAATTATCAAGAAGAAATTATTGTAACATTCCAAAATTTAGGTGAACCTATACAGTTTTGTAAAAATGATAGAATAGTTCAAGTGATTATTATTCCTTGTGAAACAATACCCCTTGTGAAAACTGATCTTTCCTTTGAAATAACTACCAGAGGAACTGAAGGGTTTGATTCTACCAATAGAATAAAATTAGGAGCTAAAGTATGGGTAGAGTAGAAGCCAGATGATGTTCCAAAAGCTGTGGAGATTATAACACATGGGAAAGACAATACCATGACTTTTGTTTATTCAGGAGAAGATAATTGTCAAATTATACCCTTGACTCATGTATTCTACCATGAACGAGGCTATGATAGTGAGTTCATGGACTCCAGAAGCACAGCTCACCCTATATTTGTTTCTTTTTGGCTTTCTGTTGTCTGTTAAACTTGTTTGTGAGATTTGTCTCCTGCAGGCTTAGTATCCTCCACCTGCAGATGCCTGATCATGTAAGCTGGATGCCACCCCCTGTCCAAGACTGTGATGTGCCAACCCTGGACCTGGTGTTGACCAAGTTCCAGAGGCCAGCTAAAGAACTGACCTTTTGAATGGGACCTCCTGGACCTGGCAATGACCAAGCTCCAGATGCCTGCTAAAGGGGCAGGGACAGCTCTATGTTCAATTTCAGCTAGAAGTAGCTATGGAGAAGAGCTCTTCACCCTTTACCCAAGATTTTGAGCTCCATTCATTCAAAGGGGGAAAGACAGGATGCTTGTACCCAAACCCCCACCCTAAGATATTATTTTATGTGCTTATTTTCTATTATCCCTGTTATATTGTTGCAAAGTTCTGTTGACACCAATTACCCCACCAGTTACCCCTGCTAAACTCTCATTAATCTATGTAATGAAATGTATTGTTATTGTATTTTTGCTATGTAAGAGACATGAAAGATCTTGGAGCAGAATGTAGTGGTAATGGTAATTTGAAGATCTTCCTCGCCCCTTAATAAGCCTAAGGGAATATGAAGACCTTTCCTGCTTTGAAAATATACTCTGCCCCCTAATAGGCTGAATGTAATCACATGGATCCTGTGGTGGGAGGAATTTGCTGAAGGGTGGAGCAGAGCCCACAGGAAGCTGGGAGTCAGAGCACCTAGACACCGTTAGGAGGAGACGATGCATCTAACGGAGACTTGTGAGTAGACTTGTGAGTAAATATTGGTCTTGTGTTGGTTTGTGAGAAGGTTTAAGGATGCTGTGACTCTCTGTGCTATTGTGGCTTACTAACTTCTTTGCTGCTATGATGGAATCGGCTTCCTGGTTTTGGAATTCAATTTTCTGGTATCTGAATAAATGTTTTTTCTTTCTTTTTTTTTTTTTTGGAGGGCAATTGGGGTTAAATAACTTGCCCAAGGTCACACGGCTAGGTTTTTGTTTGTGTGTGCATTGAGTGTCTGAGGCCGGAACTGAACTCAGGTCCTTCTGACTCCAGGGATAAATGTTTTTTCTTCTGTCTTTTATATGGAGATTCTGTTATATTTTGTAATCAAGCACTATTCAGGTATATTTATAGTGACTATTGGCACTGTGAATATTGCATTGGCCCTACAAAGAGCAATCTGTGAATATACAATAAAAGTTACAAATTTTTACAAAAAAATTTGCAAAATACCCTTAGATCCTATCATTTAATTACAGGGATTGTGCCCTGGGAGTTTTACAAGAAAGAAAAAAAAGCTAACTATTCAAAGGTTTTTTATGGCAGCATTATTTGTAATTGCCCCAAACTTGGAAGTAATTGAAATGTCTAATGATAGAAGAATGTTTAAATAAATTGTGGTACATTGATGTAATGGAATGGTATATTCAATTATAATCAACAAGTATGAGGAATATAAAGAAATCTGGAAAGACTTATCTGAAGTAGAGTTAATTTTTTATTTTTAAAATAGAATACACACTAACTTCAACCCTATAATGGACAAGAAACCTGATGGAAAGTTAGAGGCAATGATTGAAAATTTGTTACATTATTCAATGGATTGAAATTCATTTATCTAAATACATATAGTTTCAGAGAAAGTTTAGTTGTTTGTATTGATATTTGCTATTGTTTTGTAAAATTTCTATAAAAATTTATGCTAAAATTTGTATGTACCCAGAGCTAAGCATAATACTTCAAGTGTAATCTCTGAGTAATGCCATGCACAGAAGCTTTCCAGAAGAATTGCTACTGTGAACAGCTTTTAAGGTTCTGATTACATAGTATAGTGAACACTATTTATTCCATAACAAGTCAAAGCAAAACATTCACAGAAAATCAAGGTACAGCATTCTCAATATTACAACTTATATTCACAAACAGCTTATCATTAAAATGGCCACATGCTTTTCACCAAAGTGGTCACAATATTTAGAACAAAGAACAATCATCTCAAAGTACAATAGTCAAAGTCTTCCACTCAGGGGGCAAAGTCTTGATTAGTTCAATCAGTCACTTATTCAGCAATCAATTACTAAGTATCATACACAGACCCCTCCACTCCTAGGACACTAGTAAACTACAATTTCATCATTACTCAGTATCCAGGGAGAGATCTTTTCATCTTGACTTGGGGTCAGTTCTCAGATTGCCTGGATCCCCTTCTATGCTCCCAGATTCTACCTGAATTTACCATACTGTCACCTGGGTTCAATGGCAGACAGCTCCCAGTTCTTTGTCCAGCTCTCTGGGTAGGTCCTGCTCCACACTGAAGTTCACAGGGTCCGGTCCATGTCAGATCTTTCACAATTTCTGCTCTAGGGAATTCAAGGCTCAACCAAGCCACAAACAAACAAAGTCTCAGCATCCCAGTCATGCTTCCTTTGTCACCTGGGCTCCTGGCTCCTGGGATCCTGTTCAGAAGCTCCACCACCACAAGTTCTCAGGAAATTCTGGCTCAGTTCTCTGTTTTCTCTTCTGTAGCTGCTCTGCCACCAGATGCTGGTCCCAGGAAATTCTGACTGTGCCTCTTTGGGGCTTTCCTTATATACACACAGCATTAGCTTCCTGTTTCAGCCAACCTCTTCCTGTTACATCAGTAACAGGAGACAGGAGTTCATACCTTCTGTTTCCCCAAAAGAGGCTTGATCAGTTACTAAGTACATGCTACCTTTGCCAACACAAAGGGATCTTCACATTCAAATTACATTACCATTACACTGTGGCAAAATATAGCAGGCCTATCATCTCCCTCATTCTGTATACTATGTCTCTTAAAATAGCCTAGGATATCATTGAAGTTTTTTGCTAATACATATTATATTGTCAACTCATTTTAAGTTTGCATTCAACTTAAATCCTTAGATTTTTTTTCTCTAATATACTGTTCTTTGGGTCATCTTGTACTTGATATTTCAAATACATTTGTATTGTATTGTATAGGACTGTGTGATCTTAGTCAAGTCACTTAACCTCTAAGCCTTATCTGGAAAAAAGAGGTGGCTGGACTAGGTGAGCTCTGAAGTCTTTTCTAACTCTAGACCCTGCAACTCCAAATTTATCCTTATTAAATTTCATCTGATTAAATTTGACCCATCATTCTATCCTGTTGAGATCATTTTGGATCCTGCCATCCACATCAGCTTCATGTCATAGACAGATTGGATAGGTATGTCTTTTCTACTTTTGTAAGCATGGCCACCATCCCATGGAACATGGATGAATACAAGCCTGGGCCCCGGTCACTCCTGGTGTAACATTTTCTATCTAGGATACTTCCTATAGAAAGTTGAGCATGTACTGTAACATGTATTCTAGGGGACATATGTACTCAGTACTGAAGGACAGAGAGTCTGGGGATCATTCCATAAACCCTGGAAAATCCCTTGTCCCTCAAGGTACTCCGTGCAATCTGCAAATTATTGCCACCTTGAGTAGCAAATCTATTTTACTCCAGAATGATTTATATACCCTTTTCCCCAGAAAGTGTTTAGGTGGACATGAGATTGTTGGGAGATGCTTTGTTTCCCAACAATACCAAGAAAGTGAAAGTATCTTAGCATAACTGGTGACTGTGGATTTACCCACTCAGGGAAAGGGGGAATCCTTTAGCTTACTTGATGACAATCTTGAGACACCAGATGAAGTTTAGGGAGAGACCTTATCCAGCCTCTGCAGAAAAAGAGTGCAGCCCCTCAGCAGAGGCTTCTAGAAGGCAAAGATTAGGGATCATCCTACTGATGGGCCTCCCAGAGAGGGGAAAGTTTTGATTGGTTGGGCAGGGAGTGGGTGGTGGTATAGGCTAAGTGTCAGTATCCACAGGCCAAGTTGCAAGTAAGAGGCTTAATGACCACTTAGCAAATTTATTGCAGATTGTCCAGATCTGTAATAAGGAACTATGTCTTCTAATTTTCTTCTTCCTCTTCTTTTTCTATCTATATGTATATGTGTGTGTGTGTGTGTGTGTATAATTACATATGAGTTCCAAATGTTTCTCTCCCTCACAACCCCTCACTAGAGAAAGTCAACATTTGACACAGATGTGTGTGTGTGTGTTTGTGAAACTATACAATATGTACTTCCATATTTCAGTTCTTTATCTGGAAGCAGATAGCATCTTCCCTCGTAACTCCTTTGTAGCTGATTTGAATATTCATATAACTCATAATAACTTAGTCAATCACATTTGCTCTTTGAGCAATATTGCTGTTGGTGTATATAAGAATTTCTTGTTTCTGCTCCTTTCATTCTTTATTATTTCATGCAAGTGTTCCCATGTGTTCATCTTTTCTTATGCACAATAATATTTTATCACAATCATATACCACAACTTGTTCAAATATTCTCCATTTGATAGGCATCCCATCAATTTTGAGCTCTGATGCCACAAAGAGAGCTACTAGAAGTATTTTTAAACACATAGGTTCTTTTCCTTTTTCCCTAATCCCCTTGGAAAACAGACCTAATAGTGGTATTGCTGGGTCGAAGAGTTTATACACAGTTTTATAACTCTTTGGGTAAAATTTCAGATTGCTCTCCAAAATGGTTGGATCAGTTCACCATTGCACCAACAGTGAATTAGTGTTCCAATTTTTCTACACTCCCTCCAACATTTGTCACTTTCCTCTTCAATCATTTTAGCCAACCTAATTGGTGTAAAACGATATCTCAAGGTTGTTTTAATTTGAATTTTTCTAATTAATCATGCTTTAGAGCATTTTTATATGACCTTAAATTATTTTGATTTCTTCATCACTGCCTGTTCATATTCTTTGGCCATGTATCAACTGGGAAATGACTCCTACTCTTAAAAATTTGGCAAAGTGTTCTATATATTCAAGATATGAGGCCTTCATCCAAGAAACCATTTATAAAAATTTTCCCCAAATTTTCTGCTTTTCTCTAACTCTTGGCTACATTGGTTTTATTTCTACAAAATCTTTTAAATTTAATGTAATCAAAATCATCTATTTTACCTCTTACAAAGCTCTCTATCTCTTATTTATTTACAAATTCCTCTCCTATCCATAAGTCTGATGAGTAATATGTTCCGTGTTCTTTTAACTTACTCATGATATCTCCCTTTAAATCTGGGTCATGCATCCATTTTGACCTTACCTTGGTAAACTGTGTAGCATATTGCTCTATACCTAGTTTCTATCAGACTACTTTCCAGTTTTCCCAACAATTTTTACTAAACAGTGAACTCTTATTCTGAAAGCTTAAATATTTACATTTATCAAACACAAGGCTATTATGATCACTTCTTATTGTGTTTTGTATATCTACTGTATTCCACTGATCCCCTATTCCATTTCTTAGCCAGTACCAGATAGTTTGGGTAATTACTGCCTTATAACACAGTTTAAGATCTGATACTTCTAGACCTCCTTCCTTTTAATTTTTTTCATTAATTCCTCTAAGATTTTTGACCTTTTGTTTTTCCAAATGAATTTTATTATATTTTATAGCTGAATAAAATAATTTTTTGCTAATTTAATTGGGATGGCACTGAATAACAAGATAGGAAGAACTGTGATTTTTATTATATTGGCTTGGCCCACCCATGAACAATTAATATTTTTCCAATTATTTAAATGACTTTATTTGTATAGAAAATGTTTTATAATTATGTTCATATAGTTCCTGGGTTTGTCTTGGCAGGTATACTCCCAAGCATTTTATATTGTCTATCATTATTTTAAATGAGCTATCTCTTACTATCTCTGCTTTCAAGGCTTTTTTAGTGACATATAGAAATGATAATGATTTGTGTGCATTTACTATATATGCTGCTAAAATGTATATTCTTGCTATAATTATTAATTGTTTTACCTAGCTTAATTAGTTGATTAGTTGAATCTCTAGGATTTTCTATGTATACCATCATACCATCTATAAAAGGATATAGTTTTGCTAACTCATTGCTCATTCTGATTCCTCCAATTACTTTTTCTTCTCTTATTGCTATTGCTAGCATGTCTAGTACAATACTGAATGATATTTGTGATGATGAGCATCCTTGTTTCATTCCTGATCTTATTGGGAAGACCTCTAACTTATCCCTGTTACTGAGAAAAGTTTCATAAGTTACAATTATCGTTTTTCCATGTAGGGATGTAAATAGTCCAACTTTGGTAAGTTCCTTATGATTTCTTTTCCCTGTTTACCTTCTCATGCTTCTTTTATTTCTTGTATCTGAATGTCAAATTTTCTATTCAACTCTGGTTTTTTCTTCAAGAATACTTGAAAGTCCTCTATTCCACTGAATGAACATATTTTCCCCTGAAACAAAATACTCAGTTTTGCTGGGTAGGTGATTCTTGGTTTTAATCTCAGCTCCTTTGACCTCTGGAATATCACATTCCAGGCCCTCAGTGTAGAAGCTGCCAGATTCTGTGTTATCCTGATTGTGTTTCCACAATATTGAAATTGTTTCTTCCTGGCTGCTTGTAATATTCTCTCCTTGATCTGGAAATTTTGGAACCTGGCTATAATATTCCTAGGAGTATTCTTTTGGGGATCTTTTTCAGGAGGTGATTGGTAGATTCTTTCAACCTCTATTTTGCCCTCTGGTTCTAATACATAAGGGCAGTTTTCCTTGAGAATTTCTTGAAGGATGATTTCTAGATTCTTTCTTTGATCATGGCTTTCAGGTAGTCCAATAATTTTTAAATTATCTCTCCTGGATCTATTTTCCAGTTCAGTGGTTTTTCCCATGAGATATTTCACATTGCCTTCTATTCTTTCATTTGTTTGGATCTGTTTAACAGCATTTTGATTTCTCATAAAACACTAGCTTCCATTCACTCCAATCTAATTCTGAAGGAATGATTCTCCTCAGTGAGTTTTTGAGACTCTTTTTCCATCTGGCAAATTTCGGCTTCTAAAGGCATTCTTCTCCTCATTGCCTTTCTGAGCCTCTTTTGCCATTTGAGTTAGTCTATTTTTAAGGTGTTATTTTCCTCTGTCAGGCTGTTGACTCTCATTTCATAATTTTTTTGCATCATCCTCATTTTTCTTCCCAATTTTTCCTCCACTTTTCTTATCTGCTTCTTAAGGTCCTCTGTGGCCTATAACCAGCTCGTATTTTCATTTGAAGCTTTTGGTGCAGGATTTCTGACTTCACTGTCTTCCTACTGTTCCCTGCTTTGATCCTTTTTGTCGCCAAAGTAGGAATGTAAAGTTGGGGTACTCTTTATTTTGCTTCCTTTGCCTACTCATGTTGCCACTCAGTCACTTGACCCCTGGGCTTTTTTTTTGCCACGGTAGGACTCTGCCACCAGACAGGGGAGCTTCCATCCCAAATGCTGGGGTTTTCTCAGCTGCTGGAGGAATTAGTTGGGTGCCCTCTCTGAAGCCTCCACATGCTCTGACAAGCTGGTCACACACCTCAGGACTTCCATCCCAGACCACAATCCAGATCCAAGAAGGTTAAAGCAAGAGGGCTTACCCCCCAGACTGATCTCCTGGTCCCCCCAACAGTCTGCAGTAAATCATGATCTTCTCAGAAAGCATTAAATACCTGAGGAGAAATCTTTTCATCTTGACTCAAGGCTGGCTCTCAGATTCCATGGTTCCTCTTCCATGGTCCCAGATCCTGCCTGAATCTACCCAACTGCCACATGGACTCAAAGGTAGGCAGTTCTCAGCTCCTTGTCCAGTTCCTCATCCAGTTCCATACTGAAGGTCACGGTGTCCAGTCTACCTCAAGTCCTTCACAGTTTCTGTTTCTGGGAAGACAAAGCTTAACAGAGCCAAAACAACATTCAAGCACATTTCAGGCACCATCATCAATTCACTTTCTGCCTGTGAATTCAACAGAGACCCACAAATAAGGTCTGAGAACTCTACACAAATCATCAGTACAGTCCCAGGGCCTCCAAATCTCTCCTTCAGGACTTCTGTAAACAGACGAGAAAATCCTCTTTCAGCATGTTAGACAGTAAATCAACAGACCTATATGAAACGCTCATTACATGCCAGGCATATGCAGGGGATACAAAGAAAGGCAAAGACGAGGGCCTGCCCTTAAGAAGCTTATATTCTATTTTTGTTTTGTTTTGTCCTCCTTGCTTTATTTTTTAAACTGAATCCTTTTCTTTTTTCTAATTAACAAACACTTTTTAACAATTTTGTTCATTCCACTTCTTTCTCCGTGGATCAAAATTTAGAAACAAACCACAGTCCAGCAAAACAAATTTCAGTGTTATCTATGTCTGAAAATTAATATTCCTCTCTGCATTTCAAGTTCATCAACTCTTTGTGAGGAGGTGAGTGGAATGTTTCACAGTCACTCTTTTGGACCAAGGATTGTGGTATTGATCAGAGGTTTTTGACATCAGATATTTTTTAGATTTTTTTAGATTTTCTTCTCTTAAAAATTTTTTTGTTTTCAGATCTCTTGTCTTGCTGAGCCATTTTTTCCCTCTCTGACCAATTATAATTTTTCAAAGTATTCCTTTTTTTGAGTAAGGTTTTCTACCATCTGTCTTAAGGTATTAATTTTATTTGTCATTCTTTCCTCCCTGGCAATTCTATTCTGTATTCTATTTCATTTCTTCCCCTGCAGTCCCAATGTCCAAGAATTTTTTTTTTCTCTGAGGCTTAATCTGGTCTTATGTGGGATCACTCTTTTCTTTGAGGTTTACTGTCAGGTTACCTCTCAAACTGCATATTTCCTCGTGGAGTTCAGAGTATTGCTTGATTTGCTCATTGGGGACTGGTCTGGGGTCAAGTGTCACAGCTGAAAGGTAGCCAGAGCCTGTTTGGTCCTGAGTATAGGGTGTCAGACTAAGTTTCACCTTCAAGGGACTCTACAGCTGTTCCATTGTTGATCCTTGTCTGGGGTGCCCTTTTTGCACTGGGCTCCAGGAGCTCACTCTCTTGAAGGCTCTAGTGGGGTCCTTCTTCCTCTTTCCCCACACCAAATCATATTTGTCAACTCCACGATAGGCCCTACTGCTGTCTTTCTCCCACAGCTGGACTTAGGCTAACTGCTGGGCCATTGTGGGACCTCTCTGGAATGCCTAAAGGCTTCTCTTTCTCTAGAGTTGGACTCAGGCAGTCGGTCACACAGGGCTTGGGGAATGCTCAGACTGGGCTCAGGTGCTATTTGGCTCAGGCACGGACTAATGGGCCAGACCTGCCCAGAACACCCCATAATTGTTCTTCAACCATGGAGGATCTGTTTCTAGCCACGTATGACTCATTGTTAAAGTACAAAGAGTCCTTTTATTGACTGAGGACCAAAAGAGCTGATGACTCAGTCAATGTGCAAAAGGGAGTGGTCTGCACCTTCACCTCTCTGTGTGACAACTATTTCAAGTTGCTCACTAAGGGACTGGATGGGAGAGAAGGGAGATTCCTTTTTTAAAATTCCAGCCCCCTGACCTCCATGTGTCTATAATGCATTAAAAGCATATGTAAAGCTTTCATTGTCTAGGTGAATCTGAGAAGGGATTGTGTGTGGGTTCTTTCCTGATCTTAGGCTAATAAATATGCATCCCAAGATGAATTTGTCTAGCAATGGGCATGACCTTGTAAGTTTTAGAAACTCTGGCTCCCATCATTATATGGGTTGGACTTGGCTGGAAGCAGGGAAAGGTACTGCATCTGAGAGGATGTCTACCAACAAGACAACTGGTCCAAGGCTGGCTGTTTTACCAACAAACACATACAGGAGTTGTCTGAGAAGGGCAGAAATGGGGGAAAATGTAAGATGATTAATTATCCTGCAGTCTGCTTTTCTGTTCTTAGGAGATTTAAGCATCTAGCTCCTAGTAGATTGTAACAGTAGTCATACATTTTACTGAATCAAATTGGGGAATGGCTGAATGAAGGACAATGGAATATTATTGTGGAGTGATGGAATCTATAGTTCCACAAAAACATGAGAAGATTTGTATTGACAGATGAAGATCAAAATAAGCAAAATCAGAACAAGGTAGACTATAACAGCAACACTGTAAAAATAAACATCTGAAAAACTCTGGTCAGTGTGATGACCAACCATGCTCCCAGAGGCTCAGTGATGAAGAATGCAGCCCACTTCCTGAAGGAGATACAAAAGTGAGCAGGATACACATTTCTGGACATGGCTAATGAGGGGAATTGTTTTGCTTGACTATTCGTATTATTACAAGAATATGTTTTTCTTTTCTTTTACTCCTGGAGGGAGTAGGGTGAAGAGCAAATTAATGTTTGTTAATTTGAAAAAGTAAAATTTAATTTTATAAAGTTGATACTAAATAATTTTAAGTTGTCAAGATGCATGCATGTCTCATGTTTAACATTTTTTTGTGCAAGGATATTTAAGACATGTCCCTTCCCTGATTCATACTGTACATTCTATTCCCCTTTTTTTAGGAAACCTTAGATATGAGTCAGGATGGGGGTTTAAAGAGCTAATGAATATCAGAAAGGAGATCCCAACCCAATTCAGAAAAAGACTCCCCTAGGATTCAACTCATGCCAAAAAAAAGTGCATTGGTGAACAGCAGAAGGGAAAGGAGGAGAAAAGGGAAAGTGTCCAACCCCCCCTGGGCCCAGCAGCCATTTTAGTACTAAATGTTTATTTATTTAATAAGCATTTATTAAGCACCTACTATATGCCAAGCACCATGCTAACTGCTGAGGATACAAAGACAAAAACAAAGTCATTCCTTCTCCTGAGGAGTTACCATTCTGTTGGAGGAAAGAAATATACATAAGCACAAAATATATACAAATATAAAACTTGTCCCTCAAGGATCTTTATTCTCATTCTATAAATCAGGAAACTTAAGTTCAGAGAGGTGAACTGAATTGTCCCTGGTCACTAAATGGTGTGCTAATTAGCACCTAAGCCAGGATCTGAACTCAGTTCTTCTTGACTCTATATAGCACTCTATCCACCGTGCTGACTCTTTCTACTTACTGCCCTCTTTCTTAAGTATCTCAGGGCAGGGACTGAAACTTAGCATGAAGTGCAGTGAGCAGGTCTCTTCTGTTGCTCTGGGTATAATGTCTTGCCCAGGTAAGACTCTGGTACCTTGTGTAACGGAAGTCTTATTTCCTGGTTTGATACATTCTTGAAATGGTTTTTGATAAGAATACAACAAATAATGGCACTAGAGGAAGTCTGGATAAAGGCAACTTAAATGAACCAAGGAAAGGGAAAGTGGCAGGTCAGACTAAAAATGATGAGAACACTGGTAAAAGTGATAATGGCTGAGACCTAGGGAATGGATCCTGTTTACAAAGCACATTAAGCTTGAAACGTACCCTCTTCACTGCACCGCTTTAAGATGGATTGTTTTCCACATTTTATAGATGTGGAAATTATGGCTCAAAAAGGTGAAATCCCTTGTCTACATTCACAAAGCTATTAAAGGCTCACACTGGACCATCTGATTGCAAGACCAAGGTTCTTAGTTACTAACTGATATCTAAGTAGCACATCAGGGCTCGCAAGGCGTTTTACTAAGTTATCTCAGGGCTATTGGTGCTTTGGCAAGCCTGGCCTGGCCACTTACTAGACACAGGCAAATCACCACTTCTCTGGGTCTCAAGTTTCTCATGAGGAGAAATACAACAAAGGAACTGGATTAGATGGCTTCTAAGGACCCTTCCATCTCTCAGTCTGTGAGCTCCGGAACATGAGTCTCACAACTGTATTATGCAATAGATGTCACATGTATCTTTAGATCCAAACAGGTTCACATAGGTCTATTTCACAAGCTCTTGGATTCTGGGGAGGGGAAGGAATGCTACGTTCATTAGTTCTGAGACCATCACTGCTCTGTCCCTGGGGCCTGACTTTAAAGAATCATAGGATCACAGAATTTAGAGCTGCCAAGGACCTCAAAGTTTGTCTGGTCCAACCAATTCATTTTACAGATGAGGAAACTAAAGTCCAGAAAAAGAAGGATAGAATGAAAAGTCCTGTAAGGATTTAAAGCCAGGTCCTACTGTCAATCCAGTGTTGTTTTAAAAACCAACTCTATAGAGCGCCAGCCCTGGAGTCAGAAGGACCTGAGTTCAAATTTGATCTCAGACACTTAACACTTACTAGCCGTGTGACCTTGGGCAAGTCACTTAACCCCAGTTGCCCTGCCTTTTCCCCTCCAAAAAGCAAAAATAAAATAAAAACCAACTCTATGTGTCTTCTCTATGGCAGCTAGGTGGCACAGTAAAGAAAGTTTTGAGCCTGAGTTCAAATTTTACCTCAGACACTTTCTAGCTATGTGACCCTGGGCAAGTCACTTAACTTCTGTCTGTCAGTTTCTTCAGCTGTAAAATGGGAATGATAATAGCACTTCCCTCCAAGGGTTATTGTGAGGATCAAATGAGATGTTTCTCAAGCCATTAGCACAGTGCCTGACACATAGTAGGCATTTAATAAATGCTCGTTTCCTTCCTTTCTTCATTCCTACATCACAGCCATTTCCAGATCTCTCTCCTCACCTTTTACCATTAATTGAACCTTTCTATGAAACTAATTAAAAACAGTCAAGTGAAACTATCCGGCGTAATGACTTCACCTGCAGGGTCTGGAACATTCAGCTCCCATAGTCCCTCGTGTCTCTATGAGAGAGACCAAGGTTAGTTATGCCCATTGACTTGCTCCAAATCCTGAGTTTGGGTCAGCTTTGCCTAAACAGAAGTGAGGGAAAGATTAGGTTTAATCCAAGCATTTTCCTGCTGATTCTTCATCTCTTGTGCAGGACCTAGAGGTCCACAAGTGTCCTCGAGGCTGCAGGTTCCCCACCCCTGGTATAGAGGCCTGAGACCTGAGAGGAGTAAAGGGCTGCAAGAGGTTCCTAAAAGAGGTATTTGGGGGAGATATGGCCAGGTGTCCTCGAGCTGATAGTCACCTGCTCAGGGTGTTCATGGTAGGATAGCCTCATTTCCCCTTCCCAGTAGGAAAAAAAAATCATTCAATTAAATTATGATCCAGTTGTTTGAATACTTATATTTTAGAGGGTGATGGAATCTAATAGGAAATTTGTGCAAAGAGGCAACCTGGGATATTGGATAAAATGTTGGGTTTGGAGTCAGAAAGGTCTGGGTTCAGATCTCATCTCTTACACTGCCTGAACTTGTAGACACCGGGGCTCCATCAGGAATTTCCTCTCTCCCTCTCCCATCCAGCAGGTGACATTTTCACCTGCCCCGTGACAATTCTGGGGATCCCACTGCTTGAAGTCAGGGTTCTAAAGTCAAAGGTTCTCTTTGGCCAGCCTCTGCCAAGAACTTGCCAAGCCTCATATTCCCAAGGCAAAAGAACTGGAGATTTTAGCAAACACTTGTTTGATTTGGTTCAATCCCAAAGGAAAATTTACTCATGTTGGCTCTGCAGGCAAACGTAGGCAAACAGAAACACTGCCCTCCATCTTGGTGGCCAAATACTATTTGCTTGCTTTGTCAAGGAAGCTGTCAAGTGTTTTTAGCTTTCAGTTATCTCCTTGGAGGTTTTGTACAGTATCTGGAGCTTCAGCACCAGCATCATTAATTGTTATTTTGGACATGGCTGGCGATTTCGTTGGTATAGGGACCCTCAGTGAAGAAATTCCACCAAAGCTTATCTGCAATTGTCTAACACGCCATATTCTTGGAGAGTTTCCTGGGGGCATTGAGAGGTTCAGTTCCCTACCCAAGGTCACATATGGTTCTATGTCAGAGACAGGACTTGAAACCAAGTCTCTCTGATTCAAAGGCTGGTTTTCTCTGCACTACAACAGGAAGCCTGCCATTGTTACTGTCAATCATCATCCCTCGCCATCAGCAGACTAGCTCCCTCCTACCACTTGGAACCATTCCAGGTCCCTCACTCCTCTTGTCTCATCTTTCAATTTGGGGGTGTAAGTTTTTTTTTCAGAAGAAACAATACTGGAAAGCTTATCATAGTACTGGACCATACCTTCTCCATCACTCCCTGCTTCCTCTTGATTCTACCCAGAAGCCTTTGCAGTAGAACAGCATAGGAATTAGTCACTTGGCCATCCAGGAAAGCAGCCATTCCACCATGTTTGCTGCTCCATACCTGTTGTTGAACAGTGGAACCCTTCAGAATCAATAGGCTCAGAGTCATAAGATTTTTTTCACATTTATCTATTTTTAATTTATGAAATAAAGTAAACATTTCCATAACATAAAAAGATGATTGCACATGAAACTGCCAATCTATTATATACAACTTTCTATTCCTTTTAAACATATAATAAAGTTATCATGTAAATTTCTTTTTTTTCTTCCCTCTCCCCTAGAGGTGGCTACCAATAGACACAAATATATACATATATATATATATATATATATATATATATATACACACATATATATACACATATATATATATATACACATGTATATACATATGTAAAATTATCATGTACGTATTCTATTTATCAGTTCTTTCTCTGGCTGTAGATAGTCTTTCTTCATATATCCTTTAGAGTTAATTTGGATATTTATAATAGTCAAAATGACTTATTCACCCAAAGTCATTCTTTTTTTTTTTTTGAGAGGAGAAAGCAAGGCAATTGGGGTTAAGTGACTTGTCCAAAGTCACACAGCTAGTAAGTGTGATCAAGTGTCTGAGACTAGATTTTAACTCAGGTCCTCCTGACTCCAGGGCTAGTGCTCTATTCACTGTGACACCTAGCTGCCCCTCAAAGTTGTTCTTAAAACAATATTGCTGTTACTGTATATGATATTCTCTTAATTCTGTTCATTTTGCTTTTCATTATTTGGTGCAAGTATTTCCATGTTTTTCTAAAATCATTGAGCTCATCATTTCTTATAGCACAGTAGTATTCCATCACAATCATATACCACAACTTGTTCAGCCATTCTCCTATTGATGGATACCCCTGCAGTTTCCAGTTCTTGGCCACTACAAAAAGAGCTGCTATCAACATTTTTTAAACATATAAGTTCTTTTCCTCTAATCATCTTTGGAAACAGACCAAGTAGTGGTATTGCTTTAGAGTCATAAGATCTTAGTTCAAGTCCCAGTTTGTAGCTGGGTGACCTTAGACAAGTGACTTCATTTTTCTATGCCTTGTTTTTCTCTTTGGTAGAATGAAGATAATGTCATTTGCACTGTGTCCATACTTATCAGATCACAGTGGAAAAAGTAAACCACCAAAGGGGGTAGTAGGGACCTGACCTGGGATTTCACTGGTGTTGGGGAGGAAATGTAGGTCAGGACCTTCTCAACAACTTAGAGTTTCAAGAGCATTCCCAAGGGCACTGAGAAGCCCAGGCTCACAGAGCTAGAAAGCATTATGGGCAAGACTTGAAACCAGCTCTTCCTTTCTTTGAGTCACATTTTCTGTCTCTCCTCTATCCTATCTCTACACGGCCTCACTTTAGGAAGCTCTAGAAATGTGAATTATTGAGTTGTTATTTCTCTAGTCCACAACATTGTCTCCCCTGTGAGGTGAATAGAGAAGTAGTTTGGCACTATGAAAAGAGTCAGAGGACCTGAGTTGAAGGTCTGGTTCCAACACTTAGTAACCTTGACAGAGCAACTTAACCACTCTGAACCTTGCTTTCCTCATCCGAAAAATAAATGTAATGAATATTTATTGTATTTTATGTCTATGATAAATATGAATAAATGGTGGCATTATAGATAGAGTGCTGACCTCAAAGCCAAGAAGACCTGAGTTCAAGTCCCGTCTCTGATACACACTGGTTGGGTGATCCTGAACAAGTTATTTAACTTCTCAGTGCTCTAGATTCTAAATTATAGCAGAAATGTTGACCTGCCATGGTAGAGAGACTTTTGTCACTGGGAATTCCCTATATCAAAGCTATCCCAAGTTCAGTCCCTCCTCCTATAATAAATATATCTAAAAAATAAATTCAACAATAAAGTAAATGTACAATATATGCATAGATTATGCAATATTAGTGACCTATTCATTGATCCATATATTCAGAAACATTAAGCAAGCCTCCTCCACCCTTCAAGCCATATTCCTATACCTTTCTTCTCTTTCTCCACCAGATTCATGGAAAGTCTGTCTACACCCATTGCCTTTATTTCTCTCCTCTTATTCTCTTCCCACACCTGGGCTTCCATGGGGCATGAGGGGAGCTAACTTCTCCCAGGAACTAGGGGATGGGGACCAGGTAACAATGGGAGAGAGGGGTGCTCTACTCTAAAGCAGGCCTGGGGAAATATCTGGTGACCGTTACTGGGAAGTGCGTATCAGCCAGCGCCTGGGACTCCATTTGGGCAGAGCTTCATCTGACTTCATCCCTCAGCTGAAGCTGCTCTACCCAAAGTTGTCAATCTCTTAACTGGCAGATCGGATGGATTTTTTTCAATCCTCGTCCTTCTTGATCTTTTTATCATTGGACATTGTTGACCACCCTGCCCTCCTGGATACTCTCTCTTCTCTGGGTTTTTTTTTTTTTTTTTTGGAGGGAGGAAGGTAGGGTAATTGGGGTTAAGTGACTTGCCCATGGTGACACAGCTAGCTTTTGTGTTTTTTGTGTTAAGTATCTGAGGCTGGATTTGAACTCAGGTCCTCCTGACTCCAGGGCCAGTGCTCTGTTCACTGCACCACCTAGCCACCCCTCTCTTAGTCTTTTTGAACCTAATTCTCTATTTAACCATTTATCCTCAGTCTCCTTTACCAGATCCATCCATATCACACCCCCTAAGTCAAGTGAAGACAATCAAGTTGAACAGGTTTATTAAGTGCCTACTATGTGCTAGGAACGATGTTGAGCTCTAAGAATGCAAAGAAAGGCCAAAAGAATCCCTGACCTCAAGGAGCTCCCATTCTAATGGGGGAGACGACGAGCTGACAACTATGTATACATAAAATATATAAAAGGTTGGAGAAAATCTCAGAAGGAAGGCATTGACATCAAGGGGGGATCTGGAAAAACCAAGTGAGATTTTAACTGAGTCTTGAATGAAGCCAGATGGCAGGAAGGGAGAGGGACAGTGAAAAGACCCAAAGTAAGGAAATAGCGTCTTGTGGGAGAAACTGAAGGTGGTCTGTGTCACTGGGTCACATGGGTCTCCATTACCATGGTAAGGTATTCAAAGACTGGGAAGGTAAGGTGGGGAGGGGTTATGAAGGGCTTTATAAGTCAAACAGAGGATATTATATCTAATCCTGGAATGACAGGGAGCTACCAAAGTGTGTTGAATTGGTGGGGAGGCATAGTGACATGGTCAGATTTATGCTTTAGGAAAATCTCTTTGATAGCTGAGTGGAGGATAGACTGGAGTGGGGAGAGATGAGGCACAGAGACCAGCCATAAGGTTATTACAATAGTATGGGCATGAGATGAGGTCCTATACCAGAGTGGTTGAAGAGTCAGAGGAGAGAAAGGAACATACTATTGACATAAAAAAGTAGAAATGACAGAACTTGAAAACTGACTGAATATGGGGGAGTGGAGGAAAAAGGAGAGTAGGAGGGGAGAGAAAGAGTGAGTGTGCCTAGATGATTGGAAGGATAGTGATAGCCTTAACAGTAATAAAGAAGTTAGGAAGAGTAGAGGGTTTGGGGCATAAAAGGTAGATAGAAAGGCTGCTTTTTGAAATTGAATGAAAGTATTGGGATGTAAACTTATTTTTGATAGGTTCTCCTGGAAAGTATCTTTAGTATAATTATAGTTGCAGAAAAAGTCAATCCAAGTGCTCAATTCTGGTAGTTCCATGTATCCCCCAGATGTGACCCACAGTCCAGAAAGCCCACCTCCCAAAAGGGGATCTGATTCTGGGCTCACATTGACCCAAATTCATCTTGTGGAGGGCTGGTTTGACTGCAGAGAAGAGGATCTGTCTCTCTCCCTGTCTGTCTCTATCTTTGTCTCTCTTTGTCTTTCTGGTTCTGGCCCTGCCTCTGTCTGTCTCTCTGTCTGTGTCTGTGTCTGTGTCTGTGTCTCTGTGTCTCTGTCTCTGTCTCTCTCTATCTCTCTCTCTCTCTGTCTCTCTCTCTGTCTCTCTCTCTGTCTCTCTCTCTCTCTCTGTGTCTCTCTCTGTGTCTCTCTCTCTCTCTCTCTCTCTCTCTCTCTCTCTCTCTCTCTCTCTCTCTCTCTGTCTCTCTCTCTCCCTCTCATGCTGTTTGCCCCCACCCCAGAGTAATTCTGGAAAAATCTCTAAAACACTTAGATATGGCTCAAATCTAGAGCATATCTGAGAGGTGGGTAACTAGGTCCCTTCTAGAAAATACACTAAATATATAATAGAAGTCTCAGGGCAAGGATAGCTGTTTTTTTCCACAGAAAATACTTGAAACTCAAAAGATTCGCAGATGCTCTTTCATGCAAACAGAAAACACAAAATAACAATTCATCATACTTATATTTTCAAAGAGGATAAAAATAACTTGATAGGACCACTGACAGTTGCAAGTGTTATTGATTCATCAATAACATCGAAAGTTCTCAAAGTGTGATCTGAAGACCACTGGGAGTCCTTGAGACCCTTTTTTGGAGGTCCATGAACTGAAAACTATTTTCATAATAATACCAAAATATTTTAATTTCTAAAATACAGTATCTACGTGTGTGTGTGTGTGTGTGTGTGTGTGTGTGTGTGTGTAACCCACATAAACAAAAGGTATTTGAGAAGGAGGAGGTCCTCAGTAATTTTTAAGAGTATAAAGTTGTCCTAAGACTAAAAAGTTTGAGAACCACTGCTCTAGGGTGTTTTGAGTTCCCTAATGTTTGAAGAATAGTGAGAAGACCTGTTTTGTTTTATTTTGTATTGTTTTAAACAAGAAAAAACGATCATGGGCAAAAAAAAGTCAAGACAGGAGCTCTGAAGATTACGGGAAAAGATAATATTTACCAAAGAAACTAACTTTTTCACTCAATACTATACCAAAATGTTATCCAGGCAAGCCTGTAAGACCTAAATATCTTCATCAGACTGTGATACATCCACCAAAAAATGTCTCGGGGATTTTAACTTACAGGGGCCTAGAGTACTATAGTACTATAAGAAATAATAAAATGAATAGTTTCAAAAAAACTTGGAAGACTTTCATGAACTAATGCAGAGTAAAGTGAGCAAAACCAGAGAACAATGTATACAATGATAACATTACACAAACAAATTTCAGAGATTTAGGAAATCTTTTAAGCATTGTGGTTAACCATGCTTCCAGAGGACACATGATGAAGCAATCTACCCATCTCTTAATAGAGAAATGAAGGATTCAAGGTAAAAATTAAGACTTCTTTTTAACATAACCAATGGAGAAATGTGTTTTGTTTAACTATCTATGTTTGTAACAAGGGTTTAATTTTTTTATTTCTTTCTCAGTTGGGGGAAATGAAGAGGGTGATAAGAAGGAAAAAAAGCAAATTTTTGCTGATTAAAAATTTAATTAAAAATGTGCTTGGGGAAAATGGGCTGTTCTTCTAAAGGTAAGGTTTATCCAATCTATTTATTATTCAATGAGATAAAGTGTGGCTTCATGATGAATTAAAGAAAGAGTCAAAATTTTGTGAAGTCAATTCCAAATTGGAGAAATCAAATGATTGAAGCAAAAAGAGGATATATTGCATATTAAAAGCTTTTTAAAAATAAAGATAGAGCATAAAATGGATGACCTTGTTGTCTTCTATGTCTGACTAAGCTCTAAGTGTTTCAGTCACCTTCATGGCCATTGGAACAAATTGTTCTCATACATCCATTCCACCACAGGAAGTCTGCACATGGTTGGAATAGGCATTCCCCTGACTCACTGATGGGTTTGAGGCTTGTTGGTTACCCTTAACCTGGTTTAGCCTGTCTGCCCAGATGGTTTTACTGGGATGTGGTCAATGCATGTGCTATAGCTTCTTTAAGTCACAGGTGAGAAAGCACAGTTATGTGACAATGAGTAGAGTCAGGGCTGGAGTTAGGAAGATATGAGTTCAAATCTGACCTCAGACTATTTCTAGCTGTGTGACCCTGGGCAAGTCACTTAACCCTATTTGCCTGAGTTTCCTCATCTGTAAAATGAGCTGGAGAAGGAAATGGCAAACTACTTCAGCATCTTTGCCAAGAAAATCCCAAATGGGGTCACAAAGAGGCAGACAGGACCAAATGGCAACATAAAATAGGGATAATAATAGCCCCTATCTCCCAGAGTTGTGAGGATCCAATGATAATACACTTAACTATGGATATATTAGATCTGCCCACTAGTAGAATATGAACTCCTTTAAGGACAGGTAATAAGTGACTCCTATTTTATATGTAGACTGTTTCAAAATAGACAAAAGATGCCAAGTATCAACACAAGAACTATGATTTTGATCCCTGATTTACACGAAGATAAGGTTGAATAAGGGAGATTGTGGATCTATATGTTTTTCTAATTTTATTTATTTATTTACTTTTAGTTTACAACATTCAGTTCCATAATCCCATGAGTTTCAAATTTTCTCCCCCTCCCTCTCCTTCCTCTCCCTCTGTGGTGGCATGCAATCCCATATAGGTTTTACAAATATCTTCACATTAAACATTAGTCAAGTTGTAAAGAAGAATTATAACCAATGGAATGAACAGGAGAAAGAAGGAATAAAACAAGACACAAAAGAGAGAGAGCAAGTAGTTTGCTTCCATCTGCATTCAGACTCTGCAGGTCTTTCTCTGGATGTGGATAGTCTTTTCTGGCTTAAGCCCTTTGGAGTTGTCTTTTAGCCTTGGGTTGCTGAGAGGAGCCCAGTCTCTCACAGTTAGTCATCCCAGATACAATGTGTCTGTAATGTGTACAACTGAACATTGTGGAGAACATTGTGGTTCTGTATCTTTAGTGAATACTCAGATAGTGGGATGGATCGGTAATCTTAATCATATGGATAGTCTTGCCAAGAATAAAGATCAAACCCTATTCTGCTAGATTCTGGTCTGTTTCCTCCCCTACCTGGAGCCCCCCAACATAATAATAGCTAACATTTACATAACGTTTACTATGTGTCAGACACAGGGCTAAGCACTCTACAAATATAATCTTATTTGATTCTCACAACCACCCTGGGAGGTAGGTGCTATTATGATTCCCATTTTCCAGATGAGGAACCTGAGGCAAAAGAGGCTAAGTGACTTGCCACAGGGTCACACAGCTAGTCAGTATGTGAGGTAGGATTTTAACTTGTCTTCCCGACTACAAGTCTGGTGTTCTAGCCACTGCATTACCTAGCTTCCCTGTTTATGTTTATTATTTACTCCTATGTGAACCTGTTATTTTCATCAATAAAATGTAAGCACAGATATCAGAGAGAGATCATTGTAGGCTTTAGAACAGATGGAAAAATTTTTGGCTTTAGAATAGCCACTGTAGGAAGTGCCAGTCAGAGATTAATTAAAGGATCAACATGAAGCAATAAACCTACCAAATGGACGGCTTGGGCAGCTAGGTGGCACCAGAGTGCACAGAGCGTTGGACCAGGAGTCAGAAAGACTCTTTCTGTGTTCAAATCTGGCCTCAGACACTTACTGGCTATGTGACCCTGGGCAAGTCCCTTAACCTTGTTTGCCTCAGTTTTTTCATCTGTAAAATGAACTGGAGAAGGAAATAGCAAACTACGCCTGTATCTTTGCCAAGAAAATATGCAAATGGGGTCACAGTGAGTCAGACACAACTGAAATGACTGAACAACTACAGAGAGCTTCACTGCCAATGCCCTGTAGCTATACAGTGGCTGTGTGGTATGCTCACAGTCATGAGGCTTACATTTTTATGTTGTCTCTGCTATGCACAAACTTTGGGAAAGTCAAAGTCAAAGTTCTCAGAGTCTCAATTTCCTCATCCACAAAATAGGATAAAAAAAACCCTGCCCTACCTACCCTACAGGACTATTTTGCATACGCGCGCGCACACACACACACACACACACATTTTGTAAACTATAAATTAATTTAGAAACAGGAGGGGTTGTGGCTTATCATATGAGTCAGTATGTGCCAGCAGTTACTGAGAGTTCCCTTTCCCCATGTATCAAAAGGGCAGAGTTGGAAGGGACCTCTGAGTCTATCCAGTTCAGCAGTCCCTGACACAAGAATGCCCTCTCCCATATATCCAACAAGTGGTTGGCTGCCCTTTGTTTAAAGACCTCCAGTGGAGTGTAGGCCATTCCACTTGGGACAACTTGAATAGTTTGGAAAATTTTCCTTGTACCAAACCTAGATTTACCTGTTTGCAGCTCTAAAACATTGCTCCAAGTTCTGTTCTCAATAGAAACACAATAAAAACAACCCCTGTTATGCATATTAATTTTTTAAATTCTTGGAAACTCTTATTATGTCCTCCATTGAATTTTCTCTTCTCTAAACTAAACAACCCCAATCCTCCAATTGCTTCTAATATGACACAAGTTAAAGTGTCTTTACTATCCTGTGTGTTCTTCAGCTTATCAATGCCATTCCTAAAATGGGGTGCCCAAAACTCAACCAAATATTCAGGATGTGTTCCAACCCTGCGGCTATCTTAATCCCTCCATCGAATCTCACTGGTCATTTGCAAACCATTCAAACCCTCAAATCTTTTTCAAATGAACTAATCTAATAGTCACTTCTCCCCTATCTCATACTGGTATAGTGGATTTTTTTTTTAATCGTTATTGAATTTCATCTTTTTAGTATTGACCCAATGTTACTTTCTAGGTGAATTTACTTGATCCTATATTTGGCTCCCTCTCCAACAAGAAGAGTCTGAGAAGTTTCCAGATGGGTGTAGCACCAATGCAATATTTACAGCACCAACCATGACTATAAATATTCCTGCATGGTGCTCAATTACAAAACATAACAGACTCTCCATATAGAGGACAGAAGTGAAACATTTATTCAGACACCAGAAAATCGAATCCCAAAACCAGTAAACCGATTTCATCATAGTAGAAAAGAAGTTAATAAACCATAACAGTACAGAGAGCCACAGCATCTTTTAGCCTTCCCAACACAAGCCTAGCTGTCACAGAAGGTGGCAAAAAACCAACATTTACTCATGAGTCTGACTGAAATCCTTGCCTAAGCATCCTCTCTCTCCCACCATCTATCTTGCTCTGGTTCCCAGCTTCCTGTGGGTTCTGTTCCACCCTTCATCAAACTCCTCCCACCACAGGCTCCATGTGACTACATTCAGCCTATTGGGGAAAAAGTTTATTTTCAAAGCAGGGAAGATCTTCAAATTCCCATTATCATTCCAATGGGCCACCTTGCCTCATTTTCAAGCTTTTCTATTTGTTTAGGGACCTTCCTAGCTCTGTCTTTGCCTTTTGAAACTTATTCTTTATAGCACATATTCAGTGCCATCTCCTCCATGAAGCCTTCCCCTAAATTCCCTAGTCGGTTATGACATTTTCTCATTGACTAAATATAATACTTTGCACTGCATCTTCTTAATGAATTTATCTTGTATTAGTTTACATTATAGCAGTTCTGTGGGGGGTAGGAACTCTATTTTATCTAAAATATATATCTCCCTCAACACTCAACACCATGCTCTATGCATAGGTATTTAAGTGTTCATTGAATTGATTGACCATTGATCCAGATTACTGACCCCTTTTCCCATGCCCTGACCTCTGTTAACTATGTCCTCCTGAAGCTTACATCCTTGCCTGGGCCTCTGATGGCCTGTATACTACATGGAATACACTTTTGATCTGGTTATTCCATTCCTATAATATAGAATCTTGCCTATGCAGCTATTTGTAGACTCTGGCTAGCCTCGACCTCCATTATTGCTGTGGCTTTTGCCTTTACCTACTGTCTGGCACTACCTCAAAATTTCTGCCTTCTCACCACATTCTATCTTAGGCTAGCATAATGACAATGATATATTATACGTTCTACATTGGACAAATTCCATGTCAAAACCCAAACCTGGGAACCCCCAAGCTAGTCTCATTTTTGATACTTAAAGATATTTGTCAAGGGGCACAATCAAGAGCATACTCCTTCATCCCAGTCTTGTCTGTAGGAGAGAAATTGTCACTAATGACAAAAATTCTCTAGACAAGGAACAGAGGCAATGTGGTCTGGTAGAAAGGGTACCGTCTTTGGAGTCAGAGATTCTAGGTTCATGTGGCTCTGGGTGACCTGTGTCACCTTGAACAAGTCACTTTTAAAGTCGGAGGACCTATAGGCCCTCAACTGAAACAACAAAGGAGTTGTACTGGGTGATCTCTGAAGTCCCTTCCAGCTCTGGATCTCTGACATCTGCACAAACATTCCCTCTCAATAAGAACTTGTTTGACCTCAGGTTTGACCCTTTCTGAAGTGAGAAGTAAAAAGACTGGATGGCTTATGAGGTCCCTTCAAGTTCTAATATTCTGTGACTCTATAAGGAGGTCACCAGTCCCACCTCCCACTCCCCGTCTTATCTCTCCTTGTGAGAGCTTATTTTAAACAGTGGGGAGTTTGAAGCTCGTTTCAGAGGCCCAGGACATCTGATGGAGCCACATGTGTTTCCATTCGGGTGAGGATGTTGTAGGAAGCGTCCCTCATAAAACATGAAATTATTACAAATGGGATCATGAAAACTAAGTGGAAAGGGAACTGATGTCACTGGTTTCTCCAGGGCTTTTTATGAGGAGCTTCTGCTAACACTCATAAACATCTCCTAAAAGAGTAGGGACTGTAAGAGCATCTGCCTATCCTGAGCTCCCTGACCTGCTCAGTTTCGAGCCAGATGAAAACCCTTTTGGAGAGTAGGATCGAACATCTATCTGATGTTGAGGATGTCACTCCTGAAGCCACAGTGGGTTCCGAGAGGAAAGGATTCAGAACTGAGAACCCTTTCCTTTGCAGCAGTCACAAAGGAATTGAAAGTTGGACTGAAACAGTTAAGTAACAGATAGAAGAGTGAAGGCAAAGTCTGTAGAAATGTGTTCTCATAAGGAGAAAGCATAGAGCCTCTGCTTGGAACCCCTAGGTAGGGGGCACCCCAATGGGAATTCAAGAGTGCAGAAACCATCTTCTCTATCACTGTCTCTCCTCCCCCATTCCTGTCAAAGCTCTTCACTCACTAAAACTAGAATCAGTCCCATGGCCTGTGCCTGGCTGCCTTGATTTCCCCTCTGATTCTCTGTTAACTGGTCTGCCAATATCGGCTAATAAAGGAGCTCTCTGGCTAATAGAGATACTCTTTGATAAAGCAGTTGAAGGTCTTTGCCACAAGCCATTTTTACCATCATGTGTGGGGTTTGATTCTATAACTTGATGATATAGTAGTATGGAGTAGTAAAGGACAGAACTAGTTTTTGAGTCTAAAAACCTGACTTTGAAACTGGGTTTTGGGGGGCGGAGCCAAGATGGCGGAGTAGAAACAGCTCTTCCAAGCCTCTCTGCCCCCAGATTCCCCTCAAACTATGTAAAAGGGGACTCTGAACAACTTCTGGAGCCCCAGCACCCACAGAACGACACAGAGAAGCTAACCTCCCGCTGAGGACAGCCCAGCACCCTGCAGGAAGGACCAGCGCAGTGGTCTGGGAGCCGGCAGCACGCAGAGCGCAGGAGCCGAGCCGAGCCCAGGTCCACGTGAGCCGAGGTTTTAGCCCCAGGGCGACAGGGCCAGCAGCCGGCTGGAGGAACCCCAGAACACCAGGAACCCTGGCGACTCCAGAATTATTAACATAGACATGCCTAGGACAAAGTAAGAGGTTAGTGTCCTATGGACTTTGGGACCTGTATTTGGGGAATGCGTCAGCTCCCTCCCCTGGGGGCTAGAAGCTGCTGAGGAGACACGCCATTGTGTAGTTTTCATAGGCATTTCCGGCTCCCAGCCTACAAATAGTGGGGAGATCCAGCGATCAGTCTTGGGGGGTAATCGCTCTTGCTTTAACCTCCTGGATCTGGATTGTGATCTAGGGTGGAAGTTGTGGGTGGGTTTATAGCTTGCCAGAAACGGAAGTTGCCCCCCACACGTTCGGGACGAAAATTCCTCTATCTGGCCTTAAAGCCATAGTGTGGCAACAAGCCCAAAAGTCAAGCAATTAAGTGGCAGCATGCCAAGGCAAAGGAAACAGAAAAATGCAACCCTAGACTCCTATTTTGGGGGCATAGAGTGGGAAAGGGACTGTGAGGTCAGAAGTCCTGCTCCAAAAGCCCCAGGGGAAAACATGAGCGGGTTGCAGGCCATAGAGGACCTTAAGAAGGACTTTAAAAATCAAATAAGAGAAGTGGAGGAAAAATTGGAAAGAGAAATGAGAAGGATGCAGGAAAAGTACGAAATGAGGGTCAACAGCCTGACTGAGGAAAACAACACCTTAAAAAATAGACTGACTCAAATGGCAAAGGGGGCCCAAAAGGGCAACGAGGAGAAGAATGCCCTAAAAAGTCGAATTTGCCAGATGGAAAAAGAATCTCAAAAGTTCACTGAGGAGATTCATTCCTTCAAAGTTAGACTGGAGCAAATGGAAGCTAATGACTTTATGAGAAATCAAGATGCTGTTAAGCAGATCCAAACAAAGAAAAGATTAGAAGGCAATGTGAAATATCTCATGGGAAAAACCACTGACCTGGAAAATAGATCCAGGAGAGACAATTTAAAAATTATTGGACTACCTGAAAGCCATGATCAAAGAAAGAACTAGAAATCACCCTTCAAGAAATTCTCAAGGAAAATTGCCCTGATGTTTTAGATCCAGAGGGCAAAATAGAGGTTGAAAGAATCCACTGATCACCTCCTGAAAAAGATCCCAAAAAGAAAACTCCCAGAAATATTATAGCCAGGTTCCAGAATCCCCAGATCAAGGAGAAAATACTACAAGCAGCCAGGAAGAAACAATTTCAATATTGTGGAAACACAATCAGAATAGCACAGAACCTGGCAGCTTCTACACTGAGGGATCGAAGGGCATGGAATATGATATTCCAGAGAGCAAAAGAGCTGGGAATGAACCCAAGGGTCACCTACCCAGCAAAACTGAGTATTTTGTTTCAGGGGAAAATATGGTCATTCAGTGCAATAGAGGACTTTCAAGCATTCTTGAGGAAAAAACCAGAATTGAATAGAAAATTTGACATCCAGACACAAGAAGGAAGAGATGCCTGAGAAGGTAATCAGGAAAAGAAATCAAAAGGAACTTATCAAAGTTGAACTATTTACATTCCTATATGGAAAAGCAATAACTGTGACTGATGATATCTTTCTCACTATGAAAATAATGGAAGAAGGGTGTGGTCATATGAATACATATGTGAATGTGTGTGTATATGGTTACAGTTATATATGGATAGAGGGCATAGGTTGAATTTGTTGGGAAGGGAGAATACTCAAGAGATGAAATTATGAGGTGAGAGAGGAAAATGGCAAAAGGAGATGGGGAGAGACAGGGTAGGGTAAACTATCCCATGTAGAAGAAGCAAGGGGAAGTGGTTGCAAGGGAGGGGGAGAATAGGAAGGCTAAAAAGGCAAAACCACATTCACATTGAATTTAGTTCAGGGAGAGAATGACATACATACTAAATGGGATATCTCAACCTGCAGCAG